>CM044955.1:28732955-29135255 GCA_024516035.1 Bactericera cockerelli | reverse complement strand
AACCCTATTTTTTTTTAACTTTTTCTTGTATTTTTTACGAATCCAAAAGAAAGGGCCTTGCGACCGCTAGGCCTTTTCTCGTAAGTTATGTAAGTAAATTCAAGTGTTTTTGTTTTGAAAATTAATTTATAATCGATATACAACTTTTATTTAAAACACAGTGAAAAAATAACAATGAATCATTGAGCTTACATAACAGTTTATTTTACCCAGTATGGGTTGCATAGTCACTAACAGACTGATTACGCACGGTCAATGTCATTAGCCATTTGAATGTGTATAAAGCAACAATATGCATACTCGGACCCCAAAGTTTTAGAAGTAGATAAGTCTATAACATTTACTTTGAAGTCAATTAACATAAATTTTGTGCAATGAATTTTACCTCTTCAACTGATCAATTTGTGTAAGGACAGCATTCACAACCCTCACTCCATCCGAGGGCTCGGTTCCGCTTAGCGCGGATTCTCTAGCTCTGGTTAAACTTTCTATTTCATCAATGAGCAAGCACACTAATGAATGTTCATACTCAACTGCTTGCTTGATTTTAGTAAACATTTTCTGAACTAGTTTCCCACTCTGCAAAGAATCAAACATGTGATAATTGTGATATATTATAATTATATCACAGTTTATTTAAAATACAAACGATGCTGCCTAACTTTTGTCAGGTTGCTATAAACACAGCATAATAATATAATAATCAATATATTCATTTTTAGCTTTCTTCTTCTTCTTTTACTCTGTCTTATCCCGCTCAACCAGCCTCCGTGGCGTAACGGTTGTGACTACTGCCCGTAGTCCAGAGATCCTTAGTTCGATTCCCGGTTGGAGCAGACTTTTCGCACAGAAAATTCTGTCCCCTCCGAACATGTGAGGCTGGCGATTCCGGCCCCACCCAGGCTGGGTGAGGTTAATGTGGGTAGCTGGTACGATTCCCAGCGAATGGAGGGTGAAACCCCCGTCCTGTCTACCTCAAGTCAGGATGTTAAAAACCAAAGAGAATCAATGGACATGAAAGGAGCCTAGACATTGGATCTGGGCGTCCATATAATCCTCTCACCACCGTGATTTAGGTATCTATACCTATCTCACGGACACGAAATTATTATTATTATCCCGCTCAAGCAGGGTCGACGTTCTTCAACGTCATGGTTGAGGATGGTTGGTTTTGGCACATTTTTTTTACGGCTGAATGCCCTTCCTAACGCCAACGATTCTATTTATTTGGTTTTCTTCTTTTTTCTATGCCTTGTAAATATGGTAATGATTGATCTAATGAATAAAGCAAGTATAAGGCATCATGCATACAAGAACATCGTGCAATAAATATTAAAAATGTATTTAAATGGACACAATTAAAGTCATTAAAAATGAACAAAATACAAGGAGCACAATTTCTCTTCTTCTCATGATACCTACCCTAAACCAAATGAGGATTTCTTGGAGGTAGCAAAACTTACACCCATGTCATTCTAATAACAGAAATTCTCGGTTCGATAAATCTGCCTCTTCTAGTTAGTATTCAAACCCATAACCAAAGATGTGTGGGAGGCGATACAACCAATTCCTTTAAATACTTGTTCAGGAAGGTGAGATAGTAAACACACTAAAAGTCCCGACGTCTAGGATGTGAGGACATGGAGTTAGGGTGGGTGAAGGTGGTTCAAAGGAGGTGAAAAGAGGTCCCATTTTCGGATTTTTACATAAATCTCGAGAATGTTATATTTTTGTACAATTTCATGGAGAAAATTTGAAGCAAAAATTGGAAGAATTTTGATTTTATGCTTATTTGAAGAAAAAAAAGGTTGAACTTCATTACGCTTCAGCAGCTTGATAATAAAAAAGGTTTAACTTTTCATTGCGTTCTATTGGGTAATACAGATATGAGAGTGAAAAAGCTCAACTTTTAAAAAACGGACATTTTGAAAATCTTAATATTTTTTATACACAGCTGTTAGGAACCATACTAAATTTCAGCTCTAGTTCGCGAAATATGCCAGTATTTGAAGCTCATTTAAAAGCTCAACTTTTGAAAATAAATGGACTTTTTGCATAGCACAACGGAAATGAGCCATCAATGGTAACCATGCAAAATTTCAGCTCAATTTGGCTTGTGGCTCTCGAGTTTAAGAAGGACAAATACACTCTCTCTCTCTTTCTCTTTCACACACACCCAAGCGAATTTATAATTCAACATACATAGGTAAGTCACCGTGGCCGAGTGAGTTAGGCATCGCACGCACGGTACCAGGGTTCGATCCCCAGCGGGGCAGGAATTTTCCTGCTCTATTCTTGGGTGTTCGGGTACCACTTATACCTCGTGAGGAAAAATGAGTAGTTGCTCTAACGTAAGGAGCGACCAGTGGCGCAATTATAGACAAAAATAAGATATTAGGATATTAAAAGATATGGAAAAGTTCCATCATTCTGCGCAACCCACTAAAAATTGTGATATAATAACACATGAAAAGGTCCAATTCAATACATACCTCTGAGAAATACTTGGAAAACAAACTATGACTATTGATTTCAATGAACTCAGTGAACTTGTACTTGTTTTGAAGGCGAATAGACAACTTCTGAGCCACTGCTTTGCAGAGGGAAGTTTTGCCCGTACCTGGTGGCCCATGAAGGAGGATGACTCGATTCCACGAGATGATGTTTGAGTTCACTTTCGTAAGGGAAAACTTCATTGTTGTCTCTGCATATTTCAAGAGCTGGATATAAAGAGATAAGACGTGTATTAGAATGACAAAGAGTTTTAAATAGTTATCATATTTGTAGTAATCACAGTTGTATTGGACTTGAACAAACAAACTTCAGGTTGAGAGACCGCCACCTTATCGTTCGAGCTACTGAGGTTGTTTTAAAATGATATAATAGGTAATATCTTTCTATCATTAAAGGGCAACACATCTTGAGTGAGTCATTTGAGTTTGGAATCATTAGCCACTTGAGTTTTTTGAAACATCAAGATCAATACCAATTGTTATAACTAATAGTTTTAAATAAAGGCTGAAGTATCTAATAATCTAATTTACAGGGTCCGCCAATGATGAGGTTCTTGCTATACCACAACTATTCTTGACACGATGATGAATACTAAGGAACAAGCATCTCTTCTTCTTCTTCAATAATTCCCAGCATTTGGTAATTTATGCCTTTCTTTTTAAGTCAGCTGTGTTGTAACTGATGTTGTAAGAGTCAGGTCCCGTATTTTGCAATTCTACTAGATACAAAATTATTTGAATTTATATAAAAAGATTATTTTTTATAAAATTATAAAAGAATTATATAATTCCCTACCTCAAGCCAACAAAGTCAATACAAACCATTTCTTTCACATCATCATCATAGACTAGAGATTCCCATAAGCCATGGAATTCCTCACAAGGAAGAGTAGTATGACTAGATGAGCATGTCATATCCGAGGGGTCACCACTATCCAGATTTTCATCTCCAGATCCATGTGGATCCAAGGTGTAAATGTAAATTTCTACATTGAATAAGTCCAGATCATTAATTTTGTATTTTCCATCCTAGAAAAAAGAGATCATATCGTTAATAAATAAATAAATAAAATGTAAAACTAGCTAGGTATACTCGTACATATAACTATCTTAAGATTGAGGAAAAAAATAATACTCAGCCAGCAGAATTTAAACATACATAACTATGATTAATATGTAGGATTAACATATTTAAAAAAATGTACCATACTATTCTTGTGATGAAAAAAAAGAGAATTCAAACATGGTGTAGTAGCTTATGTACGAGTTTTCTATTATGAGTGATATTCAATTTATAAAGATTTTAAATTGTATTCAACTCTTTTTTTTAACTACACTAAAAAAATATATGTATACAATTATTTTAATTTTTTATGTACTTGTGCGTAAAGAGGATTAAAATAAGAAGAAAAAATCAATTAGGATCCCAGTCATGGGCAAACATTATAATGGCGACAAAGTCCTGGGTTTTAGCTGGTGTTTTAAGATGAAATTATTTCAAATTTCAAGTAGTAGTGTTTATGTAAATTAACCAAAACCTTCAATTACAAGAGGTGAAGATTCAAGACTTCACCATGGTATTACTGTTCCAGGAAATCTATAAACCTGCTGCCTCACTCAGCCTGGGTTGGGCCGGAATGCCAGCATCACGAAGTCTTCACCTGGCTGGACATTGCTTAAATTTGGTCATCCAACAGAATCAGTGCATTCAAAGCGACACTGGATATATTTTATTTTTTTTTTTTCCAAATTTTCATCTACATATACCTACCTGTGTTTTTGAAGTTACTACAAAAACAAAAATGTTCAATTAATTTGTTGAACACTTTTAATTTTTGACCAACACAGACCATTAATGACTGATGCAATTAAATTAACTCATTAATTGCTTATTGAATAAGAAAGAGGTTATTCATTGTATTGAAAAATAATCAAGCCATTTATTTAATAAGTTGTGTACAGTAAAAATAAAATGAGAGCTGGTTGATGTAACAGTAAGTTAAAAAAATAATCTCTCATGTTAAGTTTAATGATGATCATGACAGGAGACAATGATTTTCTTTCATAAGATGTACTAATTAAGTACTCACATCTTCCTTTTTTAACATCATCAACACAGGATCATCTAAACTGCAAATATCAATTTGTATCACGTTATCATGGAGTGTTACATGTTCTCCAAAGTCCAATAGGGTCTCACCAATGATTAAAGCGTCTTCTTTAGCTTTCAAAAAATTCTTTACAGTCACTTTCAAATCTTGGGTATTGCATTTACTGCAAAAATAAAAGAAAAGATATTAGATTATCATGTTTAACAATAATTTTAATACAAAAATCTGGTATCCAAAGTTTTTTTACACTGAATTTTGCAGTTTAAGAGTTAAAATATTAAAAGAAAGAAAAAATACCTAGTTTTCAAGAGTAAATCCCATTATGAAGTCTCAAATTTTTAAGGTTCAATCAATTTTCATTCTAAGCATTATCAGAAAGCTTGGATGAAAACATGATGGATCCTTGAATTTTATTATGTTTTAAAAAGTCATCATACTCATTACAAACATATTAACATATTTCTCATATTTTTTATTTACTTTTTTTCAATTTTTTTTTTTTTTTTTTTTTTTTAAGATGAGTGTTTTACAGCCTTTTTTATTTCGTAGCCATGAAACAGGAGCTACTGTAGACGCTTGTGGTCTGTGTTGTAGCCTGCCCATCCCGTAGTATGCCTCCCCTCTGATGGGCGAGAAGTGACACAATACTTCCCATTTAGGTGCTGGGTCAACACGAGCGCACCGGAAGGTATCCCTTACAAACAATTGTAATTTAATTAAGTATACAAATTTTTGTCGGCACGGGGGATCGAACCCGGGACCTTCCGCATGGCAAGCGAGTGCTTAACCACTGAGCTAATCGTGCGCTGAATCGTTTTGAAAACAATATTATGATTTAAAATATAAAAACATTTACATATACATCCCAGCACCTTCTTCATATCTTGATTATTTGAAAAAGTAATACTGTTCAAGTCTCCAAGCTGTTTTGAGAACTGTTTAGTAAAGGTTCTTTGTATAGGTTATAAGAACTTCCCGATTTCAGGATCTTCTAGGTGTTTCTAGAGCGCTTAGGAACTTCTAGATTCTAGATGTTCCTGATTTGAACGTTTAAAACTTCAGGAAAATAAGCTAGGAACTTCTGATTTAAATGGGATGGAACTTTCGACCCAGAGTCAAAGGTTCCACCGTAGATTGCTTTTACAGCCAAAACGGTAACTGATAGCTAAAATCTGACTAGAGTCGAGTAGTCGATCCCTCCTTGAATCCAAGCACGGAAACAATCACACTTCTCGAAAAAATCATAAGAGACATGGCTGAAATTGTTGGATTTGGCGGATAATCGAGGTTTCCCACCTAGAGTCTAGATCTAGACTTTAGCTTGCCCAACATCGAGGTATTTATTTTACTTAGCGGCATAGGCTGTTCCCCGCTAGGGTCGAGGGCTACCTCTGATACTTGGGAGCCTGCGCTGCGGTCAAGTGTTCCTGTCTGGCGCTTAGTGTACACGGTTCTGACCGACGCGCGACGCCGGCATGATGAACGTTTCGAACGAGAGTAGAAGGTAAAAATTGATAAAAGTTATCCGGAAGTAAGCGAAAACAATAAAACAAAATACATATAAACTCTGTTTCGTGTTAATACAACCGTAACGGTGATAGCTAAAACCTGACTCGAGTCGACCTCCCCTTGCACCCCAGCCCGGAATAGGTCACACTACCTGAAAAAGTCATCACAGACATGGCCGAAACTAAGCGCTGCCGACCAGACTCACATATCTCGATTCGTCGCACGAGAAAAAACCTCGAGTCTAGAAGGCAGTCAACAGCGGGGAAAAGGCTTGGTCAAAAAACACTTTTTCAAGAGGGCTGTCGCCCGCTTTGCGGGCCGAGGCATGGCCGTGAAAGCAAAAAGTCCTTTTTCGCCAATGGCAGGTGTTGTAGTGGGAATTTCGAAAAATCCCGTCTTATTGCACATCTAGACTATAAGACAAAGCTACCTACCAAATTTCAGCTTCCTAGGACTTACGGTTTGGGCTGTAGAGCGATGATCAGTCAGTGGTCAGTCAGTGACTTTGACATTTATATATTAAGACTTTTATAAGTATAGATAATAACATAGGTACATGTAAAAAAAATCAGACTTTTTCTTCTATGACCTACATAACAGGGTGGTCAAATAAAATCAAAATCATTTACATATTTTAAAGGGATTTCTTTTTGTAATATGATTTTTCTGGCTTAGCATTCCATTTTCATATGGATTTTTTTTCTCTTGTATCTATGTGTATTTGAGGGGTGTCCAAATGTAACAGAATAATTTAATTTTTATTAGAATTCAAAAGAGTATAAAAGTATTTTTTTATGAGAAAGAAAACAACAAAAGAATTGAGATACTTGTTACCTATCTTAGAGGACTATGAGAGGAGCTAATTCTATGCCTCTGCCACGTGTATCATTTCTGATACATCAAAAGAAAATTGGAAAATTAGACTGGAAAGAAAAGATAGATATAGCTTAGCTTTATTTAAACATATCAATTTGCCAATGGTTCCTTGATAATCCAGCAGCCTTGGCGGAAAACAATAAAATTTAAAAATGGCTTTGCTTGGTATAGATACAGAGCAAAAATCACCATGGTCCATGGCACTTGATGTGTTAAATAGATTTTTGTGAGATGCCTTTATAACTCTAAGGGATCAAATTAAGATATTAATATAGTAGCTTAAGGTTATTTTAGGACACTAATTTAAGTTAATTTTTCAGGCAATAGAATCAGCTTTGAGGAGAATAAATTTTTTTAAATATTGTTTCTTACCAAATAGTACCAATTTTGCTATGTAATTTTTTTTTTAACTGAAGATGCCTTCACAGGCTAAACATGTCTTATTCCCTTAAATAAACCAATAAATTATTACAAAAGTGAAGTTAGTAAAAATTACTTTAATTGTTCTCATTTATTAAAATGGACCTTCACAAAATTACTGAGTCATCCATCCAGATGTAGTCATCTATCCAGAAATTAAAATACTCTTTAGTGGAAGGAAACCACCAGGCTAGGTTAATGCTCAAAACATTTTCTATCACCTAACCCTCAGAGTCAACCTAACCTAAGCCCCTCACCCAACCATATTACCCAACAAACTGAAGTCAGTGATCTATCATGCAATCTCACCTTGGTAACTTTAGCTAACCCAATCTAACTACAAAATTCCTATTACAAAAAATTCACTTATGCATCAAATTCCAATAGAAAATAATCATTCCTCTTTTGTTTGTGAAAGTATAAAACTGACAAAATTAAATAAAAAAATAGGGTCTAAAAAAAATGTCTTTTTTCCCTTCTGTTGGTATAGTATCTATGGTTCTCTGATTGGTTCTCCCCTTTGCTCAATAAACAAAACATCTGAAAGGAAATTGAAATTAAAATTTTTGCAATAACATTTTAAAAAACTAGGATGAATTCTTTGAATAATTTAATTAGTTTTCCAAAAGATAATCAATAAAACTCAATTACATACAGGGTAAAGATATTTAATACAGTATTTTGAGAAACCACTGTCAATATTGTGTGTAATCTCATTCTTTAAATAAAGTAACTTCATAAATAATTTTGCATCCAAATAAGTGATTTAATAAAACGTGCAAGATCACGATGGAGCCAAAAAATACAGCTTTGGCAAACATATTAATCATCATCATAGGGTGGTGTCATTGTGATAGATGGTAGCCAGACATTTGAAGAATGACTCATCACTTCTACCACTGTCTTTACAAGGAGGCTAATAATTGACAAGGGCACCCAGAACCAAGCCGATGCTGGTCTACTCTCTCTTTATAGTCCCCTAGCAGACTGCTGGTCTACTCTCTGTTTATAGCCTCTTCGCGCCCAGTGTACACATATGTGCACAAACTTTTTGTGTTAAGGAATGCCCAGCTAAATATATAGACTTGTGATCATTGTGACCCAATGTGCACATATGTGAACAACATTTTTGTAGTCATGAATGCCCAATCAATATTTTTCACTGTACTATGTTTTTCTTATTTTCAAAGGTGTTTTTAACACAAGAAAAAATTAATTTTTGGCCTAACTGCATGTGCATATATGAGTACAGTGGATATTTATGACTACAAAGCACATTCTAGCATCAGGCACAAAGAGGATGGTCCCCCAGCCAGACTGCTGATCTACTCCCTGTTTATAACCACATATTAATAGCACACACAAATTACCAACAGCTTCAACATTACCTGGTCAAATGTTTCAATACTTCTACATGCAATATTGGTGGATCCATTTTCCTTGTAATCACTTCTTTTTTAAATTTATATGGGCCTCGAATTTACACAATAAATACAAATCAGACAGTTAAATTAGTGAAGATAATAAATAATTTAAAGGCAAATACAAAGTTAGAAAATAGAAAAAGAACAATCCAAAAGTATTTCAATCATTCATACTTCAACCAGTTGTCAGTAAATAAAAAATTGAAAATTGAAATAATTGAATTTAAAATTTTGAATTTGAAAAATTAACAGACAGAATAATTTATTAAATAAATCTGTGGTCCGTTTTCGAATGTCTTCACTAGTTAACTCCGGCAACACTGTACTGATCCCACTGCTTGACTGCGCAACATTTTGTTTCGAAGAGTTTCGCTGGTTCCGCAGCATAATTATGTCTTGGATCTCATTCGATTGGATTCGATCTCATTATTCTCATTTGATTGATTAATTTTCGGAGAAAATAAATATATTTCCTTAATCTAGCTATACAGGGTAGACCAAAAAAAACGTTTACACCCGTTAATGGTAGATTACTGACGAAATTTCCAGCCCGGATCTGCAATCCGTTTTTTCGGATTCGCCTTCGTAACTGCACAAAGTGATTTTTTGCAACTTTCTGAAAAAGTCCAACTTTGGCTTATTCTTCAGGTCAGTACTTTTTTCCTGTTTAAGATGAGTTGATTCTGAACCAATTTTCAGAAAGCCAACAAAATTTCGATGTTTCTAGATACATTTTACTTTGTTTTTTACGATTTGGTTTGGCATCTTTTTTGACACCTGAATAGAAAAAAAAATTCTCATGTAAGTTTTTTACATTTTGAAACATTCAAGATTTGCCCGAATTTTTTTTTGACACAGACACGGGCAAGTTTGATAAAAGTTGGCGGCCAACCCAAGGATGCTAAAAAAAAAATTTACGATTTTTTATCAAAACGAAAACGGTCTTTTGAGAAAACGAACCAGGTAAGTCTCAAGAAATAATGTTCAAAAATAGAAATTAGTTTCTTATTTATATTTATCCTGTTTAAAAAGAACCTGTCACTTTATGCATTTCAAAATTGAGTTATCTTGAAAAAACATCTGTTAAAAATTAACGTTTCACAGATAAGGAAGAAAAAAGGTCGACAATTTCTCATGGTTCAAATTAGACGTCTATCAGTTTCGTTTCCTAAACCCAAACAGAAAAAACCCGTGGGTCCTCCGGGTCCCATGACCCCAGCTGTTCTAAAAAAACATCGATTTAAATTCTAATTAATTAGAGTGGTAAGAACACTTTGAGGCTACTAACACTGTTATATTATACTTATTATTTCATGAGTAATATTATCTTCTTTTTCGGGAAACTATTAAGATAGACATCAGTCTTCAGTTCTTACCCATTTAGAAAATGGTTTATTGTAAAATACCCTCGGAGCCCTATTTTTCAAACACTCTAGTACCATTGATTTCGTAAGTAATGTTATTATGTAGGTACCAATGTGGGTGAAAATGGGAGGTAACGAGTTATCGCTCGTTGAACTTTTTTTACCCGAGTTCTCCCCGGCTTGTTGCAAGGGTCACTACGAGTTCTCTCCCCCGTTTGTTAAAGGGCTCACAACAAATTCTCTCCCGGAAATAAGACCATGCAGTAGGTTGGTATTTAAGAAAATGAAAACCAGAAAATTATCATTTTTTAATAAGAATCAGCTTTTTATAAGGAAATCTTTAAAATCTCTAACTAATGAAAGGCAATGCCTTGAGTGTATAGTAGGGTAATGTAAAATACATAGAAGGCCATGCCTCAGGAATATAGTAGGGTTAGGGATAATACATATAGAAAGCAATGGCTCAGGTTTATAGTCGGGTTAGATAAAATACATAGAAGGCCATGCCTTGGGTTTATCATAGGGTTAGGAAAAATACATATAAGGCCATGCCTCTTGTCTAATTCAATGATACCTATTAGGTATTTCTATTATAAAATTTATGCTAGGCCTAAACTATGTCGGTATAAACTCCGGTAAAAATGCAAGCGACGGGAGAGAATTCGGTGTTGATAAAACCATGAGCGGGAGAGAACTCGTGGTACTTACCTGACCAAAATTTGGGTCGGGAGAGAACTCGGTGACGTCCGGTGAAAATAGTGAAAGTTGTCATACTCGTGTTCATCACTATCGTGATATCACAACTACGCTAGCGTTTATTAAATCCACGCTGAATCCGGGACTTGAATCACCGACCCCCAGTCGGTGATTCAATTCTGCCGCCTTATCGATCAAGCTACTGAGGTCGGTCGGTAGGTAGGTGAAAATACGTCCATTACCCATTACCTACGGCAAGAACAGTGGTCGTAACGTTCGGCTTATCATATCTTCATTATTTCATTCATTACCTACCGGGATTGGATTGCACTTGAGTCACCGCCACCTGGCGGCTTTTGGCGGTACTGGCCAAACGACAAAAGATAAGAAAAAAATATATAAACAACTTTTTCTTATTATAAAAAATAATAGGGGTCTATTTTTATCCCTTTTTTGATAACTTGACATTTTTGGACCTATTTTACCGGGATTTTGGGGGGACCCGCTTTGAGTACCTTTTTTATTATTCATCCTAGATGTGGGTTGTGACATATCATCAGATTCTCGCTCGGGTACCCGGGTATAAAATATACCCGATTACCTGGGTATATTTTAACGTGTACCCGTTTACTTGACTACCCGGTTCCAATCATCAGCCCCAAGAGTTACTTACATTCCTACATAGGTCTTCCAAAGTTCCATATCCGTTTTCTCAACTTAGAGAGGTCTTTTATATCCCTAATACATAGAAATGATGTCATTATAAAGATAAAGGTTTCGACAAAGATAGCGATGTTAATTTCGGTGAACTAATGATCTTTAAAATAATATGACCATCGAAAGTGACAAATGTGACGATATCGTTCTACATCCCTGGGACTCGAGGTAAATGGAGCTATTATACTGTCAATGAGATAGTATCAAGATATACTTAATGAGTTCTCATCAATTTCCATCATCGTGGGATGTAGGTAAGTATTTCAAATGTTTTCAGAAACTATAATCTATATTATAATACGAGTATATTATGATGTATAGGTATATGGTACAAGCATTATACGTACATCTTAATATATAAATGTCAAAGTCACTGACTGACTGACCACTGACTGATCATCGCTCTACAGCCCAAACCATAAGTCCTAGGAAGCTGAAATTTGGTAGGTAGCTTTGTCTTATAGTCTAGATGTGCAATAAGACGGGATTTTTTGAAACTCCCACTACAACACCTGCCATTGGCGAAAAAGGATTTTTTGCTTTCACGGCCATGCCTCGGCCCGCAAAGCGGGCGACAGCCCGCTAGTACTACAATACCACATATTGGAGAGTTTCCACATTGATCGTAGGCAGATTGTCAAGCTCAACATCAGTGATAGCCAGAGAGATGTCCTACCTGTGGACAACATTGTTCATCATACTGGAACTCCTAACGCTGTCTACTCTGAGGAAATTAGGGTGAGCTCAGGTTGTATACAGGGTGGGCATCTTTCTGGTATATTATTTTTATGCTTTGTTAACGATATTACTTCCATCTTGTTGCCTGGTGTTGAAGCTTGGCTGTTTGCTGACGATCTAAAAATTGCCACGCGGATCAGAGGGCCGGGGGACGCTGAAGTACTTTAGGAAGTTTTGCGGCGTCTGCATCACTGGTGTCAAAATAACCTCATGGATCTGAACATAACTAAGTGTAAGGTGATGAGCTATTGTACAAAGAAATTCCCAGTTCAGAATCTATATTTTATTAACAACATTGAGCTCGAGAGAGTTCATCATATTAAAGATTTAGGTGTTATTATGGAACCTAATCTAAAATTCAACTTGCATTATCTATACTTATAAAAGAGAGTTTCACTCACTGACTGACTGACTCACTCACTCACTGATTCATCACTGTTTCTCCGAACTGGTAAGTCCTAGGAAGCTGAAATTTGGTAGGTAGCTTTGTCTTATAGTCTTGATGTGCAATAAGACGGGATTTTTTGAAATTCCCACTACAACACCTGCCATTGGCGAAAAAGGATTTTTTGCTTTCACGGCCATGCCTCGGCCCGCAAAGCGGACGATAGCCCGCTAGTAATAACATAACAAACAAAGCATACCGAATGCTGAGGTTCATATACCGGCATACTCAATATTTTACATGTACAAATGTTCTAAAAATCCTTTATTATTCATATGTTAGATCCCAGCATCTTGAGTATTGCTCGGTTGTGTGGTCTCCCCAGTATCAGGTACATATAAAATCAATTGAAGCCGTTCAAAGAAAATTTCTCCGCCTATTTGCATACAAACAAAAAATAACTATTAAAGAACATAACTATGATGAAATAATAACTTCCAACAATATGAAAACCCTCCAACAAAGAAGAGACATGCAAGTTATAATATTTCTTTTTAAGCTTTTAAATAATATGGTGAACTCTCCCGAACTACTCGCTCAATTGAACTTCAGGGTTAATTCTAGAAACACCCGCTCGCACCATACTTTTAGATTAAAAAAAAACCCGCACCAATGTGGGTGAGTTCTCGCCCATTCAGAGAATGCAGACCATGGGGAATGATGCCGGTGCAGACCTCGATCTATTAACCTGCTCTATGGTACAACTTCTGAGCTATTTAGATAGGTAGTTTATAAGCTAGTCATATGTGTTTTTTATAGGCTGCATATTGTATAGTCATGAGTGTTTTTTTTTTTTTTTTTTTTTAATCCAAGTCATAAATGTTTAATATTATTGTGTGTTTTTTTGTATTTTATTGTAGAAATTGGCTTAATTCGTAAACTTGTAAAAAAAAATAAAAAAAAATACTGGCGTACAGAGTGATTAAGTAGGTAGTTGAATATGACGAAAAGTTATTTAAAACTACTTACAATAACACACTATAGCTATAGAGGTATTTTTCTTTTGGATAATTTTTTTTTCATGTTTGATATTTCCAAATACTTCCAGTTTAGTTCCCCACTATTTGTGAAAGAAAAATGCGTTTCGGTACTTTTAAAGATAAACAATGGACTTAACCTATAAAAGAACTGGAAGCAAGAATTTTCCTCTTCCAAAAGAAAAATGACTTGCTTCCAGTTTGTTCATTTTATTCCAGTTGCATCAACTTTGGTTAGAAAGAAAAATACGGCTTATATTTCATTAAAGGCCTCAACACGCCTATTCTGACTTACCTTTCACCAAATTTCAGCAAATATGTTTTTTTTTTTTTTTTCGTCTTCTTTTCAGGGTGGGTGTGAGTGCTTGATATCTTGGCGAAACGTGGATGTAAACCCGCTACCTTTTAAGTATACCTAGCTGGTAGAAACTGTAAGTAGTACATAAATTGGAATCATGCAATTTTCCTTAGTTGCCCCAAAGTTGACCAACTACAAACCACTATAAAGTTACAAGGAGTGGAGACTTTCAAATACCTTGGATGAGTCATTTAGATGGACCGTTCAAAGCAGATGTTGATAGCATAGTAAAGATTGGATAATAATAATAATACTCTTTAGTGGAAGGTAACCACCAGGCGAGGTTAATGCTCAAAGTATTTTCAACCACCTAACCCCCAGAGTCTTATTATCATGTGGTCACAAACTCAAATTAATGAGGAAAAATTCATGCACTGGGTGGGATTCGAACCAACGCATCCCTATGCTACCTAGATTACCAGACTAGCGCGCGTTAACCACTTGACTACCAGTGCACCTTGGATGGTACAAGTTTGGACCTATGACAGGAGTCTTATGCGATAAGAAAATACCAAAATTTACAACCGTCACAGTTGAAAAGGAGTTTTGGTGATATTGAGAGTGAGAATGCTTTCTGGAACAAGGGCCAGCATTATACTCTGTATTTTCTAAGAATGAATCCGGATTTTCCAAATCATTCTGGCATTAACATGTGAGAAACAAAGATTTTCGGGAATATTTGCTAACAGTGGTCCCCTTCTGCCCATATTTTGTAAACAAAGCACTCCCCTTTCGTTTTTTTCTTACGAAATACAGAGTGTAGTAGGTATATTTATTTATTTCTTACAAGGGTGGAGTATACTACTATTTCACCCAGAAAAAGTTCCAACTCAGGCAAATAATTAAAAATCAAAAAAAAAAAAATAGAAAAATAGTCAAACAAAAATAATAATAGGAACAAAGTAAGGGTCAACTTTAAAACAGGACCAGCTCCAACCCCAGCTGGGCCTCTCCAAACAAAGCCCTTAAGTTGGGTTTCGAGTTTCGAGTTTTGAATTGACCATGAAACTAGTTCTAAGGGACGCAATATTTACCCAGAGCCCGGTCTTTACTTGAGGAAAAACCCAGCCAGGAACAAGTCAATCCTGCCTTAATGTTTGTCACTAAAAATATAGAAATGAACACAAATGGTAAAACAAAATAAGATAAGATAAAGGAAACAAAATAAAAATTAAAAAAGAAACATAATTATAAAATTTAGGTACTCAAGGTACCACCATACACCAACATTATTATTAATTAGCATTTATTATTATTAATTATTAACATGAGATATGGATTCCAAGCCAACCCCACCAACTCTGAGAATCACTCAGGGACCAGGCCAGGACAGTTGCCGCAGACTGTTAGCTGATGAGGACCAACCAGTCCTAAACAGCCGTCCCAACCCGGCACCCAGCAGCCCCCAAAGCCGAATGCACTTAAGTATGGACAATGTATGAATCTTTTATAAGAAAATGGAAACTACAGTGATGAAAATGTTAATATCAGAGGTGTCACAATTATTTCAAAGAAAATTGAAGTATAGCAACTTATAGATGGTATGGCCACATCAAACGAAGACTTTGTGATCATATGGTACTTCAATAAATGGAAATGAAATGAAACTATGAAAATAAATGAAAATCTACAACAATGAAGTAATATGTAGAAGAGCAAGGGCAAAACACTAATGGATAAGACAACAACTGAACAACAAATGGTCGGGCTTGGGGACGTTAAACAGTGAGATGACCAGTGTCTCGCTAGAGACTGTAAATAGAGAACTGACTAGCCAACCCTTACAAGCCAGGCTAGCTTGCAGTTTCCTAAGGGTTTCATGGCTTATAAAGAAAAAGTCCACGTCCTGACGATGGTTGATCGCACAAATAAATATGTTTCTCGAGACGAGCCAATTTTGAAATAAAGTTGGCTGGAGACCATCATTCCCCTTTCCAGCTGTAGCCAAGCTGGCTACAAAAACAGCAACAACAACAACAACAAACAAATGAGATTGAAAAGAAGCAACATACTTACCTGAAGAAAATATAGCAACTAGAAGAATTTACTATTTGCGCCAGAAAGAGCCGACCCCAGAAGTCACTAGATTAGGGAAAAGGCAAAGGAGATAATATTTTGTGCAATTCCTTAGTGTAAAGCTTCTACGAGACCCAGTATTTCTCGCAATTTCAAATCGATTCATTTGAACTACCCTGAATATATTGCTCCGAATCAATTTGTGACCTTCATCAATGTTATGATATACCTTTTTGACCTTTTGACTCTTTTGAGCAATACGACGGACAGTTCCTACATAGCAAGTGCCACTTTCTAGTGTTGTGTGTGCTGTTGAACCTGGAGCCAGTGTTCACTACACAATCAATTCACATCTCGTCCAAAGACTAAACGTTCAATCACTCAGCGAACTGACAGATTACATTAGGAAAAAGGAATAATATAACCACGTAAAATATGACTTTAAACAAGACTTTGCATGTCGATATTCGGAATTGAATTCCCGACGGAGATTTTTTTATTATAACTTCTCAATTAAGATGTAATTCGTCTTTTAAGTGAGCGATTTTATTTTATGTCGAACCATGAAACAATATAAAGGTATAGTTTTGTGTTATTTCGTCACAATTTTTATTGAGTAGCACCGACATTACGATAATCAATAATGATGCATCTATCTCCAATCAACCATCATATTCCAATATCAATAATTTTGACGTTGCCCACTCTAAAACTACCCCAATTTTCTTCACGAGACTGTCACAAGTCATACTCTGAACTGAACGCTTAAAAGTTTAAAGCTATTCAGGTATTCTTGGAAGGATTGGCACTTCATGAACTATTATAAAAGCCCTACTTGCAGTGGGTCAGTTGGCCAAAAAATGTTATGGCCAAATCCGTGTTTTTCCTACAGATCGAGACCCTGCTCCATTGTGTTGTGCTTTGTGAGCATTTATGATTTGCTAGTAATGTGTGAGAATTTTTAGGGCAAGCCAAAAGACTAACCTTTCAAATAGAGTTGGGTACATTAAAAAATATTAAAAAAACCAAAAAGGTATTCAATCGAAAGAAAAATAATTTCAATTTTTTTTATTTTCCTTCATTCCCTTCTTTAAAATGTAACTCAATTTTCTCACGAAAGTTGATACGTCGCTTTTTATGAAGTCCTATTTGTAAAAAGTTTACCTGAGAACTCTCATTTTTTGAAAGCTATTAATAACATAACACTCTTTGTTGTGCATTGAGAATCCACGCCATTAAAGTCCAAATTAATAGAAAAAATCGATAACTTAGGTCATTGCTTTGCGTCGGTTTTCTCTATATTACACAGTACGAAATCCGTGACTTAGCGCAAAAGAGCTATTTAAAAAACGTCTATTAATTCCGCACTAAAAGTATTAGTAGCCTCGAACCTCCGACAGACTATTCAAATTTGGCTGAGTCTGAACTGACTTGGCGCGAGCTTCGAGGGAAAATTTAGGGCAACTGTATTTCGTAAGAAGAAATCGGAAAGGGAGTGATTTTTTTTCGTGGCGGTCATATCGAGGCTTACATGTTACCCTCCATTCTCAGGAAACTCACAAACCTGCTACCCATATTAATATCAATTAGGGCAAGGAGATGTTTTTTAAAATTACCACCTGTTAAAACAACACAACGTTCGCTCTGTATCAACATTTTTGACTTCTGGAGAATATATTTTCATGGTTTCTCAACGCAACACACTTCACAGAGTGATAGCTTTTAAAAAACGAGAGTTCCCAGGCAATTTTTTACAATGGCGTCTACTCAATTTGCATTAGGAATCACCCATAATTTAAAGAACCAAAAAAAAGAAAAAAATGAAGTTTTCAAAAAACACTTTACCTTCCTTTTTTATTCTTTTTTAATGCAACCAACTGTATTTGACGGTTTAGTCCCACACAATACCAGCTAGTCATAAATGCTCAGTTGCTCACACACCTCAACAGTACGGACCAGGCTCTCGATGTGTGGGAAAAACAGGTATTAAGGAACATAGCAAATTTCCCCACTGCCAGTTGGGTTTATAAGACAGTTCAGGAGGTGCCCGATCTGCCCTTTAAAGAAGTCCAATCGTTTCAGGAACACCCTGTAGAGCTGGAATCTTTGATATGTTGTCCATACCATTCAGGTGACGGCGCGAAAATTTGAGCTCGATCGGACCACAAGTGTAATTTTTTTAAATGAAGAGAAAAATCATTTAATAATAATTTTAGATGTAAATCATTCACTTTGATTAAGATATGGAAGATGGAGCCGGATTGACTTACCATGAATTTTAAAACTAAGTACATAATTATGTTATTTTTATTGTTATAATACTTTTAATATACATAATTGTATCATAAAAAAATATGTGCGCGAGACTCGTGGCTGTCTATTCAGTCGACTGGTAGTGCGTATCCCGTTGCTGACATGAAATCAGTTTCGCTGATGGTTTTATTGTCATTTTTTATACATATAGTCGTAAGAATCCATACAACCGATCACATAAAACTGACCAAGTTAGAGAATAGTTTGCAGTTAAAAACATACAATATGAAGAGCTCAGAAAGCAGGTTTTAATAAAAGAAATAGTTTAGTACCAAGATAACTTCGCCGCCAACAAGATATCACTGAATTCATTGGCGAAACCTTTTTGGAGAGGAGTTTCGGAACTTGGCCCTTTTTTTAACGGTAGTTTTTTTGTGGGATATCATTACTTTTTGTAAATGGTTCGTTTTGGAAACATGCACAGCTCAACACATGCAGTTTCATATTAAAAAAAAAAGAAATTCAGATTTATAAGTAGTCGGGAAGTGCCTCATAATTTAGATCCATAATCGAGTATACTTCCTCCCTAAAATAACACCGTTTAACAGCAAGATAAGTGCGAAAGTTCCGGTTTTCAGATTTTTCCCTGTATTTCTACAATAAACCCCAGGACTATGCAAAATTTCATCTTTTTAGGTAGTAGGAAAGTGCCTCATTATTGAGATCCATAATCGATTATATTTTTTCTCCCCAAAACGACACCGTTTAACAGCAAGATAAGTGCAAAAATTCTGGTTTTCAGATTTTTCCCTGTATTTTAACAATAAACCCTACCATCATGCAAAATTTAACTTTTCTAGGTAGTCGAGAAGTGCCTTATAATTTGGATGATCTGTCAGTTAGTCAGTGGCAAAATCGCAAATTCTAAAATTAGTTACCTCGGAAAGTATTTTGCATAGACTCTTGAATTTTTCAACGTCTTTTTAATGATATTAGGACAATCTTTGTACCGATTTTCATATCTCTCTGATCAATTGAACCGAAGATATGTGGGTGTGAAAAACCGGGTGAATCGGTTCGTGTAAAGATACACTGCCGTGCTTGCTGAAACTTGGCCGGGCGCACTGCCGTGCGCTCAGATTTTTTTTTTTTTTCTTAGATGTAGGTACCTACTTCAGTAGTGCTCTGTGTTCACTTGCCGACGTCGTATGGTGTCTCGTGTCATTGAAGGATTGCATGTCAATATTAACCATTGAAACAGGAAACCAGATTGCTGAGAATGTTGATATTAAGAGTTTAGGTTAAGTTATGTACATAATTATTATGATGAATACACTAGTTCCTGAAAAAAAATTGAACTTTAGCAACATTGAGCGTAGAGAAAACATGGATGGTTGTCTTCTTAACTTTGAATCGATTGTTAGGCAGTTTATAATGAAATACCCAACAAAAGTTCAAAAATTCTCACTGTAAAACATATTATACTCACTTGTCATCTTCATGCATCAATTAGATCCTCCCTACCTGTCCCTCCAGCTCTGTCAGACTCAGTCGAGAGCGCCGATTCTCTATTAAGTTACCTCAAGACAATCAAACTGTACACACTGGTATAATACATCAGAGGAATCGGCGCGAACGACCTGTCTACTGACAGAGTTAAAGCGCCTAATAGGAAAAAAAAAAAAGTTCAAAAATCCCATCTTGTTCCCTTTGTGGAGCACGACAGAGCAAGATACGGGGTAAGATGGGAAAGGCGGTTATTGGCCACTGTATACAAAGGGAACAGACATGTACTGAGTCTGGGGCATCGTCTCCATCACCCCCCGCACTTATCCATAATCCACCCTTCAGCAGTTTCTGAGAACAAATGCCCACAGTAAAGGCAAGTAACTATTTGATAAAACTGATCAGAGCTCACATCAGACTTAACATAAGGGAAGAACCCTTTGGGTAACTATCAAAATTTCAAATAATTAAGAAAAAAATTGCTCGGACCGGGCCCATTTTATATGAATTTTGAACCATTTCTTGGCCTCGATCAAAACTTGATAAGATAAGTCGTCACTTCAAATTTCGAGAAAACATGTCATTTAAGTCCAAAAACGTGAGTATTTTTTGCTGTCACACATCCATTTCTGTTTTTACTCCGTGTTGCTTAACACTAGAGAGAGCCAAACGGACCTATGTGCAAAATTTCAAGATTCTCGGTCAAACGGTGTGGATTTTTATAAAAACCAGATAAAAATGCTGAAAAACATAGAGAGACAGTAAAACCTATCTACTTGCAAGTTACAGCGGTCATAATATAAGAAACAGATGATATCTTACCTTATTTATTTCCCAAAACTTTCCAAAAACATCAATCTTAACCGGAAAACCAACAACTGATTCTCAGAAGGTTTTGACATCAAATGACCTCTTGCAATAATTTCTGTTTACCGACTATATTAATTTGATTAGTTGATTCCAATCATCTCATTATATCATAGATTAGGCTGTACAATGCATACCCTTATACCAGTACCGAGCTTTGCCCCCTTATCCCCTAAGGTTGAGAAAGTGAACATAATATACATATCACATTTATATTCATGCCTCGCATGAAGAGTAGAGTTGGAAAAAAATGTACGTTGTGCTAGATTTAAAACTGCCAGCCCTTGACCATAATCAGAGGTAAATATCTATCTTGATGGGATCTCATTATTATGGATAATGAGATAAAAATTCAAAGCAGAGCAATTTTAATACTTACCGTTTCGGAGAATATTGAACGTACATTTACATCTTTCAGAAGCCGAATTTTATTTTTTAGCTCTGGATCGAACCCTGCATTGCAAGCGAGTATATCTTACCACTGAGCTAATCGTGTGCTTATACATAAGTCTATCTATAGATCAATGGATCGGAAGTAGGGGCTTATTTATTGGCCCAATAGATTCCCTAACGTATATTGTAAATACATACTCGTACATATTTGTTCTTGTGGGTTCGTTCATTCAACAAACGTTGTCTATCAAACCACAGGAATATAGACGACTTTTGAACATGTGGCTAATTTGCTAAAGCTGAGCCAACACGATCGGAGGATCATGCTCAATGATCTAATGTCTAGCTAGGTAGAATGGCAACTTTTTCTTGATATTTATGGTGGCGGTGCTTGCCTGATAGAGCTCACAGTATGACCCGAAAGGACCAAACACGTATATACTCATCTTAAAATAACTCACTTTTTCTTCAAAGTTAAGTCGTGTGTAAAGTCTGGCAGAGATGTTAACTGGTCTTCTCGTAACAGTTGCATCGCTGGCGCCGGGTAGTCTGTGGCCCGTAGTCGCTTGATTAGCCCGATCAAGGAATTTTCGAGTAAGTATACTCGTACCTCCCAGATCACTAACCATTACGGAGCGGGTCGACTCTCCTTGCTGATGGAGTGAAACATAGGTTGGGAAGAGTCTGTGGAAGTGTAGACTAGCCGCTGGCATGAATCGGCTTCCATGGTACTTCTGGTGGGTTGGCCCGAGCAACTTGTAACTCCGTCCTCGTACCAACCACCACATCACACTGAACTCTGAAGCGCATACGCACGTTCCATAGAATAGTGTCACATCTCATTTTTTCTCTATTTGGGATTTTTGTATCGCTAAAACAGCAAAAGGTCTCCTGAAAGTTAAGGTTTTGAGATGTGACACAGAATAGTGTCACATCTCATTTTTTCCCCATTTGGGATTTTTGTATCGCTAAAACAGCAAAAGGTCTCCTGAAAGTTAAGGTTTTGAGATGTGACACTGTTCTATGCAACGTGCGAATATGGACGTCGTGGTTTGGCTGAATGTAACACGAGATTATCACGGAAGAACTGTGAAACACAAAGAGTTAAACCCGCGCAGGTTTTCGAGCGGAAGGTGGCCGGAGGATCCGTATACAACTGTGAGAGCCCTTCTCCTGTAAGCGGGATCGGTAGAACTAACAACGTTACAAGTTACAACTTCTCACTTTTCTATTAATACTGATTAAAATAGAGAGGTTAGTTGATGACATGGATATTCAGAACTATTACTTGCTGATGAGAGCAAATAAGCTCGAAACAGCTGTCCAGGTATGTTCTGATATTCGTGTACATCTAGTACAACTTCTCTCTTTTCTGTTTATAATACTGACTGACTGACTGATTTAGCTAAGCGGAAAATAAAGAAAAACCCTTAACGAAATCGGAATGTCACAAAAGAACTACTTAAGTTCGCAGTGACTTAGGGCTTTTGTTTTCGACAGCCCTACTTATAACGAAATATGAAGCATAAAGTTATCGGAACCAAACCCAGTTGAGGCAAGTGAGAAGTACATAGAGGGTGCCCAGTAATATGGTAAAAAAGACTCAGTACGCACGGACTCCCAGGTCACCGTAAGGGCTCGTGACCGCCCAATCGTCTGGTTTATAATAATAATAACACTCTTTAGTGGAAGGCAACCACCAGACGAGTTTAATGCTCAAAGCATTTTCTACCACCTAACCCTCAGAGTCTTATTATTATGTGGTCACACAAACTCAAATTAATGAAGAAAAATTCGTGCACTGGGTGGGATTCGAACCAACGGATCCCTACGCTACCTTGATTACAAGGCCGGGTTCACCAACCAGTACGCAGACTCCCCAGTCACCGTGTGCAGAGGATGTCCAGTCGTCAGTCTGGTTTAACAACCACACTGAGAAAAAAATCATCCTTGTTAGCTAGTAAGTTATCCTTGAAAGAGGATGGACTCGGGATTACTATAAGAAAAGATTATTTGTCCTTGCACACTAAGACAACAATACAAGTTACATTGTAATAATGAAATGTGTAATATACTAATTTAAATATCTATCATCCTTATATTTTAACATTTTTTCAAGGATGAATGTCCAGGTTAATTTTTTTTCTCAGTGCAGTGCACAGAGACTCCCTCATCACTGATTATGTTGCTCAATCAGTGTCGGCAGCAAGACAGAGGTCTCTTCATCTGTGCTGCACCCGCAATGTCCCCCCTGCTCCTCTCATACCACCGCGACGCCCACGCCTTGACAACTGAGCTCGCGGGACAGGCTATGATCCTGTCCAAAAGACCCCTGGTCTGGCTGGGATAGTATTCCGACAGGCTATGATCCTGTCCAAAAGACCCCTGGTCTGGCTGGGATAGTATTCCGACAGGCTATGATCCTGTCCAAAAGACCCCTGGTCTGGCTGGGATAGTATTCCACAATTCAGTACCGATTGTAACATGCTATTACGATCGTAAGTGATCTTTCAACTACCACTGATTTAAGGGTCAGGACGTCGTTATCGGCGGCGTTACAGAAATGCAAAATTTATTTAAACAACCAAAAACATTACTTTCCTTTTTATAGGATAAGGAAAGCAAAAATCATGGTTGTTTTTTCAATCTATACTTATAAAAGAGAGTTTCACTCACTGACTGACTCACTCACTGATTCATCACTGTTTCTCCGAACTGGTAAGTTCTAGGAATCTGAAATTTGGTAGGTAGCTTTGTCTTATAGTATAGATGTGCAATATGACGGGATTTTTCGAAATTCCCACTACAACACCTGCCATTGGCGAAAAAGGATTTTTTGCTTTCACGGCCATGCCTCGGCCCGCAAAGCGGGCGACAGCCCGCTAGTGTACATATGTATAATACCGTAATATGGCAGAATAATGGTTAGTTTGCCTATTTAAGATTTGTCCTGCTAAAATTAAAAAAAAAAAATGAAAACCCCTGAAAAAGCTTCCTCTTGACCGTAGAATTTTTTTCTTTAAGAAATTCGTAGGTATACGTATACATATTTTTGCAGCGGGAGCAGACTGGCGTAAGCCGTATGATAGCCAGTAGGGGAAGCGGTTTTGTGCCTCGGGTGATAGAAAGTAGTTTAGATGCGTTCCAAAAAGAAATTGTAGATCCTAACAATGCAACATTGTAAATTTATAAATCAAATTTTAGTTTAAAAAAATTGCTACTCGCTTGGTCGCACAGTTCTACTGTAAAGAATTCAAACACACAAAATGCTTCAAATCAGGTGTTTCCAAACATCCACCTCTTAAAGGTGTTTTAAAATAGTAGGTATATTTTATTTTTGGTTTACTGAATTTAGTGGTTATGAAGTTAAATAGGTACGAAAAGAGAAGTAATTTTCATTATTTGTTGCACATCCAGTAAAAAAAGATCCATGTTTAGTAAGAAAAGTACCTACTTCATATTAATTTAGTATTACCTACTTACCTAAATATATAATTAACAAACAACAATTTTATTAAAATCACTTGATTGATTCAACATGTAGGATAGGAATTACATTCCTTACAAGTAAATAAATGAACAGTAATTAACTGTACGTACTAAGAAATTACGAGTGTTGAGAATGTTGTGATTGGGAGTTTTATTTTCAGCTGTAATCATATTGATAAGTTTCATCATCAAAAATTTAATGTAAACGCATAAAATATTATATTCTCAACTCAAATGAACAACATTCGTTAAGACCATTAATTATTTATTGACTGAAGTGATCAGAAGTGATGTTTAAATTGTTTATGTAGGTACAGGATCTGTCAAAAAATGTACTTCGTTAAAAAGACCAATCTACAGTATCTATGTATAATTGTTACAATACAATGATCTTGGGATACAATCAGTGGGAAAAATCGAAAATGCAAATTTTCATTTTCTAACGCTTCAAATCAGCCATAGAACATACATACTATATCCCAAAATGACTCGTTCCCATGATTGTGGAAAATCGTTTTAAAAGGATCAAAATGATTCGTTACCTTCATCTGGATCGGTCTTGAAGATTTCCAAAATTCAAAATTAGGGCAAAATTTTTGGGCCAGTGTTCAACATTTTGAGTAAAGGTAGGTCTTATAATTCGTTCAATGGAAAATCTAAAAATCCTACATTTTTTTCTTCCTTATTAACTGGGAAAATTTCTATCTCATGGAAATAATTCTAAGTAATATTCGCTACAAAAAAAGCCTGCCTCCGTGGCGCAACGGTTGTGACTAATGCCCCCGTCCTAATCAGGACGTTAAATCAAATAGAATCGTTGGCGTTAGGTAGGGCATCCAGCGATAAAAATGTGCCACAACCAACCAACCTCAACCATGAGGTTGAACAATGGCGACCCCAAGTAGATTTGGGAAAAGGCAAAGTGAAAGAAGAAGAATATTCGATACAAAAAACTTGCCAAGATAATAAAGAGGAAAAAAATTATAAGCTGCCAGCATATTTTTTGTTTGTTTGTTAATTTCAACTTTATTTATAACAAACATTTTAACAATTCACACAATAAGTTGCTATAATTAGAGAGTACAATTTTCATGGATGAATAAGAAAATAATGGTAAGTATAATCTGTATAATTGGTAATTTTAAGTACCTATCTGGCAATATTTTTTATATCTCATTACTTATTACTTTTGTGTCCTGATTTTTTTGGATTGGAACTTGGCCTTTTTTTCTCACCTTGTTGTTTTTGAGGGTAAAAATTACATTTTGTGTAGAGATAAGTGTTAAAAGAGAGAATGATAAGGAATGACCGTTTCACAAAACAATGTGCTCCCAAGCCTTCATATATTGGTTCATCATCGCGTCTATGATCATAACCAGGGCCGCTTCTAGAGTAGTTCTCTTGACGAAACCGTGACGTCACGGACAATTACATACTATTTCAGTAACTATCACACATGGTGGAAAGATTCTGGAAGACGGCTATTTTCTAGACAAAGATGGTGGCGGATGACTTCGATGAAACAAGGTGCCTGACGACATCTTTACCTGACAGTATTAGAGCTGTAAAACTAATCTAATGCTGCCCGGTAAGATGCAAACAGACCCTCCTGTGGTGACGTCACACAGCATCG
This sequence comes from Bactericera cockerelli, assembly GCA_024516035.1. Taxonomy (NCBI): domain Eukaryota; kingdom Metazoa; phylum Arthropoda; class Insecta; order Hemiptera; family Triozidae; genus Bactericera; species Bactericera cockerelli. The sequence continues at coordinate 29,108,950 of CM044955.1, read as the reverse complement.
CATAAAATTTCACGTTGATGGATCGGACCACTCAAGTCGTCATGGAATTACGTCATATTTGGCTCATATTTTGATGGCAGTGACGTCATTGATGGTCGATAATAGTTATGATCTTGGCATCTTGATGACAGAGAGATTATTTGATTCACTGGTTTTCTCTTGATGGTGGTTACATCATTTTGATCCTTAGGGTGATGAGTATCCTGACGAGTATCATTATGACGTCATTATATAATTATGACGTCATTAACTTCATGTGTTTACAAGAACTACATGAAGAATGTCAAACAACCCTTACAATAAATTGATACATAGATATAGTTACTAGTTTAAACTATTAAACAATAATAATAATTATTAACAGAAAGTTGTAGGTACTTAAATATCTATCGATATATTTATGAGTCGGAATAATGTCAAACAGAATAAAATAACGTAATAACGATATCAGTAAATCACATTAACTGAGCATATTAACGAGAAAAAAATCGAGTCCTCCGTTATAAGGGATGGATGACCATGCCTTTACTTTAAATTCATTACCTTGGCGAAGTACGTGAACACTGCTCGTATAATGTGAAAATGAACAATGAAACAAGGAATAGTATTATTAATTTATCTTATCACTTTTCACAAAAAGAAACAGGTTTTTTCCGGGTCAAAGATATAATTATGTTGAAATGGCTGAACTATAATAGGTAGGTATACGTACTTCTAGTTGAGGAGAACTTATTCAAAAGAATTATCAAACAGGTGATATTTCGTCACGTTTTTACGAAAAATTCTTTTGAAACATACAGTTTCAGAACAGAATGACGTTAAGAGGAAAATCTGTTCTGAGTGGGAATTGAACTCGTAAAGAAGATAATTATGACTACACAATATCACAAGTGAAATTGACAATAAGTCAGATTAATAGTAATACAATCCCTGATATCAAGAGATGTTTTACAGACAAAAAATTGACTATAGATTAAAACAAACTACTTACGCGAGTATATTATATATAATCTTAATCGCAAAATCGCGCTTGTTAAAAAAATAAAATGGTGTGAACATCTTACAACTTTTCTTACACCTTAAATCCAGCTAATGATGTTTTTATTTTGGTACGACTTTTTAAAAATAAGACTGAATTAATGATCAAGGTAGGAATTATTGAAATTTTTATTGAGGCATTCGTTGGAGACACCGAAAACTACTTGGCACTGAAAACTGACCATCGAAATTTTTGGGTGATACCATTACTGTCTTTTCTCTAGAATAAGGAAAGTAAAAAAGTGGAACACGTGCTCGTTGAGGTTCTGCAACACAGGTGTCCTGCATATTTACAAATCAAGTGTTTTTAGTGGGTAATGCTTATTAATAGGTTTAACCATATTCCACATTTGAATCTAGTGGGTACCTACTTGTTTGTAGGTTACCTACAGGATTTCATTAATGAGGTCAATGATCTAATGATCCTAAAATGTGCTGATTTAAAAACCAACGGCTTTCAAGAATTTCCTTTATTACTAATAGTCCAGTAGATTTTTTTCTGCTCTATATACCTGAGTTAACTGAAACCTCGTGAGGAAAAATGAGTAGATAACTATCTGTATGGATAACGGCATTATGAGCAAACAATGAAGTACTTGGGCAAATAATGCTAATAGAAGTCTTGTGATATAATAGCATACAGAAATTATTACATCGTGAATGATATCAAGTAAAATATTTTATTATTTTATCCTGCATCATAACATCCATGGGTAATGGGTATGGTTATGCTAGATTCAAGTTATCGACCTCCTGCGACCTTGGTGTAAAATTTCTACGCCTTCCAATGATTTACACACACAACTCCTTTTTGTTTCGTTCTAGTTTAAAAAAAATCGAAGATTTACTTTGAGAAAAACACAATCTTAAGTGAGACCAATTAAATTCATTCATACCATTAGAATAATAAAATACTTCACCTGATCTCATGCAAGTCAAAGAATCTACAAGGATCTTTATTTTTTGGACTATATAATAAGGGCGGCCTAGTCAATTGTAGGTATTATTACCAGGAGTTCAAAACATTGGATTACATGAAAAAATGTATTTTATTCAACAGATCAAAGGTTATAGGGTGTGACCTTTGATCTGTTGAATAAAGAGCTCCTAGTTCCGGACTATGATGTTTGGGGTCTACTCATTATTATTATAGACTGGTTCGAGTTCCACATGAGAAGCACCATTTATCACACCGACCTCTATTTAGATCTATTGTGACCAGTTGATTCCAATTCTAATGTAACTCCTGATTTGAAGTAGTCAAGACGGGGGTTATACCCTCCATTTGCTAGGAATCGTACTACCTACTCACATTAACCTCACCCAGTCTGGGTATGCCCGGAAATGTCAGCCTCACGTGCTAGGATGGAACATAATTTTTGTCGAAAAGTCTGCCCCAACCGGGAATTGAACTCGGAAACTCGGGAACTCTGGACTACGGGCACTAGTCACAACCATTACGCCACGGAAGCTGGCTAAAATACTCATAAAAAATGAGTGGTTGTTTTGATGTGAGCAGTAACCAGTGGCAGAATTATGGGCAAAAACAAGATATTGTATAAAAAAAGGTAAACAGTCCTATGATTCTGCGCTACCCACTAAAATCGTGCCATATTATCACAAAAGAGACACTTGAAATGTTATACACATACATATATATAATATATATGTACCTCTACCTAAATACACATTTCAATCACTTACTCTTTAAATCTAAAATTTTATGTAAAGGAGCTTTTGGCACATCCTCTATTTTTCTTTCATTAGTTTAAAGTGAATACCTAAATATTTCAACAGGATTTTCTTTAAAAATAATTTTATAACTGCAATAAAAGCATAGGTTTTTGCGAATTTAACCATTAGAAAATTCAGGTTCGACACCAGGTCTTGTCAAGTAATTTAGTGTGCTTAAAATTGAAACGACATATTACGGTTATTATACTAAAAATCCTATTAGTCACTGTTGCCGAGTGAGTAGCGCGCTAGGTATTGCTATTGCAAGCATGGTGACCTATCTTCAATCCCCAGCGGGCAGGAATTTTTCTGCTCTATACTGGGATGTTTGGGGTCCACTCATACCTCGTGAGGAAAAATGAGTAGTTACTTGTACGAGTAACGACCAGTGGCGGCATTACCTGAGTAAAAAGAAATTATTGTAATAGAATTCGAAAAGTAAAGGAGGCTCTTCGTAATGCTGCACTACCCACAAAAATTGTGAAGAGGCCTTGTGCTTCACCACAAATAATATACTGAATCCTTCGGCATGAGCATAATGTGACCAATCCTTAGCGACTGACTACTCAATGGTAATGGTAACGAACCCTAAACCACTTGTACTCACTAAAAACACACGTGCACAGCACATTTTCATCAAAAACTAAACAGTGCAGCTGTTTGGTGCCTAGTTTAGTGACACCCACACATGTACAGAGGAACTTACTTCCTTATTATGTGAAAGGACAAATTATCAACATTATTAATAAAATTAGATTAAAACTGATACATTACCTCTATTCGCGAAATACATACTTCTGGTGGAAGAACCACGTAGGGTAGAGCTCGGTGCACAAGCTTGATAGAATAATTTAACGAAGATATACTGGGTGTGGATTCACTCATAAGTTATTGATTGAAAGAAAATGTTACGTTTGGGGTTTTACCTTCGTTCTACAGGAAGTAGCACTCAGCTTCCCTGGCATTTAAGGTCTTATAAGTATGTTGATAAAATATTTACAGGGTGGGACATTTAAATGTTAGGTATTTGTTTTTGTGATAAAATTAGAAGGAGTAATCGACTTGGTCTGAGGACAGCATGCTCGACTTGCACTCCAGGTGACCCGGGTTCGAATCCCAGGAGGGGGGGGGTTAGGATTTTTCTGTTCTGTACTTCGGATGTCGGGGCCTACCCTGTGAGGATATTTGGGGTAGTTGTAGAGTGGACAACGACCTGTGGTGGCATTACGAATTTCAAATTGGACAATGATGGTTGGTTATTGGAGATATTGATGAATATTAGCATTAGTTCTCGCAATTTCGAGGCTACCCACTAAAATTTGTGACATACATACATACATAATAATAATAACAGAAATAACTAGCTTTTTCTAAAACTAGAATGAGTCACAAGTAACAACTAATAGCAAAGGGTTGTAATTTAGTGAAGTTTAGACTTGGCGAATTTCTTCTCTCAATGGTGGAAGTTAATGTCGGCTAGGAGGCCTCCACACAAGCGGATGGCGGAGTGCGCTCGTTTTAAAGCATTTTCCATAACTTTAGTAATGACTATTCTGCGGGATGACTGCAACTTGAATGTTCAAGACTTCTTTCTGTGGGATTTCTTAAAATCCAAGTTCTTCGCGAATGAGACACGAATCCAGGAGACCTTGAAACACCACAATTGTCAAGAAATAGCTGCTATTCAACAGTGAGCCTGATACACTCAGGAAAGTTATGGGAAATGCTGTGAGCGCACTGCGCCATCCGCTGACCAAGTGACCACTGTGGCGGGGGCCGCCTGCGCCACATTATCTTCCCTTGAACATATTTGGGAGGTCTCTACTTCACAAAAATGCAATCCAGGGCATTGTTTATAGACTTATTATTTGTTTTATCACAAAAACATATACCGCCCGTGCCTACATTTAAAAGGCCAAAATCATTACATTTATGTACTAAGATTACCATTATATTACATCAATTCATGAAATATTACAGAAATCAAAAATCACTATTATTGAGCATTTAATGAACATTTTTATTTTTCTGAAACGAGTTTCATTTGATCTAAAAGGTTACACCTAAAATAGAACATCCTGTAACTTATTTTGTTCTTTGAAATTGAAATGTAATCGTCTTTTTGAAACTATTGTATAAAAAAATATAGATAAAAAAGAGCTTTCTCAATTCTTTGTGAAAAAATTCATTAGAAAATTCTGTTCCTTTCTTTACTCTAAAATTAAACAATGAAAAGTGAATACCGAAAAAAAAGTTTACAAGTTTCAAAGGTAAAAAAACACAACTTGATTTAAAGAAACAAGCCAAAAACTGAAAGGCAAAGCGGATAAAATATGATGAAATATTTTTATTGAAAGAAAAAGTAGAAATATTACTGAACCAGGCCAGAGCACAAGAAAGAATGAAGTATGAACGTTCAAACTGGAAACAAGAGGTCAGATGTTGAAGATAAAAAGTAGGAGGTCACACTGATAAGACTCACAGTTTTCATTGGTCAGCCTTTTCCAAATTCAAATGCCTGTCCTTCTGAACATTGGACGCGTATGAAGGGATTCCAAAAAGCGAAATAAATTAAAAATGAAAACATAGGTACCTTATTAGATTAGCAATCAAAAAATTTCCATGTAGTTCTACTCAGCTTATAATTGGCCTGGTTTGGCACAAAAAAGCGATTACTTTCTTCTTTTTTCAATAACTTTACGGTTATTAGTCTATAATTCAGGGGTAATCTCTACAATCTCTCTGTACTAGGTTTTGTATAGGTAAATATACCTATTGCTTGTATTTTCGGATACACGCATTTCTTGTATAGGTATATTTTTTTTAAAAGATGAGTGTTTCACAGCCTTTTTTATTTCGTAGCCATGAAACAGGATGAGTGTTTCACAGCCTTTTTTATTTCGTAGCCATGAAACAGGAGCTACTGTATCCCGTAGTATGCGTATGCCTCCCCTCTGATGCGCGAGAAGTGACACAAAACTTCCCATTTAGGTGCTGGGTCAGCACGAGGTCACCGTAAAGTAAATAATAAATAATAATAATCCGCAGAACGGGCGTATAATTACGGGTCAAGCCCTTTATACATAGTTACAATTAATAGACAAGTATAAACAGTAAAATAAAAGCTTACAAGTTACAAGTAATTAAAAAATTCAATAAGTCAAAATTATCACAGTAATTTTTTTTTTAAGAAAGGGACTAGAATGAAACAAGAAATAATAATAAAGAATAATGTATCCCTTACAAACAATAAATTGTAAGAATTTACCCCTGAAAGACGTATATAATTTCAACATTCAGTTGTCATTGTTATTCATAAATACCTTGATATTTTAAAAATATTCCATTTAATATGAAGTTTGAGGGGTTCAGAAAAAACGACTTGCCGTTGACAAGTTAAAGCGCCCTAATAAAAAAAAAAAATTGAAATTGCGGGCTCAGAAACGTTCTAGTTTTCCTTCGTGATGTGGTCCAAGATTCTGATTTCGATTCCCCCCTTTTTAGGCAGAATTTCTTACGAAAACGCAATCTGCTTCCTCCGGACAAGTGAGGGTGTTTTCGGAAAAGGTTGGTGTGGGTCCCTGGTTCGATTCATGGTGAAATCAGGACCCTACAATCAAATAGAATCAACTGATCACATTAGGGGTGGAATTAATAGACGTTTTCGTAATACCTCTGTGGCGCTAAGTCTCGGATTGCGTACTGTGTAAGATAGGGAAAATTGACGTTTAGCAAGGACTTGATGTTGTCTATTAATTTCGACCTAGATCTCATAATTATAGGTCGCAGTTTTAAATGTATGGAGTTCCTACTGAAACCCTACAACCGGTTTAATAATTATAACGTTAATTATAGGTAAAAATTTCATTTCATTTTGACTAACTAAATTTACAAATACGACCTCTGTTTTCAATGCATGGGTTTCTTTCAAGCGTAAATCGCTTCATGCTGGGTCAATGTGCGTCCTCTCACGGTATTCCAAAAAGAAAAAATGATAAAATTTCTGAATCATTAGGGTAAATATTAATACAGCTAGCCTTTGATATTTTTTAATAAATCCGAGATAAAAAAAGAAACAAATGTTTCAGGCACCAGTATGGCCATGTGAAAAATATACATAATTTTAGAATACGTGTAAATATTAGAATGTTATGTGTGTACCCTAAATGGCTATAAACTTACTTATAGGGTGCCTTTGTAAGAATAATTTTAATTGATAGGACATTGGTACGCAGGTAATCGAATGCTAAAGTGAAGTTGTGTTGAAATGGCAACAGAAAGACAGGAGGAATCTTGGTCAAAAAACAATTTTTCAATTATCGTCTGAGGCGAGAATCGAACTCACGAGACCAACTTTACTAGGTATTTAGAGATGTGATCGTAATTCTCAGGTTTTTTTTTTTTGTTTTTGTGCCCCGGAACCGCTTTTGCATTACTTCAGGGCACTTTACCTTTACATCCATGCCATTCCGGAAACGGAAATTTTCGGTCAGAAATTACCGCTCCGGCCGGGATTCGAACCCGCAACCTCCGGGTCAGTAACCAATGCTCTTAACCACTGAGCCACGGAGGTCGGCATAAGTCTCAGGTTAACTAATTCAGTGCAAAAGCCTTAAAATGGGCTCAGAATTTTTTTCGTCTGTTTAATCACGAGTGCTGAGTATAGACTATATAGAATATGCATGTGTCTTGGGTTTAAAGGTCCTCCACGTTCCTGAATACACCCTAAATCGAAATCCTCGCTATAAACTTTCCAGGATAGGAAAAAAAGAGAACTTATTGGTGAAATATTTTTGCGAATTTTTTTTGCTTCGTAGTATAAATGAAGCAGCTCTGCATGAGCTTTCTGATTAGGTAGGGTAAGGAGTATCTAATTGCTCTGACGGTAAATTCCTCATCTAAATACATTATGGTAACTGTGCATATTGATTTATCTACGTCTTATGTAAAGGAATTATCCTGATACCACCCCTAACCTTCCTGTGGTATCAATTCAGTGCCTTACATGTACTCTTATTTTCCTAACCCTACTGTTGATCTCATTTTTTCTTACATCTTTAAAAAAGAAAAGATAATAATTATGCCACGAAACCGCTCTCGCATTACTTCAGGGCACTTTACCTTTTACACCCATGCCATTCCGGAAATTGAAAAACTCGGTCAGAATTTTCCGCTCTCGCCGGGTTCGAACCAGCAATCTCCGGGTCAGTAGCCAATGAACTCAACAACCAAGCCACGGAGGTCGTTTACATCCGTTCTGTAGTTTCTGAGATTGCAAGACGAATGCAAATGACAAACAGTTAGACAGACCAACAAACAGATACAAAACCAAAGTTGCCTAGGAGTTTACAAGATATCCAGAAATATTTAAAAAAAAAATTAATCGGAGCAAATAATATTATTATTTTTTACAAAAACGAACATAATACTTCCGAAATCTAATATTAGATATTTTCGGAAGTAATAGTTGATTAGTACCAAGCTGTTTCCCCGTGCTTCACAACAGAACTCTATTTAAAGGCTGTATTTGGAACAGAACAGTTTATTGGATATTGCAAGCCATGAAAAACGAAACGCTTGTTGACAGACATAAAATATTTCAATATTTTTGTTCTTTTGTTTATCTACAACAGAGAGGCCACCGATCAAATGGAGTTTGAACGAGATGACTAAAAACAAACGAACTTTATTGATTTAATTAGTCAAATACAGAGCCGTTTTCAAACTAAGTACTTACGATATGTACAAGGTTCATACAGGATTTCTATCACTCATTCAGTTGGACATTTATTTTATTTCGTTATCTCTCGACGATAACGTAAAAAGTCAAAGGTTCAATATTTTACAAATGGGCACTTATCTCCAATCTTGACATTAATCTCTCACAAAGAACCTTTTTCTTTCCGTTAAACATTAACGTTAATTTACTTATACGGGGTGGTGATGGAAAATACGAATAATAAATAAAAAAGAAATGTCCTGCCGTAGGTAGGTATACAAGATTTCATACTTGTATATCTACGGCAGGAAAAATCTGCCGTTGGTAGGTATAATACAAGATCTAATACATTCGATAAGGTACAAGAAAGTCTTGGTTATTATTATTTTATTTTTTTTATATAAAGATAAGTATTTCTCAGCCTTTTTTATTTCGTAGCCATGTAACAGAAGCTACTGTAGAAGCTTGTGGTCTATGTTGTAGCCTGCCCATCCCCTTTGATGGGCGAGAAGTGACACAATACTTCCCAATTAGGTGCTGGGTCAACCTTACAAACTGTAACCAAATTAAGAATACAAATTTTTGTCGGCACGGGGGATTTCATTATATTCCATATGGGGCGCCAGTCGCGGGGAAAAGGGCGAGTCCCTAATCCAGGTAGCGTAGGAATCCGTTGGTTCGAATCCCACCCAATGCATGAATTTTCCTCATGAATTGGAGTTTGTAACTACATAATAATAAGACTCTGACGGTTAGGTGGTAGAAAATGCTTTGAGCATTAACCTCGCCGGGTAGTCACGTTCCACTAGAGTATTATTATATGAGCGCAATCAGTTCACATGCAGGAGACTTGGGTTCGAAACACGGTGGGATTTGTATTTGTAAGCTCCGTACTTTGAATATTACGGGGTCTTCTTATTGGTACTTAGTTAGAACAAATGCGCTGCGGGTTTGATGTTCGGACCCACCACTTAAACAGTGACGGACAGAGTTATTAGCAAAAAGTACACCTGAAGTACATGGTGTTTTCGGCGCAAATGCAGATTTTCAACCGGTAGATCCAGTAACTCACAAGTTGCAGTGGGACACTTTGCTTGCCTAAATAATTATGGTAGGCACATTCCGTTTTTCTCCAAGGGTCCAAAGAATGCTTCATTTTTTGTCTAATATTCATGTATTTTTACACGGTTTTTCATAAAACCCTTACACATTATGTATGTACCTATGGTTCTTATGATCATAAAGTTAATTTTGCAAATATTATGAATACAATACTTCCTCGTGAATGTTTCACATTATAAACGTGGCAATTTTGATATTTTAAACTAAATCACTTGTATCTCCGATTTTCTTCAAAGTTGTTTTAAGTGATAGAATACGTTTTTCCTACATAAAATTCTATAAAATTTCTGTATCGGTAAGTCGTTAGCCGTATTTTGGCACATTTTTGTCCACAATTTTGGATTAAATCACTTATTTCTCCGATTAAAGAAATGGACTCGTATCTTGGCTTTTTTTTCAACGGTAGTTATTTGGGGATTTCCTTATTCTTCTTACCGAACCAAAAGGTCCGGTCATATCAAAAAAGTGAATTTCAGTGACCAAGTCAGCTCCGGTTTGCTTCGTTCAAATAAAAAAAAAACCGCTTATTGACACCAAAAAAATTGTTTTGGCCATTGGCCCAAGTGTTCGTCCATCCATGAACACAATATCTCAAGAACGGTAAAAGCTAGACTTGAGAATTGGTATGGAAGTTGATTCTATCTACCACAACCACGACACTTTTGGTTGAAATCGACAACGACTCTAGCTAGCTCTCACTGTTCCTAGTTGAAATCGGCTGCACTCTCTGGCCGAAAGGACCATTCCTTTAGATTGGTTAAAGTTAAAATTTAGAGACCAACATTATCTTAGAAAGAGAATATATTAGGGTTTACTCCGAACATCTTTTGATATCATGAACTTTTTGTAAACCGAGCTACCGAGGTGGGAGTTCGGGGTGATATTTCTAAAGTAAGAAAACTATTAGCCAGTGTAGCGCGTCGATGAGAAGATCACTAAAGTTAGGCAATCTCTAGCTTTTTGTTGACTTGAAGGTGGCGGTTGACCCACAGGTTATTTAGCTATAGGGAAAATTTTATAGATCATCTGCAATGACTTTGAATTGCGACGTGCAATTCAGACTCGTGAGGACAAAGTACCAAGCTTGCTATAGAGATAGAGAAGGCCAGAGACCTCGTCAATCCATAATCTAATTTAGTTGGTGAGAAAGCCAGCGAGAATGCACCGGTTCTCGTAGGATCACCGAAGTTAAGCAAAGTCCAGCGATGCGAAGACTTCGTGATGCTGGCATTCCGGCCCAACCCAGGCTGGGTGAGGTTAATGTGGGTAGCAGATTTGTGAGTTTCCTGCGAATGGAGGGTAACACCCCCGTCGTGATATGACCAAGCAGATGTAAGCGACGTTAAACCAAAATTAAAAAAAGAGTAAGTGATGATTTGTGATAAGATAATCGTTAAGCCCAATTCCCTGCTTACCTAGAATATGTAAACGTACCATAAAATGCTTAAGGGTAATAAATAACCTATGGAAGAGGTGAAAGATAATAAAAAGATTAGAATTGACTCTGAAAATCACTGGGATAATCAATGGAATAGTTGTAGATTTTATTTAACAAAAAATTCATCAGAGTATTGAGTGTAGTGTAAGTCGAGACATAACAAAAGTGAAGACAAATGCTTTAAGAGGATTGCTAACTTTTGTTGCAAAGTGGGGAACATTTCATACTGGTCAGGAATGTAAATTTAAAGGTTCTGTAGGGACAAAACAAGTAGCGGAATTTCATTCTGGTTTCGACTCTGCGATGGTTTCATTAGGTTCTTCGTCGTCAGAGTCCGATAGAGGATCATCTTCTCCCTCGCCAAAGTTGAAATCACCTCCCATACCGGGCATACCACCTAAGCCGCCCATACCGGGCATACCTCCGAGACCACCCATACCTCCTAGACCCCCCATACCTCCCATTCCACCCATACCTCCCATTCCACCGAGATTCAGTCCATTCATCATATCTTCGTTGAATCCACCGGATTCTTCATCTTCCTCGTCTTCATCCACCCACTTGTCAAAGTCTACTTTCAGCCAATGGTACTTTTGCTTCTCTTTCGTTAAATGTGGCCAGAATGCTGTGTCATCCTCTTGTTTTTTCAGTACAAGCTCAATGTATCTATCTCTAACAGTCTTGATACTTTTTTCTGCATTAATTTCTTTAAAGAGGTTGATGTCTAATTTGTACTGTTTTTTGTCTACTGATACTCCATCGAATTTGATTTGGTTTGGCTCAATGTCTATTGTGGGATTATTGATATTTTCTACTAAGAAAGTAAGTAAAATTTTGTCTTTTCTCTGGGCCCAAATGACTGGTGGAATTTGTGTCATTGTTGTGCTTGGTTTAGGTTAGTTCAACAGCAGATGGCGATATTGGGAAGTGACCTAAAACAAATACCAACAAAAATTTCATCTTACACATGGCAAAGATTTTACAAATTTCACATTTGGGAAAGAAATAGAAGATCCTCATATTCAGAAATCAAACTTTTTTTAGAAAACATTTCTAAAGGTAACACATTGGGGAAGTATAAATAAATTCAAGGTTCCAATTACAATGGATCGGTGTTTAATTTCAATTTCACAGTAGGACTTGGAATTACATGGAAGTATAAATATTTTTATCACCTTAACTAAAAAGAAAGGTAACTAAATGATAAACAATAAGGGTACATAAGTTACAATAATTAGTTTTGTTCATGATACAGTTGATACACATATTTTATCAATGCTAAATTTATTTCCTCAGGTACAAATAAAAGGAAAGAATTTTTTGGCAGTTTAAAGTAACACAAAATCCATTAGACTGTTTTTTTTTTTTTTTTTTTTTTCATCTACATAATCAAGTTTCTAATAATTAAATCATAGTTTGTCTATTTATAAATGCACTACTTATGTACGGACGTCGGACATATATTTAGTAAGAAATAAAAGTTGCAAATGCTCAAGAATCAAGCAATGGTAGAAAATCTCCAAGAGATGGAAGGTAATAGTCTGCAACCCTGGAAAAGTATTCTTCGTCTTCACTTTTACTCCATGCGGTAGCATTCTCCATGCTTGTGTCTCCAGTTAGAACAAGCAGAGTTTTGAATCCATTATTGTAGCCGAGTCTTATATCTGTATTTCCTCTATCACCAATCATTAATGTTCTTTCAGCATTCAAATTATATTTTTCTATGAGGTAAGTGCCCATTAGTTTGCTGGGTTTTCCTATGATAACAGGTTCTCTCTGTGCACCTGTTTTTACTGCAGCCACAATAGCCCCTGTTCCCGGTATTGTGACATTGGGGCCCATAGGAAAACTTTCATCAGTGTTGGTTGCCACAAACAATGTATTGGGATTAGTTAAGTAACAAGCAGCATTTACCAACTTTGGGTAGCTGATGTGAGGGTCAAATCCTACAACCACAGCCCCTACATTAGGATCTAGGTTGAGTTTCTCAAGTTCATTCTTGAGGTCAGTTCCTAGTACTTGATCAGGCCCTACACCAAAATTCTCTATTCCAGCAAGTTGCAGTTCATCAGCAATGCCTGATGAGCCGACGATGTAGACTTTCTTTTGTGGCTCCATATGTTTCTTCAAATACTGAGCTGCCAGATAAGCTGTTCCTACAATTTCATGAGGCTCAGCATTGAAGTCCAACTTCTTTAATTTAACAAGGAGCTGCTCTCTTGTTTTGGTACTATTATTGGTCACATAAAATATTCTCTTCCCAATGGTCTTAAGGGAATTCATCACTTGATTGGCTCCTGATATCAAATTGTTTTCCAACCAGAGCACACCATCACAGTCAGTGAGAACAGTGTCAAATGAGTTAAGAAAAGCTTTCTGTTTGTCCCCAGACAGCTCAGATAAGTTGACCAGTTTCATGACAGTGGTTTGAGAATTGGCCACCTGTCAAAAGAAAAACCAAGTGTCAATCAATATCTCATCTTCGATTTCAAGACCCACTGTAATACTGTGATTGATGACCCTGGCATGCTCTGATGATAAACATGAAATGGCTGAACACTTTTTAAGTGTAGTTTACACTATCTACAAGTTAGTCTGCTTTAAAAATAGTCTTTATAAAATATAAGCCAATTTCTTAAAGCTTGAATATTTTAGAAATATGCTCACCAGTAAAATAGTGATTAGTGAATACCCTCTACTCTATACCCCAATGATGCATGCATACCTTTTAAGTATAATGAAGCATAAGCACTTGACTAATATCTGACAACATGGACAAATCACTTCCTATGAAATCTAATTTTACAATTGGTGATGGTAAAAAAAAATGTTATTTATTAATGCACTTGCAAATAGTATGATACAAGTTATTTAACAATGCAAGTTTTCTATAATAAAAAAATGCATACATATGTACATGATATTTTTGGCAACAAGTTTTGGATTGCGTACTGTCTTAGATGGGGAAACCGACAGTTGGCATTGACTTTAGTTATTGATTTTGTCAATTAATTGCCCCAAGTCTTAAATTGCATACTTTCCAGATGGGGAAAGTTATTAATTTTGACCATTCATTTCTCCCTAAGACAAAATGCAAAATCTAGACTTATTTCCAAAGAGGCATTGCAAAAACATCTATCTATTACACCTTAATTTTTGTTAGATTGTGACAGATAGTTCTACTGACACAAAACCTTTTTATTTATTTTAAAATGATTTATTTATACTTTAAATAGGAGAGGAAGAGAATAAGTAAAAACAAGCACTATATTCCAATATCTATTGGTATGATTGGAAGTAATATTAGAAGTTTACAAATTTCTGTTAAATAAAATTCTAATTAAAATTCTTTTTTATCTTCTCAAGTAAAAAAGAATTTAAGTAATAACAACAAAGAAAAAAAAGGAAGAAAAAAACAAAAACAAAAAAAAAAAACAGAAATTAATACAGCTACCAGACATACCTACATTGTACAAGCTGAGGGACATTTTTTTTTTATTATATATAAACAATTTGATCAAGCTTTATTTACAATAAAAAAAAATATATACAATGAGCATAATAATAAAAGTTATAAACAAAGCCTGATCAAGGGTGGTGATAATGCCTTTGGCATTCTCTTCAGCATTATCACTTTTTACACCAACAGTTGTCCATTTTTTAAAAATCAAATTCCTCCTTACCAATAATACCCTGGACATTTTATATAAATATTTATGGTAAAAAAGAGTTTTCCCACTGAAGAACAAAAGAATACTTCTTGATGAGTTTTCATTATATTTTCGAGCACTCTCAATTATAGGTTACCAGTTAACTTACAGGATAAATTAAGTTGTTTAAAGATCTCGCAAAAGATGGTCTCATAAGGGGTAAAGTAACCTGAAGAACCATTTCATCTGAAAAAAGGGATTTTTAGTAATAAACGTACAACATATGAAGATGAGACTAAACTATAAAATAGATCTAATTAGGGTTTCACTGAGAACTCTGCAAACAGGTCAGAGTTGCAGTGGTCAGAACCTGGTTGCAACCTGAAACCAGGTTCTTTTGTCCATTTAAAACAAGATGGTCTTAGTTTCAGTCATAAAATATAAGCTTTTACAAGATTATATGAATACAAATGGTAAAAATTGAAGATATGTATATTGAGAGAATAATGTGCATAAAAAATGAAAATAAGCAAAATATGCATGGAATAATCACAATTTAGGACAACAAAAAAAGGACGGAGAAATATGCACTTCTTCCAATCCCCACACAAGAAAATAAGTACTTCTTATGAAATGAAGAGAGTTTCATCATTAGAATCTAGTTTATGCTTATTATAATAAAAAATATATTTAATAATTGTTCAATAATTGTCACACAAACCAACTGTTTATTTTAAAACAACACTTAGGGCGGAATTAATAGACAACATCAATAACTTAAGTCATTGGTAAGTGTCGATTTTCCCTATCTTACACAGTACGCAATTTGTGACTTAGCGCCACAGAGGTATTACAAAAACGTCTATTAATTCCGCCCTTAAACAATGTTTTACTATTAATCAAAAGTTGAATTTTATTATACATTTTTAACCAGAACAACATGAACATATTACATGTTTGTGTGGTATTTGATTGATTCAAGATAAAGAAAATATAACAAGGTTATTAAATTCAAAGATGAACACAAGAGTTCTGTCTGTAATCACATGTATTGTGTTGAACTATTCTGATTGGTTCTTACTCATCTCATTTCAAAAATAAATAAAAAATGCAGATTCGAAAATTGGTGCTCTCATCCATTCATCCAAAAAAACGAAGTCCCCGACTAGGTTCTGATGTTTTCTATTGTTAGTAGTTCTCAAGATATTTGAATGTCTTTTTTATAATAGGACACCCTGTATTATATTTTTTTTTTAGTAAAACCAATGAATCATGCATATTATGAATGTATGTTTGGGAATGACAATAATACACTCTGGCCAAATATTTCTTTTTTTTCAAGTGTGGGTGAAGTGCCAGCCAGAGAAAGTGTAAAATACAAGGTATCTTTTTCTGATGTTTTTATTGAAAACAGAGAAAGGGAAAAATTAGTTTTTCTGGTGTTAATCATGTAAAATGACACACCTATATTGTTAACCAAACACAGTGAGGGAGCAAAGTGACCTCACTAAGTGAGATTCTGTTTTAACTTGGTTACTGGACGATTTAGCTTTCATTTGTCTGTTCTGTGATAACTCAACTGGATTCTTCAAAACAATTGAAATTCAGTATACATGTTCATTGACATGATATTTATAGTTTGATTAGAGAATATCTGTGAGATTTACAGTTCACAGAGCTACTAGTTACTCATTTACATGCAGGTTATAGGAGGAAAAAAATCAAGTTAGATACAATATGATATTGAACAAAGCATACTTTTTTGATTATTTTCAAAAAACTAGGAATAAGTTAGACAACTATTTTTCCTTATATGGCACATCTGATAACCTTACTCCCAGGCTCCATGTTCAATCAATGAATGAAAAAATAAAATTGTTTTCATGAATGAGGCATAAGCAACAATTAGGCCCAAAATGACTTCAATTCAAAATGTTCTCAAAATATTCATAGAAATAATAATATAAAAAATAACTATAAAATGTGTTTCCTTGTGTTATTACATCACAATTTTAGTGGGTAGTGCAGAAACATAGGACTTTTCCTCAAATTTAATATCCTAATATTTTATTTTAGCCTATAATCTTGCCACTGGTTGCTGCTCACATCAAAGCAGCTACTCATTTTTCCTCACAAGGTATGAGTGGACTCCAAACATCCATGTACAGAGTAGAAAAAATCCTCTCCTGTTAAGGATCAAACCCAGGTCACCATGTATTGTTCTCAAAATAATTCATAGAAATAATAATATAAAAATAACTATAAAATGTGTTTCCTTGTGTTATTACATCACAATTTTAGTGGGTAGTGCAGAAACATAGGACTTTTCCTCAAATTTAATATCCTAATATTTTATTTTAGCCTATAATCTTGCCACTGGTTGCTGCTCACATCAAAGCAGCTACTCATTTTTCCTCACAAGGTATGAGTGGACTCCAAACATCCATGTACAGAGTAGAAAAAATCCTCTCCTGTTAAGGATCAAACCCAGGTCACCATGTATACAAGGCTAGTGCACTACCCCATTTGGATACAGTAACTAATTATTCACTGAAATGAAAATATCAACTTGAGATTGCTCATCTACATACATAATAGCCCTAATGAAAGTTATAGATCAAAACCTTCCAAGATCATGGTATGAAAATTAATAAGGTTAAGAACTGTTAAATATTAGTTATTGTGAAAATATAATCAATGGAAAATTTAATTTGTGTTTTAAATGCAAATTTCTATAGCAGGATTACTTCACTTCTCATTTTCTTTGCATATTGTTACTGAATTCAATATGTAGCAAAAACCTTTTGGGGAGGAATTAAAGAGCATTGAAACATTATTATCGAATAAACACATTTTTTATAATTATTGAATAATTCTTAAAGAGTATTCTCTGTCAAAGAAGAGTAGCATGATCTTTAAGTTACATGTATGTAATAATTGGGGAATCACCGACCTCGGTAGCTTGATTGATAAGGCAGCGGACTTGTAACCTGGAGGTCGGTGGTTCAAGTCCCGGTTTCAGCTTAGATTTAGTAAAGCAAGTTTGAGTGGTTGTGATATCTCAAAAGTGATAAACACGAATATGATAACTTTTTTTTACTATAACTTTTTAATTGGGGAATCTTTAATTTCATTTTTTGATCAATACAAAAATAAATCCACAATATAATCTAAACAAAATTGTAATATAATACACTGAGAAAAGTCACAAAAGATGATAGATGGATGGTTTTAGAATTTCAAAATTTCTTTGCATTCCTGCACGTTTAGGACAAAATTAATAGACAAATTCTATAACTCAAATCACTGATAAGTGTCCCTTTTCCCTATCTATACACAATCCATGATTTTAGTGCCACAGAGATATTACAAAAATGTATATTATTTTAACCCTCAGACATTTTTGCTATACCTTTCTGGTGCTTAATCATGGATTGCATTAGCTGTATGATAGGGGAAAACCAGCACTAAGCAATGACTTAGGGCCAAATTAATAGACGTTTTCGTATTATCTCTGTGGCGCTAAGTCACAGATTGCGTTCTGGGTAAGATAGGGAAAACCAACACTTACCAACAACTTATGTTATTTATGTTGTCTATTAATTCCACCCTTAAGTAATCAATGTTGTCTATTTATTTTGCCATAAGTTTCTGATTGCATACTGTCTTGGATAGGAAAAACCAATGCTAAGAAATGACCTGAGTTATCAATTTAGTCTATTAATTTTGTCCTGATTATTTTTCTGTCCTCTGAGATTGCCATCCTCTGACTAAAGATAAAAAAAATTGAATTAACTTGGGTTAGATGATGAAATCAAGCATTTCCATCCACACTAAGTACATGTACCTCTTCTATATAGCAAAATGAAAGATGAAAACATGTTAGTGGCTACTGGCTACTTCAAAACATTCTTAGGGTGGAATAAGTAGATGTTTTTGTAATACCTGTGTGGCACTAAGGGCAGAATTAATAGACAACATCAATAACTTAAGTCGTTGGTAAGTGTCGATTTTCCCTATCTTACACAGTACGCAATCCATGACTTAGCGCCACAGAGGTATTACAAAAACGTCTATTAATTCTGCCTTAAGTCATAGATTGCAATGTGTAAGATAAGGAAAACCAACATTTGACAATGACTTCTGATATAGAATTTGTCTATTAATTTTTCCCTTAAACTGAAATCTTATAGGCTGATTTTAGCCATCCATGAAATTGGCAAGATCTTTTCAAACTGGCTTCAATGCTAAAAAGTGTATCTAATGCATGAGGTTTACTTATATAAAAACATTCACCTTCTCTTAAACAGCCTCATGATAATATGACACAACTTTTTGCCTAGTTTTCTTTCCAGTAACACAAAGGGTGCTTTATACTGTATCCCCCTCAGTGACTCAGTGAAATTTGAATGGAAATTTTTATTGAGATAATGATTATACCTGAGAGAGAATGTTTCCTTGAGCAACTGGACGTCGACTTGGTAAATAGATTCTTTGTTCTGATTCGCTTTTGAAAATTTAGGATTAGAAATTGAGTATTTTCTTCAGAATAATTGGTTCTATTTCGAGACGAAACTTGGAAAAATTAATTGGTAGTTAATTCGAAATAGAAAAGAAAATCCTGAATTCCGGTATCTTGCTGGTTTGGGATTTGATATTCCGGTAACAAAAAGAATTTGATCAATAACATTGAACAGAGGTATTACGCGTTGAAGTCACGAGGAAAATTTAGCACAGAGGTATTTTAGAGACAGTGTTGTGATGGTATTGCACAATGCACTTGATTGTGAGTGTAGTTTTTTACTCACTCTTTTTTTTTAAGCAAGAATTTTCTACTTCCATTTTGGTTAACCAAACTGGAAGAAGATTTTTCCTCTTCCAAAAGAAAAATGACTTTCCTCCAGTTTGTTCATTTTCCAGTTGAATCCATTTTGGTTAGAAAGAAAAATACGGTTATAGCTGATGATGCCTATTATTTTTTAGATTACCTATTAGGATGTAGGTAGGTATTTATCTACATTTCGGGCGATCTACCTGAGAATTTTTATGAGGGTAAAATTCCAAGAGACCAGGTGGAGTGTTAAAAACTCGATCAGTCCGAGTTGAAAATTCTTCCTTGGATATATTTTGTTTTTGTTTGTTTTTTTTTTTTTTTTTTTTTTGAAAGGAGTGCAACATTTTGTTTTGCAACTTCTCTTTTAATCATTTTTCCGAAGAAGCACAAATTTTCGCAGGATATTTCAGAAAGCAACAAACTGCTACTGTCCAAGGTTCTTAACAGTCCTGGTTTCGTGGGTTCACGGTTTCACAAACCACGGGTTTCCCAGTTTTTAACTACTGCAGTAGATAAGTAGGTACCTAATTTACTCCTTGAGTATTTTTGTCCATTTATTACCTATATTCTTTTTCATATAACCACCTTAATAAAGTGTGACAGTCTAATAAATAATGAAATTATTATGCTATGATAATAAATAAATTAAATATTAGTTCGGTGTATATGTCCCTTTTATTTGACTAAAATTTGGACGTGAATTAATGTTGACAATAATAAATGCCCAAAAGCCTAATCATAGTGAATATTTACAGCATATTCAAACAAAAAAGTTGGTAGGTATTTATAAAAAGAATTTTTGAATAATAAAGCGAGGGTTTTGTTGAAATACGAGGCTCTCTCTCTCTCTCTCTCTCTCTCTCTCTCTCTCTCTCTCTCTCTCTCTCTCTCTCTCTCTCTCTCTCTCTCTGTCTCTCTCTCATCTGAAGTACTAAATAATCCAAGGTAAATATTTAAATGAATGATGTAATGAGCAAGCATTAGAGTCAGAGCATGTTTAGCCACAAAGTTTCTTTTAGTATTGAACCTTCCCCCTCCCACCAATGTAGCTCCGGAGAGTCATAATGACAGAGGGGATTCTAGCTTTTTCCTACGAGAGAGGGTATTTCAGCTTTTTCTGTGACCACACCCTTCCGAGATCAATACTCTGGAAAATTCTCTCCCCCAGCAAAATCTTGCTGGCTCCAGGTGTTTATACCTTGCTATCCCCGCTGTCTAAAACTATGACCCTCCAATATGTTGTGCTGGAATTAAATAAAATAACATTGTGTTAATAAAAAAAGCTCTCAACTACCTGCCTACCTCCCAAATCATGTTAACACTGTCGTAGGAAAAGAGTGCTCATTAGTTCTTCGCTTACCTATATACGATACGATTCATGTGAGCACACGCATTAATTTAATACTCAATTTTTTGGGCGGACTTTAATAAACATAAGCAGATGGTATGGATTTGATGGCAGAGATTGCCTCAGGCAATAATCACGCCCTTTGTCAATATTATTCTTGTCAATAAAGAGTTATTATTATTATATACTTAAGTTGGACGGGAATCAGACCTTCTTCAAATTAATGCAATACTCACTTCACAAACATGTGAAACGTTTCTGCATTCCAGTGTTGCATAATTAATTGCATTGCATCGTCAATTTGATCCGTCAATAAACGCCAGCCGCCAACAGTTGTGATTACTGCCCGTAGTCCAGGGATCCTGAGTTCGATCCCCGTTCGGAGCAGACTTTTCACACAGAAAATTCTGTTCCCTCCGTACATGTGAGGCTCGAATTTCCGGCCCTACCCATGCTGGGTAAGGTTAATGTGGGTAGCTGGTACGATTCCCAGCGTATAGAGGGTAAAACACCCGTGTTAAATCAAATAGACTCGTTGGCGTTAGGAAGGGCATCCAGCCGTAAAAAATGTGCCAAAACCTCTACCATGAGGTTGAACAACGTCGACCCTGCTTGAGCGGTATATTAAGACAGAGTAAAAGAAGATCGTCAATTTAAGCAACTTGGAGTGAAAAGAAAATCTTACCTAGGTATTTATACATCCAACCCCCAGTTCCATAGGAAGTAGGGACCTTCTTAATCGATATGCAGGGTGAGCATAAAGTCTCACCCTACCCCCTGTATCTCAAGAACCACTCAAGATATCGACAGCGGTAAAACACGTGTTGCCTCATATTTTGGCGGATTGATTTTAGTCCCAAAAAATTTCAGCTGCGGCTTTCGGCTGGGCGTAACCAGCTCAAAAATCTTACATGGAATGACCTATCAAAATTATTAAGTTAATTTGAAAGGTGTTAAAGTGTCATTGCAATAAATTTCAAGCCAGCGTCGATGGCATGTTGAATACACCGGTTCCCTTCAGAACACCGAAGTTAAACGACATCCAGCGAGGTTAAGACTTGGATGGGTGACCATTCAAATTCTAATTCTCGTGACGCTGGCTTTTCCCGGCCCCACTCAGGCTGGGTGAGGTCAATGTGAGTAGCAGGTTTGTGAGTTTCCCTCGAATGGAGGGTAAAACCCCCGTTGAGATATGACCATGGCAGTTGAAAGCGACGTTAAACCCCACTTAAAAAAAAAAAAAAAAATTTCAGCTTTCTACAACTTACGGTTCCGGCTGGTTTAGCTAGCCAGCCGGCAGAAGTTTTTATGATAAAACATATTGAAATATACCATTTTCAAAAGGTCTCGCTAAATTGAGTTATCATCAATAAGTTTTCCTAAATGAAACCTACGTGAGTACGGTTCACGAGTTATAAGGTCAGAGAGTATGAACATTAGCCAGGACGGTCGACCCTGTATCTCAAGAACGGTAAGTTGTAGAGGGCTGAAATTTATTTAAGTGAATTTCACTTTTCATCACCTTTAAAATGAACTCCATTTCGATAGGTCATGATATTACCTACTGAGAAGTAGAAATAAGAAGGAAGCTATCAGTATCAATATGATGAAATAAATTATATTCATAAAAATAGCTATGACTTTTCATTAGTCACTTCATACAAAACCGTTAATATGAGGGTTTTTGATTTAAGTTTTATTTGTCTAATTCATGATGTGCCAGACAAATGAATCCCCCAAAAAACACTACGTGTACAAATAGTCGTCAAGTGTTGGAATGATTAAAAAGAACTGATATCAAAAACGTCAATTTTCTATGTTTGAAGGAATTATTTTTCACGTAATTAGTCTCTTGATAATTCAACCAAAATAATAGCCTCACAACAACAATACACCTTTGAGCAAATTTCGATTTGGTATTTTGAGAATTTAACCAAAAAAATAGCCACTCAATAAAACAATGCTCTTGTAAGAACAATGTTGCATAATTACAGAACCACGTCCTTGACTAATGCACACTGTTTTGTTAGTAAATTACTACATAAATTTCAGAACAAAACAGTGTGCATTAGTCAAGGACGTGGTTCTGTAATTATGCAACATTGTTCTTACAAGAGCATTGTTTTGTTGAGTGGCTATTTTTTTTGGTTAAATTCTCAAAATACCAAATCGAAATTTGCTCAAAGGTGTATTGTTGTTGTGAGGCTATTATTTTGGTTGAATTATCAAGAGACTTATTACGTGAAAAATAATTCCTACAATACATAGAAAATTGACGTTTTTGATATCAGTTCTTTTTAATCATTCCAACACTTGACGACTATTTGTACACGTAGTGTTTTTTGGGGGATATCACTACTTTTTGATTTAATTGATTTTCCTTTGATAGATGAAATAAAAACTAATCAACAATCAACAGATAAAAGAAAAAAGGCTTTTAATTTAAGGATGTTGCGATACGCAGTAATATTATAAGACTATCATATAAAATGTTGGGTAATTCATATTGAAGTACGAGTAGTGAGGTGACACTACCATGTTTAATGAAAAAACTTATAATGAGTTGCATGCTCAAAAATTATATTGTGACCCAAGTACTGTTCTGTAAATAATTACAATTGCAAGGAGAGAGAAAAAAAAAGATAGAAAATTTTAATAAAAAAAAACGCTCTGAAAGAATATTTTATAGTACTTGCTGAAGAGAGGAGAAATATTGAGATAACAGGTGTATTCCTTATTTGAGTGACACTAGAGCGCTCAGCAATTTTGTTGATCTTTTCAAATTTTGAAACCCACTACCGAGGTTCACTAACAGAAAAGTACCCCTTTTCAGTATATTTGGCAATAATTAGAGATGGGTGATATCGAGTATTTCATAGAACTGGTACTTCAGTAATCGATTACTTAAAAGTACCGAGTATTTATCCAATTACTTTTGTACTTGGTTTTTGAGGTTATGAGAGCGGATGTAAATTGAATAATGGATTTGAGTAATCTCTCAAGAACCAAGTACAAAAGCACCGGTTCTTTCATTATTCAGTACACTAACTAAATCTCACAATTTTGCATTCAGAACGTTTACAGGAGATGAATCTCGGTTCACAAAATTTGTTGGGTGTTTTAGTTTCAAGTGTTTCAATAGATTAGAAGCTCCACCTCCTATTTTATAACCTGAATTACATAATGTAAATTTCCCTAAACCGTCCGATTGTTTGAAAAAGAAGTTTCACATAGAAAACTTGTTCCTACGAGACAAAGAGAAAAATATTAGGACACCGACAGCCTAAATATTATTCATAGATAATATCGGAATAATGAAGAACCCCTCTCTGGTGTACCCAGTTCTAGAGATGGGTATTTGGGTAGTATTGTAATTGTAATACCGAGTATTTCATAGAACCGGTACCTGGTATGCTACCCGGCCCCGGTGTGTAATACCAAGTATTTAATAGAACCGGTACCCGGCTACTACGTACGATACGTCGGTACTCGGATCCAGTGTGTTATACCGTCGCCAGTGTTGTGCACGAGTACAATTTTTTTGTACCCGGTACGGGTAAAGGTACCTAGCAAAATTTTGTACCCAGTATGTTTACGGTACCTAATTTTATTTTGTGCCCAGTACGGGTACTTTTGTAACAGTACCTGGTATTTTTTGAGTATTTTTCGGATACGTTATCCTTATCTATAGTAATAAGATTTGTCTAAATTATTTTATCGACCGAACTAAATAAAATACCAAATTAATAGTTAGCCTTTAATGAGGTCTTGAACTCCAAGTTTCAGGTTAAAAGTCTAGTAAGCTAGATTTTAGTATTATTTAAAATTACTATTAATGTTAATTTATTATTATTATCACAATCAGGAAATAAAAACATACATTTATTAAAAACTAGAGGGTTCCGCCCGCAAAACATACCTATTTTATCTTAAAATCCATTAACAATAATTCATTAATAATCAACTAGTGCTTTAACCTTGTATTGAAAAATTAGTTATGAACTCGTTAAAAACGGACAACTCTGTTTCGTGGTTTTGTTTACAATACAATTTTATTTATAATTTATGTACCTATGTAAATGATAGGTAGATGGAAATTCAATCTTGGTAAAATAAAGAGGGAAATGAAAGTGCCGAGTATTATTGTATGTTCCGAAATTGCCTCTTACTATGGCTCTAAGAAATGTTGACCCATATTTGCCTAACTTCGAGTTACTAAACATGCTGTCAATTCAGCATAATCAGTAGGTAGATATAAACAGAAGAAGTGAGAAATTATACTAGATATACATTTAATAATTATAAATTAATAAGCAAGCATATATCCATGCAATATACAGTGAAAATTTCAGCTCGATTGGACAATAAATGCAACTTATATCATATATTATGTTACATACATAGGTAGATGGATTATTAGATTGTGACAAATCAATGTTGATCGAGTTAAACCATACTGACTTCGTTCGAAATTAAACGGTCATAGGAGGTTGACTCAAACTACCAACTACTGTTTTTTTCTCACGAGAAAACCGGACATCCAAAGTATAGAGTAAAAAAAAATTCTACCTAGCCGGTATTCGAACCCAGGTCACCTTGCAAACTTTGTGTTTTACCTACACCAGTCGACGACCACAGAGACTGCTCAATACATAATATTTTATTATAATAATTTATCATTGTTTTGATCTACATTAATTAATATTTTTCCTCTTACTGGCCAATATTTTATACACTTCTCAAAATATAGACCTAGTTTACCTCTTGATGTAGAAATCTTTGAATGAAGTTATAGAACGTTATTATTCCTATTCTGATAAAACGGTCTGCTGGCAGCTTGGATGAAGCAAAGACGATTATATCCCACCCATGTTTTAAGTTATTATGTGAGGCGAAGATTTTTTGTTACTCTCATAAATCTAAATTCAGTTTTTTTCTTTTATGTCTCACACTGTCGCTGATTTTTCTAAAATTTTATTTACATCGTAGTATGATTCTGCGTAATTAGATCTTTAGAAAGAACCTTCAATCATCAACTTGGGATAACTAGGCGTGGCTCCAGGCTTCATTATAGATATTCCTTTAGAGGGCTTTAAAGACTTTTCTACTTGTTTCAACCATCTGAAATTAAGTGATCTCATTTCCTTTGACTAGACCTTTCTAAAAACACCAGAAATACATCTCTAGGATAACAATAGACGGCTCTGGGCTCCAAAATGAGTATTCCTTTCAAAGGCTATAACTCAAGTTTGGTCCAGTGTAATACTTTGGTTATATTTTTATATTTTTTCCTAATCATAAGGCCTTTCGAAAAATACCAGAATCGCAGCTCCAAGATAACCAGGGGCGGCTCTGTGCAACTTTCCGGTTTTATTTTAGAAGGCTATATCTCCTATCATATAAAAAATAAATACTTGAAACTATAAAAGGTATGCAGAAATAAAAATTCCCTATCCAAAAACGTAGCTCACGTCTTTCCACGACAAGCACACATTGCTGTACCCTTGACAGAAAATTGGTCTGAAGAAAAAAAAAACCTGTATGAATATTTTCATGAAATTCAAGATTTTCGGCGTGGCCAGAAAACGACTTTAACTGTACGTAGGAACTTCGCGCTTTCGTGAAACACAATCTATTTTCGCGTCTCATTACGAATTTGAAATAAAAATTGATAAAAGTTAGCGGGAAGTGGGCGAGAACAATAAAACAAAATACATATAAACTCTGTTTCGTGTTAATATAGGCCGGTGGGCTGGCGCTACTTGACGAGCGCTCGCCTCCCGGCGAGCTTGATAATACAACATGATATTATTTCGTTGGTTCTTATCAAGCATATTACTCGCCTCGTTATCAGCCTCACAAGGAATACATTCTGTCGCGGATGATTCGCCTCTACACACACAGACCTCCACAAGGGTCAGGCTCCAAATTCACATTGGCTTGAAGGGGATTATAGAGAGTCCACTTCACAGTAACTCGTACAAGTCATTGGCAAAATGAGAAGACAAAATCCAATTCACAAGTTCGAGTCAGTGCTTACATTTTGCTATTTTTTAAAATAATACCTATGCAAAATTTAGGGCGGAATGAATAGACATTTCTGTAATGCCTATACGTCTATATATGGCGCTAAGTCTCGGATTGCGTACTATCTAAGATAGGGAAAATCGATGCTTAAGTTATCGATGTAGTCTATTAATTTCGCCCTTACACTTATAAACCCACAGAGGTAAAACAAGAATATTTAAATTCGCCCTTAGATACCTTAAAATATGTGCATATGCGTATAGTATACCTATGTGAGGTCCCAGCTTTTAAAAATTCAGTAACTTTCATCATCTACAAATCTACATCATATTAGAAATGATGGCTAACTATCATGAACGATAGTAGCAGATAGTGTAAAAATCACATAATTATAATTGAAAGTAATAAGTAAATCTTTTATGTATTATAGGTAGGGTTGAGGGTTAGGGTATGTGATGGACCGAACATCGAAAACATCAGGTATAGCTATGGACTGTGGCGCGATATCTCCTAGGTTTAACAAATTTCCATTTTGTTCAAACTATTCTCAGGAAAATCCACAGACATTTTCTTTATTTATTTAAATATTTTATTAACGTTTTCTACTGCACGAATAACGTACCAAGTAGTATTACCACGTGTACTGAATGTATATTTGTATGAATTAAATCTTGAATAGATGAATTTTGAATAAACTCCTCCCTGTTTTGAGGGGCCATTTTCACGGAGATGAAATTTGCTTTCGTTTCATCTGTACACGCAGCATCTTTTTTTTCTCTTCCTCGTTGGATAACGCCCTTATTTCTCGTACTAGTGTTTTGCACCACCTCCTCCCTCAATCTTCTTTGTTAAGTCGGACAAGGAATTTGCCATCTCAAATTGTAGTGGAAGAAAATCCGGGCGGATACCTACTCAGAACAGATAAGACCTGTCGATTTGGTACCAACATTTTTGTCATAAAATATCGCAATCAAATCAGTACGAAGGCGAAGGTACAAATGCAAACCTGCTAGTCATTTAGACGGGACATTTAATTTTAACTTACTCGCGGCTTGATGTCAGTAATTCAGTACATATACCTACATAGAAACGAGTAAGTATATCAATAATACCTATACAATACGTAATATAGCTAACCTATACCTATTATGAAAGAGGAGAAAGTCGAATGATACTCGTAAGTTTGATAAAGATTTGGGAGAGACAGGTAAATAATAAATTAAGAAATGTGTTTCTTTGTGTTATTATATCACAATTTTAGTGGGTAGCACAGAATTATAGGACTTTTCCGTATTTTTAACATCCCAATATCTTATTTTTGCCTGTAATTCCTCCACTGGTCGCTGCTAACATTAAAGCAGCTACTCATTTTTCCTCACGAGGCATGAGTGGACCCCGAACACCCAAGTTCAGAGCAGAAAAAATCCTGCCCCGCTGGGTATCGAACCCAGGTCACCGTGCGTGCAATGCCTAGCGCGCTAACTCACTCGACCACGGTGACTACTGGGAGGAAAAATAAGAAGTTTCCCGCCCAATTACTTTCGACAGTAAAAAGAGACGTTGATAAAGAAGAAGATGAAGAAAAGGAAAAAGTCGACTATTCAAAACAGTTTCGATTGCAAAGAACTTTATTATAAAGACTGATTCAAATTTGTCGGAGCCCATGGAATAGTCTCACAGTTTATCATTAGGAACTTTAGTCCCGGGTCTGAAGACGAGGGCGAAATTAATGTACATTTTTGTTGTACCTCTGTGGACTAGATTTTGCTTATTGTTTTAAATGATGAAAAGTTTTGACTTAAACTTGTGATCTCGAATTCACACTTTGGTACTTCATTATGACAAAACACAAAAAATAACGGGCATTTATTTCGATAGTTTTTTTTTTTTCGTTGATATTTCGAATTCTTTGGTTAATACCTACCGGTCTACTTCTACTATCATAGGTAGGTAGTAATAGTGAAAATAATATTAAAAGCGAGTGAGTCCATTTCCTTGTCCCCTTCGGCTGAAGGTAGTGACAAAAGTTCGAGGAGATTTCTAGCATTTGTTTTAAAGCTATAGAATTATTATAATTAAAATTATATGAATCATAGGTCATTAATTTATTTTCCCCTTTTAACCTTTAAAAATAAGGCTTTATCAAAAGGGATTTAATTTGCATAGGAAACATACAGTTCCTACACTATACAATACATATGTAAATATAATGGATAAGCAAGTCTTTGGCTGCATTATGAAACAGGATTAAATTTGAGATCTGACTTATCTTAATTTAATCCTGTCGTACAATTCGACCCTTATTCATATGCGTAAAGGCGCGATCTTTTTGATAATGCGCTTTTAGCTTTTGGACCGATAACATTAAACCAATCGCTTAGAAACTTTGTCTTGTCACTGATGCAATAAAATAGGTACATGATACTGTTGAATGCCTAGGACACCTAAGTAGCCAAGTACCTATATTCACAGGAACATATTTTTGATAAGTAATATCTACACAGGTTTATAGGTAAATTCTTCTGATTTGCCTATAAATTACTGTGCACACAAAAAGATCGTTCGTTACTTACCTTCTTTATTTGTTTGGTGTTTTTCAAATATGGCAGGTCTCGAAGCGCGAAAATGCCCACAGATCTATGACGTACCTAAATATCAATTAGTATAATTTATAGTAGGTATGTATACTAAACATTATATTGATAACAATGAGAAATTTAATCTACTTATGAAATCAAATCTCAACACCAAAGCAAATCACTCAAGAAGATACACTTCCGATACACTACCTAATTAATACACTTACGAAAACTAGTAACATTTATAATACAACTATTTTTACCGTTACAAAACTATTCAATTACACTAAAACGTTGTAAATAAAACCTGACATATAAATGTAGAAAAAATATTTACTAGTCAAGCTAGAACATCTATTGGAGAGAGAATTTTTAGTAGTTTGCATGTGCTGGTGGACCTATGACCTATGCTCCCGTGACTCATGCTCATGCGTTCTAACCTCCCAGCCTCTGACAGCTTTCCCTGGCTTTCCCTTGAGCTGGCGTCTGTGCCTCTGCCACTGCTCAATGCTCTTTACGTTGCCACACCTACTTTATCGTGTCATTATTATACTACAAAATTATAATTTCAAGTCTCTTGTTAAATATCTACTCATGCTATAGTACAGGTTGTGAATTATGACATTTATATCCTTAATCCCTTAGGAACGAGAATTTTTATCCAGTGTTTTATAATTTGTAGACAAACTCCTACATTTTCTTCTCCTTAGCGAGCATGTAAATTTTGTAAAAGAAAGCGACGTGTGACTAATAGCACCTGAGTTCGGGCACGAGGCATGGCCTTATGTTAATTTTTCCTAACCTTACTCTACACACTGAGACAGCCGTACATCATTTGGCCCTGAATTTGGCGGCACCAGTTCCTGATTGCCCTCCCAATGATACGCGTCGTCGCGTGTCGGTACCGGCTATTATTGTTCATGTGGGTGCACCGTCCCTTTCAACAGCTATAGGGTCATCATTGCCACGGGTCCTATTATTTCTTTGAGTTTTTCTATTTATTCTAGGGTCATAGTAGATGTAGGTAACTATTCGGGAATAGTTTCCTCGGCAATTTTAATGCATGATACAGAGGGGTAATGCAGCGAGCATATTGGGCTCTTTGCCATCAAGTATTTCAATATGAATGAGGTGTTTTACTTGTAATAATAAAAAAGAACGTAAGATGACTTCATCACAACGTTACTTTCTGTAAATGATAGACTTACTATGATGTATATGGTCAAAAATATCGATCTCTTTGTTTGAAAAGAAAAATCCCTACATATATTACTTTTTGTTGGGGGTCGTGAATTCGAACCCTTAGTCTAACAAATTATTCTGTTATTTCTCAAGTACCTAATGAACATTTGAGCTTGACATTTTCAGCCCTACTTAAGGTCGTCGGTGAGGTTTATGTGAGTAGCTGGTGCGATTCCCAGAAAATGGAGAGTGGGGGGTAAAAACCACGTCCTGGATGGAGAATTCAGGACGTAAATACCAAATCTTCATGGCTTCCTCTACCAAATGTGCATTTTCTTAAACAAGGCGCGTTTTTTACTTCCGAGAAATTTCTAACATTAGAAAATGGAAGTATATTCTGTTCCGGTAGCTCAGTGGTAGAGGCGGCACTCTGCGAATCCAGAGAATCCAGATGTCGTGGGTTCGAAACCCACCCAGACGGCACAGAAAGTGTTTAAAAAGATTTTAAAAACACTTATTTTGACAAGATTCAAACATTTTATAAAGCTTATTTTGACAAGGCTTAACATTTTAGAAACACTTCTGTAAGCTTACTACTTCCTCCCCCTGAGCATTTTATTAAGCTTATTTTTACAAGGTTTTGGAAATTGCATACCTACTTAATAATTAAGGGGCTCCATATTGAATTTCATACCGCCGCCATTGCCCGGGAAAATTTGAAAATTGTGATTTCACAGGTAGGGCCAGGAAATTTTTAAAATTAATTTGGATTTGATGAAAAATTTGAAAAGCTGTTGATGAAATGCTAACATTGATAAATAAGAAGACAATTTGTGTTTTTCAGTTTTATATTTTTCCATTTACATGGTAAAAGAATTCAAAGCAAAAATATGTAACAAACAAAAACATGAAACAAACAGAATATAATACATAGAATCAGCAGATAAATTGAGCCAAGTGGACTTAATTAATCTAAATCTATTATACATATAGGTAATTAAGAGAGAGATATGCTGAAATGCCATCTTCCTGCCCAGCAGCAGGCTGCCCAAAGACAAAGAATACCAGAACAGAAGTTGAGATTATTGAAGATGAAATTAGGAAATAGAACCCAGAGAGAATTTTGACTATAACATGGCATTCGTAAAAAAAGAACAGTCTTCCAGAATTTTTTTGTTTTTGTTTGTTCAAAGTGGGATTAACCTCAATTGCATAGTCATATCATGACCGAGGTTTTACCCTCATTTGCAGGAAACTCACAAACCTGTTACCCTCATTAAGCTCACCGAGCCTGGGTTGGGCCATTTTATTCTGAATTTACTGGGAATAGTACCAGGTAGCCACATTGACCTCACCCAGCCTGATAAATGCTGTGTATACCCATGCCAGCTTCATATTTTCAAAAGAAGGAGAATTATCTGTTTCACAACAACAAAAATGAACCAAAATCTTTGTATTACGGGCAGTAGTCAAATCTTTAATAATGCAAGCTACTGTTTTAAAAATTAAAATTAATGAACACATTATAGTAAAAAATGTACTTATTACAAGTAAAAAACTGTCTAAATTTGCAACACTTAATACTTCTTCTTAACTTACAATATTTTTTTTTATGTCATAGCTGGTTGAAGATCCATAAAAAACCCCTGTCCTGATTTGAGATAGTGAGGATGGGAATTTCATTCTGAATTTAATGGGAACAGTACCAGCTACCCACATTCACCTCACTCAGCCTGAGTAGGGCTAGATATACCAGCCTCACATTTTCAGAGAACAGATTTATTTATTTTAAAAAAAATGGGGGTTGTATACTGAATTTACTGGGAATAGTACCAGCTACCCACATTAACCTCACTTAGCCTGATAAGGGCTAGAAATGCCTTATTTTCAAAGGGAACAGAATTTGCTGTTTGAAAGAAGAAAAAAACTGTAAATTGAACACAGGATCTTTTGATTATGGAACAGTGTAGTCAAATCTTCAATAATGTGAACCTATTAAAAAGCCTTTAGCTAGTCAGTTCTCTGTTTATAGTTGTTTAGCAAAACACTGGTCTTCTCCCTGTTTAAAATCCCCCAGTCAGACACCTGTTAAGAGTGTGATTCTGATTAAGTGGAATATCTGGAACAGGTTAATCTCCAGCATTTCCACATACATATCCTGGTTTGACTATAAAACAATGTAAGATATTGTTTAGCTATTGCTTACCCCACTAATTGGAGTGTAAAACTCCCTTATGATTAATGCATGGAATTTGGTACACTTTAGAACAGTAAACTTTTTAATGTAGAGAAAAATTTCTTTTTAGTTACACCCTAAAACTGTGATGTAGGAACTTTAGAAGAGTCAACTTGTTGGACTTTTATCAGAAATTCTTAGATATAATTATATTGTTAAATCATCAATTTGTAGTCACTTTTACTTATCCGATGTCGAGTTCAATATTTGAGGAGGGAGGCAGCTTGAATAGGTTTCTTCAGGTTGATGCTATGTTGGATTGGATGCACAATACATGTAAACAGGTGGAAAATATCATGTGGATTTCCACCATAGATCATATTTTAAATGCTAGGATCCAGTTTGTAAAGATATTGTGTTTGCAGACATATTGACCATCCTGACCTCAGTTGGTCAAAAATTGTTCATGCTCTCTAAGGTAAAAGTTTTTAAAGAGCTCCAGAATTCAGTCAGAGCATTGGATCACTAAAAACAGAACTATTTTAAGTTACAATACTAATATAACAAATAAATTAAAAGTGATTTGCGACTTGATAAACTTTTCAGTTATTTATAGCCGAGTTTATCACAACTCCACCAAATTTCAAAAATTCAATATGGAGTCCACAGACCATTGATGAAGAGAGACATATTGCATACACAGTCACACATTTATTTTTTAAGGCGTTTTCTCTATTCCGATGTCTTGCGAAAAAAAATATTTAAAAAACTTATAAAAGATTGCGGAAACCTTTCCAAAGTGTTTATAAACCTTGCCTAAGTAAGTTTTCCGCAAACTTATTATTTCATACTTTTTTATACTTTTTTAAATCTTGTGAAGTAAAGGTTATTTTTACAAGGAAAAATCCATACTTTTTTTATACTTTTTAAACCTTGTGAAGTAAAGCTTATTTTTACAAGGAAAATTCAGAGTCTATAAAGCTTGTGTAACCTTTTGTACCGTCTGGGCAGCCGGGACATGACAAGTTATCCTCCCATTTGGGATTTTTACCGAATAATAATATGTGTCTTGGGCTTACTGCTGGAATATAATGGGACTTTAATAGTCTTAATCGGGCAGTATAAATAAGGCGATATTATTATTATATTGTGTTCGTTTTTGTATTGTGTTCGTTTCCTCCGATTTCAAATTTTTTCATATTTCTGGACGTTTCATAACCTCCTGAACAACTTTGGTTTTGTGTCCGTCTGTCGGTCCGTCGCGTCGGTCTGTTAAAAATATTCCTTGTAACGCGCAAATCTCAGAAACTACTTAACGGATTTTGATGCAATTTTGCACTAGAAGACGTTCTCCAGATGGTCCCATTTTAAATTCATCAAATTCGTGATAGCGGTTCTGGGTGAAAGAGACCATGCGCCTGACCACTAACTTTTTACTTAAACGCTTATATCTCGTACACCCGATTTTGATGAAATTTTGTATGTATGTGCATATTAATCGTTTTACATAGGCTATTGATATTTATTTTTAAATTAATTATAATTTAAATCTGATACTTACTTACTTACTCCATAGTCTTCACAGACCACGAGGGTCCTTGACTTCCCACACCAGCTTTCTCCATTCGGATCTGTCTTGGGCGATGTTTTGCCAATCTTCAAGGATGCCAATATTCTCAAGAGTTTCCCTAACTCCACCTTCCCACGTGTTTCTTGGGCGTCCAACAGGTCGAGGGTTGGAATAATGTATGTTGAGGGTTCTCTTAACATTGGATGTTTCTTCTGCTCTAGCTACGTGTCCTGCCCACTGGAGTATTTTAGCTCGGATGCTGTTGCTAATTAAAGGTTTATTGTATAGTGCCCTCAGTTCTTCATTTTTCCTTCTTCTCCAAATGTTTAGTTCTTGATCCATGATGGGTCCAAATATTTTTCTTAATACTCGATTTTCAAAAGCCTGTACTCGAGAGATGATATTAGTTTTCAGGGGCCAAGTTTCACTTCCATATAAAAGTACTGGTTGTATTATTGTGTTGTAAATTTTTAGCTTAGCGTTCCTTGAAATTCTTTTTGATATTAGAATATGGTTCATCGAGTACAGGCTTCTACTGGCATTATTCAATCTATTGTTTACTTCTGGTTCGATTCTGTTGTTTTCGTTGATGTTAACACCCAAATATTTGAAGTCGGTAACTTGCTCAAATGTATGATTACCTATGATTACAGGTGTATGGCTATTGTTAGTTTTTATTTTAGATACCAGCATTAATTTGGTTTTATCTATGTTCATTTTCAAACCGACTTTACTTGCTCTTTCTTCGAGAATACTGAGGCTTTCTGCGATTTCCTCAATGCTGTTTCCAATCATAGCTATATCATCTGCGTATGCCAAGAGTTTGCAAGCAAGAATATCGTCCTTCCATAGGTCTTTGATGACTTTTTCAAGTGTTATATTAAATAGGAGCGGGGACAGACCTTCTCCCTGTTTAAGGCCACTCTCGACAGTAAACGCAGATGATAATTCTCCTCCTACTCTCACTTTGTTGGTGAATCCGGTTGAACACTCTTTCACTAGTCTCACTAATTTCTTTGGTATGCCTAGTTCATGCATAGCGTTCCATATGGCATTTCTAATTAAGCAGTCGTAGGCTTTCTTAAAATCTATAAACAGGATGTGTGTGTTTATATCCCTTTCAATTCTTTTTTCTAGAATATTTCTTAGTGATTGGATTTGATCTGTTGTAGAACGATTTTTTCTGAAACCGGCTTGGTATTCACCTATTTGGCCATCGGTGTACACTTCAATTCTTTTTAATATGATGAGAGAGAGAACTTTATAGCAAACATTGAGGAGAGCAATGCCTCTATAGTTGTTGCATTCGGTAGGGTCGCCCTTCTTATGGAGTGGGATCATTACTACGTCTTTCCACTGTTGTGGTATTTTTTCTTCTTCCCAAAACCTAATTATCATCTCGTGTAATTTTCCTCTGAGTTTGTGTCCGCCCTTTTTTAACAGTTCACTACTTATCTCATCTGCTCCCGGTGACTTATTATTTTTCAATCTTGATATGGCTATTTCTACTTCGTACATGGTTGGGGGTTCATCTTCTATTTCAGCTGTATGTGGTATGGCCTCTTCAATTTCAATTTCATGATCAACATTTAGTAGTTCTTTGAAATATTCCGCCCATCTTTCTAAAACTGAGATGTTTCCGGTCAGGGTTGTACCATTCTTGTCTTTTATCATAGTAGACTTGGGCTGTGCTGATCTTCTCTGCTGTTTTACAAGTGTGTAAAATGATCTGACATTTTTCATGTTGTCTTCCTTCTCTATTTGATCTAACTTTTTATTTAGGTATTCTCTCTTTTTCTTTCTCATAAGTTTCTTGGCTTTCCTTCTCTCTGCTCTATAAGCTTGAATGTTGACATCATCTCTCTTGTCCATAGCTCTTGATCGTTTTTCTCTCCTTTGTTCAATTGCAGCTTTGCACTCGTCATCAAACCATTTTCTTTGTGAACAAGTTTTGGTAAAACCAATTACATCTTTTGCGCTATTCAAAATGATGGAGTTGAAATTTGCTGTTATATCATTTATTGTTCTGTCATTGCTCAGGTTATTGCCGTTTCTTTTTAATTCTTGATCTATTTTCTGTTCGAAGTGCCTTCTTATCATACAATCTTTGAGTTTCTCATGTTCTAATTTTCCCTTGGCGTGTTTTTTCTGGTTTCTACTACTAATTCTCTCTCTCACCTTAACCAAGACAAGCATATGGTCTGAGTCTATGTCCGCATCTCTAAAAGTTCTTACATCCAGGATGTCACTATGCCATCTTTTGTTTACCAACACATGGTCAATCTGGTTGATAGTCCTTCCATCTGGTGAAATCCAAGTCCCTTTGTGTATTCTCCTATGTGGGAACATGGTGCTTTTTACAAGCATAATCTGATATTTAAGAAAATCCGAAATTTTGGACAAAAAAGTCAAAGAATAAGGTCTATCACTTGTCGATACAGATTTTTTTGTAGAATATAGAATGTAAGAAAAATACCTAGTATTCTACTATATAAACCAATTGAAGAAAATCGGTTAAGCGGTTTTGAAGATACAAGTGATTTGGTATAAAATCTCAAAATTAGCACGTGTATACATTCTGAAACAATCACGAGGAGGTATTGTGTCTATAATTGGCAGAGTTTTTCTGTTTTTTCAACGGAATTTTCTGACTATAGAAAGAGTCAAAGAGGGCAAATTTACATAAAGTTATACCTACACAAGTACATAGGTACTACCCAGACAGCACAGTCAACTGGATGTATACCATACTGTTAGGTGGAAAAAGTCTACTTGCCCACCTGGAAATCAACTGGAGATTTCCACCTTCCACCTGACCTCCACCTGGAAATCAACTGGAAATGAACTGGAAAGTAACCCAACTTTTAACTGGAAGTCAGTTGCCCAAAGTCAACTGGATTTGTTCCACTTATTTCCAGCTACTAGTAGGGCTCTCTAGTGGATGGGATAAGAAGTCACTACCCCAATGCTTACATACCTATTTACCTATACTGTACATTACCCTACATAATAATTAAATGCTACGCTCTTGGTTTTGAGGTCGTGGGTTCGAATCCCATTATATGCATTTTTTTTTGCAAAAAATAATAATAATAATAGTAATAAAAATACTAGAAACAAATGTATATTAGGCATAAATTCAATTTAAGTTATTTTATTTAGAGGGATTACATTCAAATCTCATGAAGAATATTTTTTTGTATAAAAATAAAGTAATAAATTTTAAATAGGTTTTTTTAACACATACACAAACACAATTTTGGGTATAATTTTTTTATATAGAAATTTGGAAAGAAAAAGAAAATAACTAATCTGTTTTAAACAACACAATTCAAATAAGACTCTTTACCATTATTATATTTTACAATAAGAGTGTTTATTATTTAAAAAAATGTCACAAAAGTGTAAAATGCACTATCAAATTTCCACTCTCACTGAGAGTTCACCCCCCCTGAGACACCTTCAACATACTAGAAAATTATCAAAATTAAAATTTCTAATACAATTTTCAAGTGCACTGGTAATCAAGTGGTTAACGCGCTAGTCAGATAATCCACTTAGCGTAGGGTTCCGTTGTTTCAAATTTTTCCTCATTATGGTTGTGACCACATAATAATAAGACACTGAGGGTTAGGTGGTAGAAAATGCTCTGAGCATAACCTTACCTGGTGGTTACCTTCCAATTAAAAGAGTTATTATTATTTTTATTAGGACACCGGCCATGAGAAAAAACCTCAATGGTGACAAAATGCCAGGTTTTAGCTAGTATAGAAATAAAATAATGATATCCAATTATCAAATATGCTCATACCATGTACATAATCACAATAAAATAATAATACTATGTAAATGAAAATATATTTCTTTAGTGAAACCAAAAATAACAAAGAAATAAAGTAATAGCCAGCAGAAAATGAAGATAGGGCATGGAATACACCAGTTTTCATGAAATTGCAAAAGTTAAGCAATGTCTAACGTGTTGGAACATGGATTAGTTAATGTTATTATGTATTTGTAATCCTTCATGACAATTTATATACTGCTGTGGCTAATTAGAATTGCTGAGTTGTTTGCTTTGAGAATTATTACCAAAAAACATTGTTATACTTAAATTAAAACAAAATTGACTTGTTAAGACTAGTGAAATTATAAAACACAATAGTGTGGAACACTTTTTTTAAAATAGATATAAAATTAACTCAAAATTTAAGGGGCTTCATAGTAATAAGGTGGTAGAGAGAGCACAATAGTTATTATTGTTATTATGAACAGTGCACATTAAATTGGCCAATTAATTTTAAATCAAGTAATCAGGAAGCATGTCACAAAGTAAACATCATTTTTTAGTGTGACAGAACCACCTGAGTGAAATATTCATTTTATAATAATATGTATTGTACATCTAAATAAAATCCACAGAGTGAAAAATTTCACTATCTAGCACTATGCATTCAGCTGTTTCTTTGCTTGAACCAGAACCTTTTTTTAGCCAACCTATGGTCAAGAGATCTTGAGCATAAAAAATTCTGTTTCCCTTAACACATGGTCCTACTTTGGCTTGGCTAGGCTAGGTGAGATTAATATGGGTAGCTGGTATGATTCCAAGTGAACTGTAGGTGTTAGTCCATTGTGCTAGTCCAGGAACAGCAGAGTGCAGAAAGTTCATTAGGGTCCAAGTGGATGTCTCTAGAAATGGATGGTTATTGTCAGATGAAAAAGGTGATCCAGTATTAAATGTTTTTTGTCCTCTCCTTTTCTTCTGTCACGATTCACGATTTAGACAAACTAAAGAACTATTTTTTGATACACCTCGAAAGCAAATTTGGAGTTCAGAAATGACAAAGTAAACACTTTCAGTAGTTATAAAAAAGATGTTCAAAACTAATTAAAATATTATTTGTATTTAAAATATGTTCAAATAAATGAAATACCTATTATTTAAGAGAATTATTAATTATTTAAAACAATTCACAATATTTGTCACAAAAATATCACAATTTCTGAATGTCCTTCAACAAAGGACGAGTTTTATCTAAACACTTCCAGTAGTTATAAAAAAGATGTTCAAAACTAATTAAAATGATATTTGTATTTAAAAATGTTCAAATAATTATAATGAAATACCTAATATTTAGAAGAATTATTAATTATTTAAAACAATTTACAATCACCAATATCACAATGATTCTGAAATTACGAAAGATCAAAGATGGCGTCTTCAACAAAGGACGCGTTTTATGTAAACTGGAAAAATATGGAACATTTCCAGCTGACTGGTCAACTGACTAAATTCTACTCATGTCCTAGCTGGACTGAGTCGTTATATTTCCAGCTGACTGCCCAGGTGACTGAGTCTAGATGGATTTTTGTTGGAAATATCCAGGTGGCTGGTCAACTGATTTAATCCATGATGGAAAAATCCAGCTGTCGGGACAGTTGGAGGTCCAGTTGACTTTATACACCTGGATATTTCCACCTTAAATCCAGACTGGAAGTCAACTTCCGTGCTGTCTGGGTAATATCTATAGATATGTAAATATGGAAAAAAAACCATGGAGGGATCCCACAGTGCAACTTATGTTGTGCAACCCTGAGCAACGTTTCATGCTCCATTCTTACTTCAGGATCAAATGAGATCGAACCCCGCTGACCTCACAACGCTTTGCAACGGATTCCGGCCGAAGTCAAGCAACTTTTACCTAGGTGTTGATCGCGCCCACTGACCCCAAGTGTACTTTGGGAATCAACTTTCTGAAGATCTGATCAGTTCTTACTATTGATTAAAATATTCTCAGTTCCTTAAATTTCCCTATTCAAATTATTATGCTTTTGTA
Organism: Bactericera cockerelli; assembly: GCA_024516035.1. NCBI lineage: Eukaryota > Metazoa > Arthropoda > Insecta > Hemiptera > Triozidae > Bactericera > Bactericera cockerelli. The sequence goes on along the minus strand of CM044955.1, from coordinate 29,068,699 downwards.
CCTCTATTTACAGGTAAACAAAGAGTAAAGCTGTAGGTATTATCAAAATGTCTTTTTATTTTTATTTTATTTTTTCAAGATGAGTGTCTCACAGTCTTTTTTTATTTCGTAGTCATGAAACAGCAGCTACTGTAGACGCTTGTGGTCTATGATGTTGTTTGACCATGCCCAATGCCCATCTCGTAGTATGCCTCCTCTGTTGGGCGAGAGACTGACTCAATTCTTCCCATTTAGGTTTTGGGTCAACACGAGAACACCGGAAAGAATCCCCTACAAAACAACTGTAACCAAGTTTTGTACACAATTTTTATTTTATGTCAGGATCGAAACCGGGACCTTCCAGATGGAAAGCGAGTATCTTATCCCTGAGCTATCGTGCGCTCAAACCTCAAAATGGTATATTTAACGCTCTCTCGTGGATATTAAAAAAACTAAAAAAATGGATGCAGTCATTATGGATTTCCGAGTATACACGAAGCTTATTTTTTATTCGTATAGCTCACACTGTTGCCAAATTACTCATTGCTGATAGCACGTCTCCAAACACAGTACTATTGATATGAATTCAGTACATAATTTTTTTTTGTAAAATAAAATAAACACGGAGTACGGAAATATTAAGCATAAAACAAGTTTAGTACAAACGGTGTACGAAGTAAAAGGACAGAAATCTGAATTACAAATAATAATTGTATTCAAATGTGTATTATATATTAAATATCTGAAAGAGCCTTTGAACAAAGGCCGGTAAATTTAACGCGACAATGTTGCCAAACCTGCGACAAAATCACCTACGCAGCGACATTGTCGTGACTCGTGTTTCACGAGACTTTGACACCTTCAAGACTACTTGTGACTTGACACAAACCCCTGCGAGTACGATTACCACTGTCATGTCAAATATGTCATCCTGTGTAAAAAGGGTAGAGCCCTCTTTACACAGGCTTTTCGTATTACGCGGATAGCAATCGGGCTGTACACTAATAGTTGCGTAAGGGAGGCATGGCCTATATTTAATTTTCCTAACCACTGTTCCACGATAACTTCGAACTGCGGATACTTCAAAATTTAATGCGAAAATAATAGACAACATCGATAACTTAAGTCACTGCTTAGCGTCGGTTTTCCCTATCTTACACTGTACGCAATCCGTGATTTAGCTCCACAAAGGTGGTGCTAAATCACGGACTTCTATGAATTTCGCACTTAGTCTAGGGCGGAATTAATAGACAACATCAATAACTTAAGTCGTTGGTAAGTGTCGATTTTCCCTATCTAACACAGTACGCAATCCGTGACTTAGCGCCACAGAGGTATTACAAAAACGTCTATTAATTCCGGCCTAGAGCTATTTATGTTTATTATGGTCCTAGAATTTTATCTATTGGTATAGTCTCCATCGACCTTGATTCTATTCCTAGCGGGCCAAGATTTTTTTTGTGCCAAATTTGGCTTAAGCCACGGGCAAAAATATAACTGCAACAAAGTGCACGGTTTCAGATATCTATATAATATAAATGCGAAAGTTAACACTCACTCATGTGACACTGTACTCGGTCACTAACTCATTCATCTCAATTTCTCAGCACTGGTAATTTGGAGGCTGAAATTTGGCATGTAGGTCACTTTTAGGTCTTAGATGTGTACTAAGAAAGAATTTTGAAATATTCTTACTGGGGCACCCGCCGCGGGGTAAAAGAGGCATGCTTTTTCATCTTTTGTGTGTGTGTGGTGTGGTGTATATGTGTGTTCGATGGGCTGGCGAAGCGGCGGGTGTAACCCGCTAGTCTATAATATTTAAACTGAAATCTGTGCGTGTCTGGCTGACTATGTCTTCTTATGGGTTGTCTTATTACAATACCACAGCCCAAACGGCGCGGCGGTAACATATTGAAATTTTCATGAGAGTTGACCCCCCTAAACCACCGTTAAACTACGTAGAAAATTATCAAAATTATAAAATCTATTACAATTTTCAAGTAAGACACCAGCCACGGGAAAAAAAACCTTAAGGGCGACAAAGTACCGGGTTTTAGCTAGTTATTTAATAAAGCGAAAGACTTTTTAAATTTTGTTGAGTATTAATATTGATATTTTTTTGTCAATACTGAAATTTAATAATTATTTATTAGTAATGAACTGCAGTGGGTCGGGTGCAAGTGGGACGGGTGATATTTTTTTTTTTATTTTATTATTGAAAATTCCATCGAGTGGGATATTGAATGTAAGGTCTTAATGTACTGACGCTTGATCTGGCATTTTAATTCGAAAAGACAATTTTTATTTTGTCCAAGCAGACCGTTTTGTATGTGCTTACCTATTTTTTAATCTCATTAATCCGTCATATTAGAAAACTTGTCAATTTGGTTCATTCAAGCTCATCCCTCTACATTGAAACGACCAAACCACACGACCGAGATATTAACTATCATATATAAATATGTTTATTTGTATATATTTATTACATGAGTTAGAATTAGAAAATAATACATAACTATTTAGTACTTTGGTTCAAATTCAGTACATTTAAAAGTAATTCGGTACTTTTTATTTCGAGGTACTGTTTGCTATATCGTAGCAGTGGTTATGGTTAATTACAAATAATACAAGATGGTGTCTGAGTCTGTACGCGTCGCACGTTCTAACTACGTACTCTATGCGTGCTGTATAAATATATTAGAATCAGATCTGTTTTACCTATTTGAAGTTGATAATTTTGAAGCCGTGATCATGTGAATTTCCAAGTTCAGGTAAGTTTATTAAAAGAATTGGGGTATACTTCAAAGTATACTAATTAATTTTAACTAGACGCCTTTTAAAGATAAGAAAAGTTTATAAAAGCCTTCTTCTGCGCATGCGTCAATCTTGATCCGTCTCAATGCTGATTGCCGCGAACGGTTTAAAAATATGAAAATTGAGATAACCACTTACGTTAATACTTTACCATTAAGGTGTTTATTAATTACTTTAAAATCTTTTAAAAAAATTGGGGTGTTCCTAAGGGATAACAGAATCATATCTTTATTTTGGCAGATGAAAAATTGCTTCATTATTCAGGTTTCAACCCATTTGAAGAAATGAGCAATTCCAGGTAAATCAAACTGAGGTAAGTTTTTTTTTTTTTTTTTTAATATATACCTATATGATCAATAGGTTATCATATGATCAATATATGCATGTAATATTGAAAAATATGCATTTGTTCATGCATGCAACTATGGCATTTGAAAAGGAGGATATATGCACTAAATAAGACAATTATATGCAGGGCAAGAATAAAGCTTCCAGGGGGGTCCATACCACTGGTGCATATACTCAAAGTAGGCAATTTTTTTTTCAAGTGTCTTAGGTAGGTGTGTCCTAAAAACTTATCCCAAATTATTCAGTGAAGACCTTTGAAAGCTCCAAAGGTAATTTAATTGAATGGTCATAACAGAAAATGTCCAATTTGAATTAGATATTATTCTTAAGTATGGTACAGAGTAACAAGTCTATACCATAGGAACATGTTGTTTCCTTTACACCTGTAATTGGTGAAAATTTTGTGCTTAGGCAAAATAATGCACACCCAAACACAGCAACCTGTGTTAGAATATTTGAACTTGGTGAATATTGTAATAATGGATTGGCCTGCATTCAGTCTTGACATGAACCAAATCTTAATATATAAATGTCAAAGACACTCACTGACCACTGACCACTGACCACTGACTGATCATCGCTCTACAGCCCAAACCGTAAGTCCTAGGAAGCTGAAATTTGGTAGGTAGCTTTGTCTTATAGTCTAGATGTGCAATAAGACGGGATTTTTCGAAACTCCCACTACAACACCTGCCATTGGCGAAAAAGGATTTTTTGCTTTCACGGCCATGCCTCGGCCCGCAAAGCGGGCGACAGCCCGCTAGTTGAATATATTCGGGATCCATTGGAAAGAGCTGTCAGAGCAAGAAATACAACTCCCCAAAGCATCACAGAGTTGAAGAATGGGGATGATTTCCTCAAGAAAGGGTTGTTTATCTGTTTTGATCAATGGCACATCACTTAAAAAGGCCATTAAATAAGTTATGGCATAAAAGGGGCAACATGAAGTATTGATAGTGAAAAAGAATACAAAGAAACAATTAGTTTTCTCTAATTTCTTACCAGAAGAAATCCATGTGTTATCATTCATTACTGACACCCTATAGTAAAAGTTAAAATTTACCATTTGAAGTTTATTTTGAAAATTGAGAATATTTCCTTTTAAATTCATATCTCACAGCATTTTATGTACTATAACAACTGAGATAGAGGACCAATTTGAAAAAAAAGTCATGAAGTTTTTGTGCACACAAGTGTGTTATTCAAAAACCCTAGAGTTTGAAGTCTCTTTGGGTGCCTGTATAACTTATATGATTACTTCAAAGTTTGTCATACTCTGGGTCCCTGCTTTTTTATTTTGCCTTAAAAGATAATAGATTTAGTGTACATTTCTACAACATAATGTAATATATCCAAGTTCTTCAAAGCACAGGGCCCGTAGCATGTGCTACAAGTATTACTATTGTTAATTCAACTCTGAGAAATCATACTTTAAAATATATGTTGGTTATGAGTTCTCCATTACTTAATTACATTGCTGTTCATTTCTCCTGTTGTTTAGGTTTCTGCCTTTCTCCTGTAAAATTAGGTTTTTCACACATAGCTTAACCATCCATGCAGAACTAACAATGATAAATGATCTCCGAGATCTGAGTCTTCAGTCCGGATAGTAAAAAATGAGAGGAATTTTTCATTTATAAAAAAACTTCGTGGGGGGGGGGGGGGGGGGAAATCAGCTGGAAAAAAGTTCATTTTATCCAAAGTTCATAATTGGGGTTCCACTGTATATCTACAAAATGATGCTATCTGTATGTATGTTCTTTATATGAATCCACATTACACACCATATGACCATGATCTGTTTATATGTAGGAATTATTCTTATATATTTCTTGAAGTTTAAGCAACACAGAGTAAGAACAAAAATTTAATGGGCAACACAAAAAATATTCACGTTTCTCAACTTAAATGACACTTTTTCTCCAAAATTTAAGTGACGATCTATCAACTCAGAGTGAGAAAGTTTTAGGCAAGAGTTGGAGCTTTCATTTGACATATCAATTGCAAAATTCTAATGAACTGTTCTTGAGAATAATATTCACATTTTTAGACTTAAACAACCAATTGTGTATGTGTGATGTATGTGGTGTGGTTACATGTGGTGTGTCTTGTGGTTATTCATGTGTGAAGGTTGTGAGTTCAATGACTGTATCATTGGATGAATTTTTTTTATAATTTTACATGAAAATTACTGTGTAATATTAATTTCATTGTTACAGATTGAGTATTAACCCTCATACTTCTAAGTGAAATCATGTCTTCCTGTGTCAAAGAACCAGACGAAAAGGAAAAGTTTGATGAGAACAAGAGTTTTAAAGACAATGTTAAAAGCAAAACATCTGTCATGGACGACAAAGACAAACAGAACAATAACAGGAAGAACAGTAACAAACAACATCACAAGCACAACCGAAAGAGGAGTCAAGTGTTACCGGGAAATAAAAGTCATAAAAGAAGAAGGATAGACTATTCAAGACGATTTATTCCACCCACCAAATTCTTACTTGGTGGTAACATTCATGATCCTTTAAATCTGAATAGTCTTCAGGATGAAGAAATCAATAGGTAAACCTAGGTGTTGGTTTTTAATGTACATTTTTTGGGCATCAGTTAATGTATGTACAGAAAAAAATCCACTTGTCCCTCAGTAATATTAAATGACATTTTTTTAAAAAAATATTTTGTTTACAATAAAATCAAGTGCCTAAAAAATCTTATCTATAATGCTTGGTCTCATATTTGTACTACTTGTGCAAGAATTATCTCACAATTCCTCAAACTTCTTCTTCTCCCTAGCTTTTATCCATTTGAATGTAGGAGTTGGCTCTCCCAGTACACAGATTGTACTCCTGTTTGGAATGTTATCTGGGGCAATACCATTGATTTTCAGGAGTTTTACTTGTTTTTGTCACCATGTGTATTTTGGTCTACCTATTTTGTATTGATCTTAAGGGAAAGATGTATTCTTCAAACATGCCTTACAAATATTCACCAAACCTGTTTCTCAAACTATCAACCCTTTAATACTGCTCTTTAATAATGAAGTTACTTATCAGTTATAAACAGTTCAAAAATCTCAAGTTGAGAGCATTGTTTTGACTGAAATTGTCTTTGTTTAATTTGTATGTTTCATAAACTTCTATTTCTGTACCTTTTACAGGGCAATGAATGCAGTCACGCCCAAATCTTCCCCATTACCAACTCCCCAGCATAGAAAGGGTGGTGAGATAGAAGTGATAATTCCTCCAAATATTTGTGACCCCCTCAATCTAGCCCAATGTGATGATGAAAACACAGCAGACTATGAGGCTCAACTTATCTTGCCTCCCAAAAAAGTGAAGAAGCCTAAGAAGAAAAGGAAAAAGTCAGGCTGTGCAAGTGATGAAACTCAGTAAGTTTTATTGCTTACCAAATTCAATGAATTTTTATTTACAGATAACACATACATTCATTGTTATTTACTAACAAATTATCTAAACAAACTTGATATGGCTATAACTTATTATTAATAATAGATATTATTGATTCTTGATTATTATTATTATATTACACTTTGATACTACAGAGAAGAACCAAAATCTAATGCAAGAGTAAGAATTACGCTATGTACAAAATAATAGAAAAATCCAATCATCTCTCTACTAGTGAGTATTTTTTCTCTTCATAATTTTATTGATCCCCTTCTTTTCTTTCAGCTTGAACGAAATTGTAAAAACCACTCCTGTAGAAAATAAATCCTCAGACGTCATTATGGACTCTAAAATCTCAACTCCTGTAGCAATAGACCCTACTGTTCCTCCTGTGCCTGTTATTGAACCCGCTACTCCTGAAGAAGGGGCTCAGACTACCCTCATAGCTGAGTCCTGCTCCACACCTCAGCCTAATACTCCCACACCAAAGAAAATCACACGCAAAGACTCAAGTCTGAATCACAGTTTAGAATTAAAACTCCAAAACCGGCGTTTAGACTCAAAAGATAAAATTGTAAGTCCTGTTGTACCTCAGCCTACTCATCGAGTGATCAACAGTCGATTCAGACAACTGACTCCAGAAATTGCCAAGGGACAGAAGACACCAAATTTTCGGGAGAAGAATTGTAAATTTCAGTATGGCAACTATAACAAGTAAGTCTTATTTTATCATAATAATATGATAGGTTACACTAGGAGTGTGACTTGATCAATTTTTTATGTATTTGATTCAATATAATTTTGTATATTGTATAAAAAATTGATTCAATATTTTATTACTGTATATTATCACTATGTATTTTCTTTTATCTTTAGTAAGTCTTACTTTTTGTTCAGGATGGTGCAAGACTGGTAGTAAAAATATAGTGTCAATAATTTTCAAGCTATTTTTCACGTAATGCTTTTGTTTTTCAGATATTATGGCTACAGGAATTTGAATCAAGAGGAGGATCCACGTATCAAAATCCTGAACAAATACAGAAATATATTTCATAAGAAAGATGTGCTTGACATTGGCTGTAACATTGGTCACATAACATTAACTGTGGCTAGAGATTTCAATGCAAACAGTGTTGTAGGCTTGGACATTGATAAGCATTTAATTAAGGTGAGTGAAGAGTTATTTAATTTCAATTTGCAAGCGTAAGAACTAATGAGGAGGTTTTTTTTAAAGAGAGGTCTATAATAATTGCAATTCTTGTCCTGTGAAGAGGTTTAACAATCAAACTACAGATATTTATAGACAATAAAAAAGTCTGTTATCATAAAATCTTGTAGAAATATTTTCCCAGTAGGTATTGGACCCAGGTGTAAGGGTTTTAATGTAAGTTTGAGTTAAGTTTACTTTTAACTTTTGTGTTATTATAGCACAATTTTAAGTGGGTTGCACAGAATTATAGGATTTTTCTGAATCTTCAATATCCCAATATCTTGTTCTTGCCTATAATTCTGCCACTGATCGCTGCTCACATTAAACCAGATAGTCATTTTTCATCACGAGGTATGAGTGGACCCTGAACAGAACATCCAAGTACAGAGCAGAAAAAATTGTGCCCCATAGAATTTAATATAATAAATATGTTTATACATATATGTATAATTTGTGTTGGTTACAATTTGTTGTCCAAAATCTTATTTCTTGTTTAGAATCATAAATTTTAGGTAAAAACAATATTTTCCAAAGAATTATAACAAAAGAAGTGAGTGCTGAAAATTGGGGACCAAATTGCCAAAAATTAGGAACTACTGGATTTTTTCACTATATCAATTTTTTTGAAAAATAATAAAAAACATTACTATTGTTTTTTTTCCATCATCTATTCAAAAGTAAATTCCCTTTCAAAAGACCCTAACACCTTTTTTCTCCAGCAATCAGGGCCAAAGACAGAATTGCTCAAGTGCAAAAATTTCCTTAAGTTGCCAAATAAATGGGTCTCTTACCCTATTAGTATCATTGACAAAAATAATATTAAAAATCCTGACATACTAGCAAGCTGGTTTCATGAGACAGAACAAAGGGTTGGGTGGAAGAGATTGCCATAGGCAATAACCCCACCCTCTAGTTAGGACATATGTTTTTATATATATTTTTTTGTTCTCTTTCATTATTATTGTATTATTTTATTGTTTCCAATTTTTTTTTTCATTGTTAAAATAATATTTATACTGTACATATGTTCATTTATTATAATAATAATAACAAGCTTGATGAAATTTCAGTGAGAGACTATCACTTCTGGCGTTAGTTTCTTTGTTACCGTAACGAGATATTTTAATTTTAATTTAATTTTAATTTTAAATTAATTAACGGGAACTACCCATTTTTCACAATTTCCCTATCTTATTCTAATATAAAATAAAACTTAGGTCTAGTAAAATAAAACAGTTTCTAAAACTAAGGTTAAAAAAAGGAAACCTAAAGGTTGGCTCTACGCATCGGTCTCACGGATGGAAACAAGGTCCTGAAGTTTGATTTTTAGTGATGTAGGATGTAGGAGTCTCATGAAGAACATTTATATTGTAAGGAGGATTTGCTAAGATGTTGCATAATGTCATGCATCTATTTAATGGACTATTCTGTGCGATATTAGTCTTACTAGTCATGGTGGTGAAAATATTTTTATTGCGCGTATTTTTTAAGTTTGTACGATAAGTAATTTGAGACTGAATATCAGCACAATTTATTTCGTTTTTGATGGTTTTTATGAGAAACATGACATCAGCAACATCTCTCCTGTGTTGTAAGGTTTGTAAATTAAAAGTTTTCATGAGCTCCTGAAAATTAACATGTTTTGATGTATGATGTACTTTGAAGCTCAACAATCTCAAAAACTTTCTCTGGACTTTCTCAAGTTCATCTATATGAACCTGATATCTGGGGGACCAGAGAGTTGAACAATATTCCAGAGAAGATCGAACCAGTGAACAATAGAGGGTCTTCAGAGTTGCAGGGTTTTTGAACTCCCTGGTATTCCTAAAGAGAAATCCCAGGTTTCTAAACGCTCTACCGCTCACCTGCTCATAATGATTGTTGAACTTCAAATCATGATTCATAATAACACCCAGATCTTTAACTTGATTAACTCTATTTAGTTCTTGGTCATGGATGGAATAATTAAATACAAGAGGTTGGTGTTTACGATGGTAAGTAATGGTTAAACATTTATCGACATTCAGAACCATCCTATTATCCCCACACCACGAGACCAACGCGTTAAGAGCCGATTGCAGCGCTACATAGTCGGCAGGACCATTCACCACTGAGGATATGCGAAAATCGTCCGCGAACAGCCAACTAGACACGTTTTGCATAGATTGTAAGATATCATTAATGTAAATATTAAAAAGACAACCCGAGAGGTGCCCACCTTGTGGACAGCCTGAGTTAACTTCAAAGGGGTGGGACATGACATTACTATATCTAACAATCTGTGTTCGATTAGAAAGGTAGCTGAAGAACCAGGAAAGAAGAGGATCGGAAATGCCTATTGCTTGTAGTTTAGAGCATAGAATGTTGGTATTTACTTTATCAAATCCGGCGGAAAAATCTGTATACACGGCGTCTACTTGAAGGTTTTGTTCAACAGAATGAGTTAGGTGCTGATAGAATGATATAAGATTAGAATTTGTAGATTTGTTCTTCATAAACCCGTGTTGATTATCAATTATGATGTCTTGAAGTACCTTCCTGATTTCATGGTATACCAACATTTCTAATAGTTTAGGGATCGAAGATATTTTAGCAATAGGTCGATAGTTTCTAATCTGATTCTTCTTACCTTTCTTATAAATTGGAGTCACGTACGATGTTCTCCACTCAGTAGGGAAAGTCCCAGTACTAAGGCTAAGATTAAAAATGTTGGTGAGCGGACCCGCCAGCTCTGCCGCACATTCTCTCAATATGATTGACGGAATATTGTCAGGCCCACACGATGTAATTAAGGGTAGTTTGGACATTTTTTGGTAAACATAATTTTTATTCAGGCTTATTTCAGTTAATGGGGGATCTAAACATCGATCATAAATTATCTGATTAGGTACAATGTGTTCTTTACTGTAGACACTGGAGAAGTGCATTGCGAATAAATTAGCACTTTCCTGGGAATTATTAGCCTGTTTATCATCATAGCACATTGCATCAGGAAGATCTAAATTTTGTTTTTTACTATTTATAAATTTATAAACTTTTCTTGGGTCTTTTTTTATCTGCTTTTCCGCTGATATTACATATTGTTGATATGATGAGTGAGATAATGATTTACATTCACGGCGGATTTGTACAAACTGAGAATAAATTAATGGCGAGTTTGTAATCTTGAAATTTTTATGAAGAATCTTCTTCAAAAGTACTTTGTCCTTTAATTCCTGAGAGAACCAAATGGGGAATTTAAAATTGTCAACGGTAGTAGTTTTAGGAACGAATTGGTTTAGGCCAATTTTTAATGTATCGTAAAAAATCCTCAGTTGATTCTCTAAAGAAGGACCGTCGTTAAGAAGAAGATTTTCAAGATTTACACAAGTGAGATATTCTCGCAATGAATTAAAGTCTGTTTTACGAAAAGAAAATATTTGTCTTTTATTGCTTGGTAATGAAGTCTTATGATTCGCCTTAATATTGACTGAAATTAATAGTGGATTATATAATAATATAACCATTGTAAAATATAATATAACCCTCTGAATCACCAGGTGGCCAGAACCAACATCAAGCACTACGTAAACTGCAAAAATTCTCCACTGGATGATGCAAGGGTAGAGGGCTTAGAATTTCCCAAGAAACCACCACCCACCAGTTTTGCTGGTCTGTTACCAGTCAAAGAAGAAACTATTCAAGATGGAGAGTTCAAGAAACCGTTCAGCCCAGCAGTTACAAGACCAGATGTGAAGATAGAGGAGAAAGGGGAGAAGAACAAGAATCAAGAAAAACCGGATGTATTTTTTCCTATTTCGATGCCAATTGTGTATGGAGGCATTGACATTCCTGGGATTCCGTCAAAATTGAGCAATCAGTTTCCACACAATGTTTCATTTGTTCAGGTGAGTCCATAATATTAGTCCGTGTTAATCTTGCAAGAATGAAACGAAATGTTCCTATTTTACTGCATTTACATCAATAAGTAGTATTGATATTCTTGTTTATTTTTTAGCTCAATTTTTTCTACGTTTATGAGCTCTTGGTCTGGTCATAGAGATTTTGATCAAAAGGGTACATCTTTTTTTAAGCTGAGTATAAATCCCACTGTCATTTCCTGCCTCTTATCAATTATTTGTTTTTATTTATTTTTTCAGGGTAACTATGTTCTAGACTCAGACTTGCTCCTCAGTGCAGAGCAGGCTCAGTTTGATGTGATTCTGTGCCTGAGCGTGACCAAGTGGTTCCATCTGAACTTTGGAGACGCGGGCATCAAGCGCGTGTTCAAGCGAATGTTTGCCCAGCTGAGGGACGGCGGTATCCTGATTCTGGAACCCCAAGGATGGCAGTCTTACCGCAAGAAACGGAACTTGACGGTATGTTAGTTTGCTATTCTTGTTTGATAGTATTGACTTCAGTAGCTCGATTGATAATGCCGCGGATTCCCAGGAGTTTGGTGGTTTGATTTCCAAGTAAGACAAGTTTGAGTAATTGTTATCAACAAAATTATGAAAACTTTTTGTTCGAAAGTAGCAGAAAGAAAGCATCTCCCCCAGAAAAAATACACCTTGTAATGAATAAAAGAATTAGGGGATGACAAAAACTTGGTGTGATCTCGTTTTAGTTCTAAGATACTTTTGATAGAAAATATTTTTCTGACGTGGAAAGCTGGGAGGAATTCGATGTGAACTCATGCACTACCTACCAGAAAACTCGTGTATTCTATGACTTGCCGAGCTAGCCTCTACTGCCTGTAGTACAGAGATCCCGAGTTCGAACCCCGATTGGGGCAGACTTTTCGAAGAAAATTATGTTCCCTCCAAAAACATGAGCCTGGCATTTCCGGCTAGGTGAGGTTAATGTGGGTACCTGGTACGATTTCCAGCGAATGGAGGGTGGAGGGAGTAAAACCACCGTCCTGGCTATTTATCTCTAATAGAATCAACTGGACGCAATAGACGTTATAACCAATGTGCAACTTCATTTTTTCCATCTGTTGATTAATATATGTACATTGTACATAATACTATTAATCTGTTTGCTTTTCAGGAGTCTATTTGGAGAAACTACCAGTCAGTGGAATTTTTTCCTCATCACTTCACTCAGTATTTACTCTCGGAAATTGGGTTTACTAAATGTGAAACCCTGGGCAGTCCGCTTCATCCTTCTAAAGGGTTTCAGAGGCAGATCAAAATGTTCACAAAAGGAAGAAATGAGAAGAGTGGAAAAGAAGTGAAACCATCGGGAGAGTGGACTTAGTCCACGAATATTCCCAGTGTCATTTTGAATCAAGCAAACTACATTGATTGTAATTCTACCAAGTCCTCCTGTATTACATGAGGCCCAAGTGTTATTAGAGCTCAAGATATTTCCAAGAGTTCTAATTAAGTGAATACTTTTGATAAACGGATTGAAATTGGTATATTTATAGATCTGGGAACTATTTTAAATACTGAATTTCATTTGAATGAGAAAAACCTTTTTTATTTCATGATCAAAACGTACTTAGATTTTCATTTGAGTTGTCAACTTTATTTTTTTTTTCTCTCTCTGAAACCATTATACGATTATTAGGAAAGCCAGTTGACTGAAAGCTTTAAATTTGTGTGTAGTATAAAAAGAGATAATGATCATTTTTTAGAATTATAAAAAAGACCCAGTATCTCATGTGTTAATGACGAATATAAGAAAGCCAACTGATTGAAACATATGAGGCTCTTAAGAGAAAAATCATTCTGAGCAGGAATTTGTGACCCTAAAGGAAGAGCTTCATCTATGTCTAGATTTATCCATCGAAATTTTGAAACACTGACCTTTATGCAATCATTTTCTTTTAGATTTAAAAATCCAATTACTTCATTATTTGGATATTGTTTCTCTTAAGAAGTGAAATATTTTGCGATGATCAATTTATAACGAAATCACAATCCTTATTTTCTGATCTAGGAAAGTCATTTCACCTTTAAAATACGTTGTGTCTCAAAGTGCCAACCAATTGCTCACAGCTCTTGAACATTCTTTAGAATCGGATTTATTTTAATTTTAATTCTGATTGTTCCCAGAGTGCCTCTGTCCATTCTGTTAGTGATCTCAAAATTCACGTTTGACCCACGAAAGTAGCTTTTCAAAAATCCGTTTAAACATCATACATTCTATTTTTCTTTTGTTTTTCTGCTGTTACTATAAATGTATTGTATATTACCCTCGTACACATTAATACAAGACATTTCACTAGTTGATAGTCTTATTAGTCTGATACTTTATTTGTCATTTTTAATTAATCAGATGACACCGTGCTTTCTAAATATTTATGTACTTGAATCTGTCTACTATTTTTTGATTAATTTCTGAAATCTGAAGTGAATATTGGTTAACATGTTTCACTATTTGTTTGAATTATTTTTGAAATCATTAATTTTAATCTCTATCCTTGCATCTTGTTTAATTTTTACTGTTTTGCTGGCAAATGTGATCCACAACTAACTTTTCATATTTCCTACATGTGTAAAATGTAATGTCAAATGAAATTTCTCTTTTTTCTTCTAGAAAAAATCGCTCACTTAATAACTCAAAAATTCAATTTTGAGAGTAGAATCTAGATTTTAGGTCACCAACAGAACTACCATAAGCACCTTCTCATCCCTAGGAACAATCAGAATTAAAATATGTTGCTCAAGCACAGTTATAGCCATTGATCACTCACTCAAGAGTTACATATTATATCTACTTGTGTGATAGACATTAAACGATAACTTTTAATTCAAAATTTATTTTCTGGTAAATTTTCCATTTTGTTACCAAAACTATTTATACTTGATCTGGATTTTGAATGTTTTTTTTTTTTTTTTTAATTTATGAAAGACTTGTCATGTACAGATGAATTTAACATTGTATTGTAAAAAAAAAGAAAAACCTTTCATGACATCTTGTTATATTTGGACTAGTGTATCATTATTCTTTGTAGATAAGTCCTGCTTTTTATTTATCGAATTTGACCACCTATGTGCCGCAAAAACAACTAATTATCTAGTGATCTAGTGCAGCGGTCGGCAACCTTTTGAACTTCCCGGACCCCTTGCTTATCTCTAATTTTTTTTAGGGCCCCCCACCTTACAAAAGCGTGGGGGGGGGGGGGGGGTGTATGAAAGAAAAGTAGGTAGATATGTAAATGGTTATTAAGATCAAGGAGAACTAAACTTAATAAACATTCACTATGAATTGGGATTATTGGGAGTCCCGACACTCGGGAGAAACAAGAGAAAATTCACGTTTGAACTTCTTCTTTTTTTAAATCCTGAAATGGCTTCGCGGACCCCCAATTTAGCTCTCGCGGACCCCAGGTTGCTGACCGCTGATCTAGTGGGTATTGCGCATAAGTCTCGACAGGTGCCGCACCCCGACTTTAAAGCTAGACTCAAATTAAAAAATAGTACATTGAGTGAATGTCCTTTGAAAGCGCTGAAGTCGACTTTTTTGAAAGGTGACATTGTGTAATGCCCCAAAAACACGCAAACACGTATTAAAAGGCCCGGAGAAAAATTTCAGTATTACAATGTAATATGTTATATTATCTAGAAAACAGAATCAAAACAGTCTCATGGATTTTTTGTACAGGGTGTCCGGAATTTATTCATGGATATTTTTACCATTGATTCAGGAGGTCAAAATAAGACTTAAAAGTGCCCAGAGAATATACCCGCAAATGATTCCTAACCGAGATATCGAGCAAATGCCGGTTTCTATAAATCTGTGCTTGTTTCGTTTTGGGTACGCGGATTTAATTAAAAATTTCCAGTGGTATGGTCATCGAGAAGTCCCTTCACCAAAATTGGAAAAAGTGCAGAAAACTGGCCTATATTTCGGGAACGGTTTGTCAAATTATACAATAGCAATAGAAGGCCCAAATCAAAGCATGTGATGTTTTCCGAAAGTTTTTACCATTAATAAAATATGGGACATAGCGATAAAATTCAAGTACCGCGGCAGGCTTAAAAAAACGTGAAATCTCTGAAGAAAAGAAGAATATGGCGTAAAATGGATTAACTTGTTTTGTCTTTTGTGTTATTTAATAATAAAAAAATATAGGTCATCGCGATAAATTTCTAGATTTACCGTTTGGGCTGTGGTATTGTAATTAATTTCCAAACCAAATTTCAAGTCTCTTGTGTTCACACACGGACCAATGACCGAAAATAACTGGTTTGGTATTCTGAGGCTATGATTCGTCCAGGAATGTGAAAAACTGTGTCAAATTTTCGAGAAATACAATACTTCCTTATTATAAGGAAAGTAGAAATCTATAGGGGGATATTTTTCTGTCAGATATATTTTTTTTTTTTTTTCCCAGGTTCGGTATTTCCATTTTATTCCAAATATTTCCAGTTTAGCTTCCCCACTATTCGTGAAAGAAAAATGCGTTTCGGTACTTTTAAAGATAAACAATAGACTTAATAGATTAAGTCCATTGTTTATCTTTTTCTAAAAAGAATTGGAATTTTGGACCAAAGTGGAAGAAGATTTTTCCCCTTCCAAAAGAAAAATGACTTGCTTCCAGTTTGTTCGTTTTATTCCAGTTGCATCCACTTTGGTTAGAAAGAAAAATACGGCTTTTGGTTCTCCTCCGTGGCAACAGTGTCAGAATGTGCGGGAAATTTCGAATGAGATTTCAAATACAAGAGTTTGCACTTCTCCATCCCTTCGATGCTGCGTTTAATGCACTTGTTCTCGACTTCTTGTAGGAAGTCGACTGTCGAGCAGCACTCCGGCCCAACTCAGGCTGGGTGAGGTAAATGTGGGTAGCAGATTTATGAGTTTCCTGCAAATGTAGGGTAACAACCCCATCTTGATATGAACGCCAAAAACAACTCTCCTACTGATTTCTTTCTACAAAATACCAAGTATAGAAGGTTTCTCTAAACTGAAAATTTCCCTTAAAGCTCGCACAGGTTAATGAGGGTTACAGGTTTGTGAGATGGAGGGCAACACCCCATCTTGAGGTGACCGATCTAATGAATGAGATTGTCTATAAACAGAATAAAGATATGAAACTAAATCAAGGAACAGTTATTGTGGGTGATCATATACTAATGGTTCCTTATCAAAAGCAACATGTTTTAAAGTAAGTAATGGGTTCATCACAGATTTTTAATAATAATTATACTACATGAATTTTTTGTAATGCAAGAACCTTCAATAATACCTATATAATAACACTTTTTAGTGGAAGGTAACCACCAGGTGAGGTTAATGTTCAACACATTTTCTACCCCCTAACCCTCAGAGTCTAATGGTCACAAACTCAAATTTATGAGGAAAAATTCAAGCACTGGGTGGGATTCAAACCAACGGATCCCTATGCTACCTGGATAACCAGACTAGTGAACCAGTTGACTACTAATTAACTAGACCATGGGTCGGCAATTAAATCCTGTTCACCTCCTGATTAACATGAGAAAAATCTCTGTGGTCCTGATTAATCTATACTATATCTTAACACTATTCATTTTGGAGTAAAGTGATTCACAAATGTACATTGAACCAAATAAAGTGAGGAGGTTGTAAGCTAGTTTTAGCTAGTTCACATACTTTTTGGAACTTTCTTAAGTCAAAACTGTTCTGTTGATACTGTTTCTTTCAACATTGTTACGACTTCTTCTTCTTCTTCTTGCAAATCAATGATTTCCATCTGCAATGAGCTCTTCGGACTATGAAACAATGAATTGGCTTCATTTTATCTGACATGATTTTAACTGTATTTTAGTTCCTTATACTTTGTGAATAACTATCTGATTTACAATTTTTAAAAAATAATGGTTTTAGTTAGGTTCTTCAAATTTAAAGATTAATTTTTTCAAATTTCATGAGAATTCTTAATTGGAACACTCTGATGAGGCTACAAGTATTTTGAAGGTCTACAATACCTATTTTTTGGGTTAACATTGCTTTCAACCATGATCAAATCACAATGTACCTACAAAAGAAATTGTAAAGTTTCATTTTGCAATACCTTAATTATTTATGAGTAATGTTTGAAGAAAATTACCATAAAATTAATGCATGCTAGTTTTTAAGTTAATCATTATTGCAGTAATAAAATTGTATCATTTTCATCACTAACATCCAGCTGAAAAATATAATAGATACTTTAGAAAAAATGTTTCCTTATATTGCATATTCATTACCTGCTTCTCAGGTATCATAAATGGATGCAAAATGAAGAACTGCAAATTCTGACTGCCTCTGAACCTTTGACATTGGCTGAAGAATATGAAATGCAGGAGTCCTGGGCTCAAGATGAAGACAAGTGTACTTTTATTGTGCTTGATAAACAGAAGTTCTATCAAACAAGAGATCAAATAGACTCAATGATTGGAGATGTGAATTTATTTCTTAGTGAAGACAAGACAGGAGAGATGAATGTAATGATTGCAGAAACAGAAGCCCAAGGCAAAGGTCTTGGGAAGGAGGCAATTGTACACATGATAGAATATGGTATGCATTTTAATATTAACTAAAGAATATAATTCAAGGAATGAATTTTAATTTTTCAACTATTTCCTCTCTTTAGCCTACCACCTACCCACAGTCAAGCAATCAGAAAGAACTGTGCTAAACTAAAACCTCTAGTTTTTCCCATATCAATTTGTTTTATAAATCAGTTGATTATTCAGTTATTGATCATCTCCAGAATCATGTTAGTGAGGTCACTCTTAATGTTTTTTTTTGTTCATTTTTCTTTTAGGTAGCGAAGTTTTGAAAATTAACAAGGTCATTGTGAAAATTTCAACTGACAACTCAAGGAGTATAAATATTTTTGAAAAGCTGGGATTTATTAAGGTGAGTTTGAAATTTATTTTGAAAACTTAGTGCCAGAAAATGAATGTTATAGTCATTATGTTATATAGAGAATGTTGTTAACAGAAAGGTTTAAAAATACACAAGTTAGCTAGCATTTATTTTGTAAATATTAAAGGGCAACTGATATTTCTGAATATATTTTATTTTGACAATAAAAAGAAAACAATTAAGGTTGAATAGTCCTTAAGATGGTTATAGTGCCCAAGTGGTATACTGACAAATAAAATATTTTAATATTTCTGGATAAGTCACATTATTACAACATTTATTAGTCATGCAAACATGTTCATATGTCCCATAATGTCTGTCTTTCTTTATAAATCATTTCTTAAGTACCTAGACCATGAGAAAAATAAAGAAAAAAGTACATTGTTTCAAAATGATACAGGTCATCTGTTTTCAAAAGAAGAAAAAAAATCATAGTTCAGTAGAACGTTGGACAAAAAAGAAAAATAATTTCACAAATAAGCCTGTTGTGCAGTATCCAACTTGTTTACCTAACCATTCCTAGGTCAGCCAAATTTGAGCCAGACTTCATTAAATAGATCTATTGGGACAACCAGATTTGAGTATGATAAAGATCAATTTTTAAAGAATGAAAAATATGAAAAAAGCTCTTAAACACTGCCATTAGCAACCATACCAAATTTTAGCTCAATTAGCCTTATACTTTGCAAGATAAGCCAGTATTGGAAAATGTTCTCAACTTTTGAAAAATGGACTCTTTGGATGATGCAAGACCTCACTGAGCCTGTCATAGGTAATCATGCAAAATATCAGGTCAATCCAACTTGTGGTTCAAGTGTTCGAAACACACACACACACACACACACACACACACAAAATTAAAACATCATTTTTCTTCACAGGAATCAGAGAGTGTAGTATTTCAAGAAATTACCTTGATAAAACATGTAGATAATGAATGGTTGAAATGGGCCCGGAGTGGAATGAAAAAGAATCCCAAGATTTGATTAAATAACTCATACAAAGACTTAAATCCATATAAATGGATAATTTATCAACCTATTCACATGTGGCGTTATTCCGTAAGTTAAATATAATTATGTAAATAAAGGAGAAAGTGTACTTTCCCAGTACTCACAAAGAAAACATAACTTTGATTGAGTTTATGTAGCCTTTGAAATCATAATTGGAATTGAAGTAACTTTTTATTGACATCAACAGGTTGATCAGATATGACCAGGTTCAAGATTTTCTAGATGATTTGAACTTACTTACTGGTCTTATCGTATCTTTTTTTGAGTCTGCTACTACTTGATTCTCTGTAATATTGCTCAGTACCTGAAAGTGAAGATTACTAAATCAAACATTTGACAGTCCATTTATTTGTATGGAAGCTACTTTTTTCTTTTAGTAAAACAACAAATAGAAGACTTATAGAACTGAGAAACGATATACACTTGTTCCATAACAAAAATGCACTTTGTGTGATAAATTATTAACCTGTCAACAGATCAACACCTACAATTTTCATTTTATGCTGTTTTTTATAGTAATTGTTTATTGAAGAAGAAAAAAAATATCTTTAAATAGTAAGGGGACACTGAATTTAAATTTCTATTTAATGACGAAATTTTACAAGTTTTCAATGATTTTATTACTTTTTTCTTAAATCGTCGCTTAAGAAGAGGTACCTCGTAAGTCCAATTTTTGAACTTTTCAGGAGACAGTAAAAACTGATTATAAAGTTGTGGGCAGGTTTAAAAAAAATAAAAAAATCAGTTTAACCATAAACATATACCTGTTTTATCGATTGAAATTACTATTTTTTTTTATTAAACTTGTATTTTTACGAGATATCGGACATACGAGGTACCTCTCATGTGATTCTTGTAAAATTTTCAGAAAAGCATGTGTGCATTTTTTGTAGAGGTACCTCGTATCTCTGATTTATTTTACACAATACACATATATTACTGATTGGAGATACGAGGTCTCACCAAAAATTTTCTTCAAAACAAAAATATCGATTTACGAGGTAAACTTTAATCGATTATTGTGGCATTTTTTGTATTTGAATGGTCATATAAAACCGATTTTAAAGAAATCGATATTTTTTTCCGATTCCAACGATACCAAAAACGTATTATCGAAAAATTCGGACTTACGAGGTACCTCTTCTTAAGCGACGAAATATTTCAATATAATTTTTTTTAGAAAAGTATAATTTATAAAAAAAGTTGCTTATTTGGTCAAAATTGATAATATTATGTAATGCTCTAATGCTCCTGGCATTTCAACACTTACCAAATCATGTTGAATCACATTATCTACATTTTCTTTCTCTGGAAGCTTTTCTGTATTCTTCTCAAGATTGAACACAACTTTTTTCTTGATATGATCAAATTTCTTTACACTTGTCAAATATTCTTTATAGATACAGGTGGGAGTTTGGTAAGGCGAATCAGTACAATATGATACAGGTTTTGGTTCAATATCAGTGTGCATGATATTAATGACATTGTCTTCATTAGTAGTACTGCTCTTGCTCAAAGGAACATGTTGAATTAGGGGCTCACATTCATTAATTATTGTACGGTTGCTTCTTACTCTCAAATCTATCATCTCATCTTCTTCTGAACTATGTCCACTATCAATCTCTGCTTCCTCATCATTTTCTTCCTCTGACTCCTCATCCTCTTGTTCATCACCATTCCTAAAATGAGAACAAATTAATGTTCAAATTTCTGCTGTAGAGTGTTGCAAATGCTGAAGTGAAAATGTATCACTAGTCCAGTAAAGAAAAAATGCTAGCTTGTCCTAATCCAAAGATAAACTGGTTGACAATTTTACTTTGGTCAAGCGTTGATTAACTCACTATTTATGCCTCCTGCTGGACCACTTGTTGATTCACCATAGTCCATCAATACATTTTGTAGAATTGAACAAATTAAAAGCTCATTTTCTTCTCAGGGACTTATCCTTCATTGTCTAGCACTTTGAAACAAATATATCAAATACCAAAACAATAGCTTTTTTTCTCAATAACTTACAAAAACAATTGATCCTCTAGTTCTTCTTGCAATTCCAACTCATCCAGTTTTCTCCACAGTTCTTCTTCTGCTACACTTGCTTTCACTTCTTTTTCCTCCTTGTTTTTTTCTTGATGATACTTTTTCTCCATTTCTCTGTGATTCTCTGAAATGAGATAAGTCACACATTGATACTTTCATTATTAAAGAAGATGAAGGAGCCAAAATTCTTGATAAAAAAGCAAGAGGGAAATTCATTAAAATAAAGAGAATGTAGAATGTGTGGATTGATGTTACTATCATACTTGAGAAGTTACTTAAAATCTTTATTGTGTATTTTTTCTTGTAGTATAGTGTATGTTCTGTGTAAAATGTGTAATTGTATCAAAAAATCCACTCTTGTAAAAAAAGTGTCCAATTTGTGTCTAAAATGTTGTGAGTCACCTTAGTTGGCTTGTCCTGAATCACGGATCATTTGATCAACCATCATGAAAATCCGCCTTCGACCCTTAAGCTAGTGTGTTCATAGTCCTCTTGTAAGATTGTCCCCCCAGCCAGAATCAAAATAAATAAACATCATTTCTTTATGTGTATTTGTGATTAAAATAAAAAAGTATTGTATATACACTTCATGTTTACTCTTTTATAATGTAGTTATGGCCCATACTTTATACACACAGAGTGTCCACTTTTTATATCACCATGGGAAATCAACCCGTAAATCACACTTCACTTTTGTGTCTATTCCCTGTTCTCGACGGGACTCAATGGTATATTTGTGATGAGTAAAGGGTGTTTTGGGGATAAAATTTTGTTTTATGATCATACACTAGAGCGTTTTTATGTCGAAGTGTTGCTATAGCTCTCTAACACTTTAGCAGATATTAGAAAAATGTATGAACTTGTATAAAAAATGTATAAAAAAAAATGAACATGAACACAATTCTCCCGCTCTCTGATATTAGAAAATTCTCGGGAGTAAACGAATGTTGGAAATCCCTGGCCAAACCATCATGATTTGTAAATTAAAAGAGTATGCTTTCCTTCAGGCTCACATGATGAATTGAACTGTCATATAAAAAGGTTGATACTATAAAACTTATTATTTTACCTCTCCATTTTTTCATTTCCTCTTCATTGTAAGGTTCTATTATTTCTTTTCCTTCATCAGAAGCAGGGAATTTCAGTCTAGAGTCCAGTATGTTTTTTTCTTGGTCATATTTTTTTATCATCTCAGAACAAACTGAAATAATTGAAAATAAAAAGATAATATAGGTATTTATTATTTTTTATGCATACATACTCGTACACAATAATACTATTGCAATTTGTTTTACATGGTAGAATACTGTTTTGGTAACATTCTAGATTTTCGGTAAGTGGTAACTTGCGGCCACAGAGTGCGACCAATGTCAACTTAAAAAATTCCTGGCCCGTGTGGTATATGTGGCATGATGTGGCATATAATATTACTTGGTAACGCGCGAACTATTTTGATTGACATGGCGGGTCGGAGCGCTGCCGCGATCCTTAATTACCTTCCAATCCAAATTTCAACTCTCTAGCTGTTACCTTGAGATATCGTGTCCACGGACCAATGGCCCAAAACAACCTTTCTGGTATCCTGAGGCTATGATTCGTCCAAAAATGTGAAAAACTGGGTAGGTGTTACATTGAGATATCGTGTCCACAGACACACGGACCAATGGCCCAAAACAACCTTTCTGGTATCCTGAGTTTATGATTCGTCCAAAAATGTGAAAAACTCTTTTCATTTTGACAGATACTCTTTCTTTATTATAGAACAAGTAAAAATACTCTTTGCTAAGTTGTTGCAATAAATTCAAATTCTTTCAGATGCATAAACAAAAGAGATACAACCTCTGAAATAGCACCAGAAAGAAAGAAAGTAATTGTTCAAAGTTTGAATCAGGCCACTATTGAATTTGGACAAACATTAGATATCTGAATCAGTCTGTATTCATGTTTGTGTCAAATTCAAGTTCGCAAGTGAGTAATGTAGACTATTTCATTTGAATGTTTGAAGCATTTCTGTTCGTATTTAAATTATTCAATTTTCTTTTAAATTATTCAAATATTTGATAAGTGCAAATTATCACAATAATTTTTTTTTTTTAAGTGGGGTTTAACGTCGCTTTCAACTGCCATGGTCATATCACGACGGGGGTTTAACCCTCCATTCGCAGGAAACTCACAAACCTGCTACTCACATTGACCTCACCCAGCCTGAGTGGGGCCGGGAAAAGCCAGCGTCACGAGAATTAGAATTTGAATGGTCACCCATCCAAGTCTTAACCTCGCTGGATGTCGCTTAACTTCGGTGTTCTGAAGGGAACCGGTGTATTCAACATGCCATCGACGCTGGCTCACAATAATTTGAATACTTCAAAAAGTAAATCTGTATTTGTGCTTATTTGAATAGTTCATATTATCAAAAATTTAAACTTATAGTGTAGACTGTAGACATTATTACATAATATTGTAAAACTCATGACACTTACATTTAATTTTTCTATCACAATTTTCGACTGCACTTTTTGTAGATACTTTACTGAACCAATTATCACCTAGTCCAACTAAGACCTGATTTGTGTGAACTAATTTTCCTGGAATCATAGCTTTAGAGCAGAGAGGTATCATGATGGGTACACTAAGCTTTTCAGAGTAATTTTTCAAATTGGTTTTGACCATTTCTAGATCTTTCTTATAATCAATCCATTTTGATGCAGAAGACTCATTTTCTTGTAAAGCCTGTAAGTTTAAATGGACAGTTTATTGTAGAAAGGATTGGTTAAATAAATGGTTATTTAAACTTTTTTGCTGTTATCTTTTCAGGGTTTCTTCTTAAGAAAAAGCAGAAAAAGGTTTTTTTATATAGAAATTTCTGAAAGTAAATCAGACTTTTAAAAGTAAAAAAATGTAATTAAAAGAAATAAAAGCTTTTCAATAAAATAATTAGGAGAAACAAAAATAGTGTTGGGTAGTGGAATTGAACTAATGGTTATCAGAGCAATGTGCACAAAAGGTAGTTTTGCACAATGCTTTCTTGTGAAAATATCAAATATCAGAAATTCATGTTCAAAGTATGTAACTCTACCTTACTGTTCAGATATTTTGTATCTGTTGCCAAATTTGATTATATACATAAGAATGAACCATTTGAAAAAAATCACTTTTTTGGTATCAGGAGAGTCTAATTTGTCAAGAAAAGTTATCAGCTCTGTAAAAAAAAAAAAAAAAACAGACCAAAACCATTACTTTTCTGTATGCCATCTGTCACAAGTCATAATTCTGTGACATTGAAAGCTATATGGCTAAACATTTAAAATTTAAATGATGAGCTTGACCAGAAACTCATGGGTACCCTTGAGAGTCAAATTTTTGTTCTTTTTTCACACTCTCAAGAAGATGTTGAAAAAAAAACCTAACAAATAGATCATATTACACCACTTAATCAATATTTAAAAAGCATTTTCATGCTACTTCATCCAGCCATAATGGCTTAGTAGCACTACATATGCCTGGCATGCATGACTTCCCAAGATCAGATCACACCAATAAAAAAAATACTTTCATAGATGTTGAATGTTTACAATTTGCCATAATTTATATTGACCATTTTATTTCAAGCAACTTTGAATTAGGCTAAATTTGGTAAAAATATATATATGAGGCTTAAAAATTGTACTTTTTGTCCAATCCCTTTTAAATTTTCAGAGTATGTTTAGCAATGTTGAGCTAGGCTAATACAGGTCATATGACCTGTCCTCTCTGCCTCTCAAAAACAAATTTATTGATGGAATCAGGTTGACAAGAAAAAGCATTTGAGACAGTCAAGTGTGGACCATCACATCAGACATGTGGTGGCTTAAAGTGTTGATGCAGTGCTGGAGGCGTTTCTGGAAGTTAGTGTAGACTCTCTCCAACATTGCTGTCTCAACTTTGGTGACTTCCATGTGAATAGCATCCTTCTTTTCGTCCAGAGTTTGGGGTTTGTTTGCATATGAATGGGGCAACCGCCCACACAGCCAGAGCATCAATAGACATTATTTGCCCTCCCTCTCTTTCCTGATTGCCTTATATCTAGGTTTAGCAATGTTCATTAACCTCCCTGGTCCCCAGATTTATCCATATGCAATTTTTTCATATGGGGACATTCCAGGGCTATAGTATACGAGAACAAACCCCAAACTTTGGACGAAGCAAAAGACACAATTTGCATGGAAGTTGACCAAGTTGAGAGAGTAATGTTGGGGAGAATCTACAAATTTCCAAGAATGTCTCCAGCATCAACAATTTTGGCCACCACATGCCTGATGTGAATTTCCACACTTGAATGTCTCAAATGGTATCTCCTTGTGAACCTGATTCCATTGATAAATTTGTTTTTGAGTAAAAATTACTATTTTGTGATTATTTTTAAAAAATGTCTGTCCTCACTGGCGTACCCTGTTATATGTGTTAAAATGTAAATATTGAATTAAAACATTCAATGCTAAAGCATATTTGGGGTATGGCCTGAATGGGCCACACTGATTTCAAGCACTGTCAAAATTTGGGCTGAGGACCAAATACAGGTTTCACAGTAATGCCTTAATTTGAGCTGAATTCCTTATTTCTGTTTCACTTTTTTACTTGAACAAAATAAAAGTACCATGAAAGTATGTGGCCCACAGCAACAAGTGGGTGAAACAATATCAATACCACATATTGCCTCTGACAACACAAAGAGGCGTAAACAACATTTTCGAAATTTTACAGGAGAGCCAAAATGAGTTTTCTTGTGCATTACTTTTCTGTTCACGGTAGGAACATTATCACTTCCCTGTACTCGTGAATGACCATACAAACTTTTTCTGTTGCCAAATTTGATTATTTAACTGTGACTATTGATTTACGCCTATTTGATTTGTCTGAAAAGAGAAAATGAGGGATACGCCTGATTTTAATTTTTGTTGTATCTTTTCCTGGGATAATATTTGGGTTACGTCTATTTATGAGAACAAAATATTAGCACAAGTAGGCTCAATCTAAGCAATAAAAACAATTTCAAAAATTTGTGGTTTAGCCTCTTTGTGTTGTCAGAGGCGATATGGGAATGGTTGTGTTGAATGTGTAACTTTTCTTCAATCAAGCTAAAAATATTAGGATCATTCTTACATGCTTGGAATTTGCTGTATTTTTTATGGACTGTATCATGTTTAGCAATGTTGACATTGCTAAACATGATACAGAATTTAATATATCTTTGTAACATACCTGGTCCAGAAGATTTTTTAATACATTTGGAGATTTAAGACTTGGTAATATGTTTTCCATTATAAATTAGGGACAGCTTCAAACTGTGGTACAAAAGACCACAAAAATTAGATTTCCAGAGTCAGTTCTTCTTAGATGTCAGGAAAACAAAAAGGTGCATACATTAAAAAAAGAGAGGCTTTTTTAAAACAGGCCAACCCAACCTTACTGACTAGATTATTACTAACTGCGGTTAAACATCCCATCCAACAGCTCGGTTGTTACCCTCCACTTACAAGGAAAGTCACAAATGGACAAACCTGCTACCCACATTGACCTCACCCAGCCTGGGTTGGGCATAATAATATGTGCCAGCATGACAAAGTCTTCACCTTGGTGGATGTTGCTTATCTTTGATGATCCTACAAGAACTGGTGGATTCAATGCACCAGAATTAATAGACAAATTGTTTATCACAAGTTACTGCTAAGCATTGGTTTTCCCTATCTTACACAGTACGCAATCCACACAGAGGTATTACAAAAACGTCTAATGATTCCGCCCTAAATCTTGAAGATCTCCTGTGCCAGGCCACTACAACAGTAGTTCCATTTTTTCTTTAAACTTTTTTAAACTTAGGACATTTTAATCTTGATGATCTCCTGTGCCTTTACATTTTTTAATGTAATTATTTCAAATTTGTAATTTCGCGGGTAAATATTATTTGTTTGAATGGGGACCCCATAACTGAAACGCGAAAGCCGTATTTTTCTTTCTAACCAAAGTGGATGCAAGTGGAGTAAAATGAACAAACTGGAAGCAAGTCATTTTTCTTTTGGAAGAGGAAATAGATTTATATAGTCTATGACTCTATGTAATACAATAATTTGCATATATATACAACATTTCATCAAAATTGAGTGTACCTTTCAAGAGATATAAGTGTTTAAGTATAAAGTTAGTGGTCAGGCGCATGGTCTCTTTCACCCAGAACCGCTTGTACGAATTTGATTAATTTAAAATGGGACCATATACAGAACGTCTCCTATATGTGTGCAAAATTTCATCAAAATCCGTTGAGTAGTTTCCGAGATTTACGCGTTACATGGAATATTTTTAACAGACCGACAGACGGACACAAAACCATAGTTGCTCAGGATGTTATGAAACGTCCAGAAATATGAAAAAATTGAAATCGGATCAAAAAATATTTTCATTAACAAAAACGAACGCAATACTTCCGATTTCTAATATTAGAAATTTCTCCGAAGTAAAATTCAAATAAATTGAACCAATCAGAGGCTGGAATTCGTTGAAAGAGGGACCATCAGCTGTTCAAAGTTGGACGCATAAATTTGTTCAATTCGAGATAAGTAAGTTCCCTCTATGTTATAATTATGATCTCAGTGGAAATATCGAACCTGGAAAAAAAATTTATCCAATAGAAAATTACCCCTAATTGGTCTCTAATCCCTCTTTCCCCATTCTACTTCCCATCTTTAGGGGTCTTTTTCTTTAGGATAATTTTTTTTGCCAGCTTCGATATTTCCATTTTATTTCAAGGTCAACTTCACCACATTCGTGAAAGAAAAATGCGTTTCGGTACCAGATAAATGAACTTAACCTATAAAAGAACTGGAAGCAAGAATTACTTCCGAGAAATTTTTAATATTATAAAACGGAAGTATTTTCTTCTTCCATTATGGATAACCAGGAAGAGGAAAAATTTCATCTTCCAAAAGAAAAATGACTTGCTTCCAGTTTTGTTCATTTTATTGTAGTTTGGTTAGAAAGAAAAATACGGCTTTTACGGACCAATTTCCGTAGCCTTGGCGCTTGGCAACAGTGGTGTTTCGGTAGTGTCGGTAACGCAAACTTTTTGAATCCTGGCGGTCCTGGCAGATTTTGAATTATTTTAAATTTTACACCCGTCTTTATAGCTAGCACTGAGATCATATTGCTCACAGTAATAGCTAGCGTTGAATACAGTTGCACCGGTTCTCGCAGGAACACTGAAGTTAAGCAACGTCAAGGAGGTGAAGACTTCGTGATGTTGGCGCTCCGGCCCAATCCAGACTGGGTGAGGTCAATGTGGGTAGCAGGTTTGTGGGTTTCTGGAGAGTAAAACCCCCGACTGGAGATTACCTAGCTGTTGAAAGGGATATTAAACCCAAAAAATTAAATAAATTACACCCGTCAGCCATAAATTTTAATTTATCTTTATTCCCATCCCACACCTAGGCTGGGTGAGGCTGATGTTAATGTGAGTAGCAGGGTTGTGAGTTTCCCGCAAATGAAGGGTAGCACCCTTATCTCAAGATGATCTAGCTGTTGAATGGGACAAAGCCCCAGTTAATATAATTCAATTAATTTTTTCATTAAAACTTAACACTAATTTGTTAACTTCAATGAGTTTTTTTTTATTACTTTTTGATCCCTATGAATATGTAAACTAAAGCATAAATTTTCAAACTCATTTTAGTTTTACCTTAAAAGAATAGGTAACATTTATATCTCAACTTAACTTTTGTGGGAAATCATGGTGAGTTGTTAGTTATAGATGTACAGGGTGTCCAGAAAGTTCTATTCCATATTTTAAAACCTCTGAAAATATTTAAAAACACGAAACCCTGTATAGCTTTATTTCTTGATTGATTAAGTTTTAGCAACAAAAAATGCCTACACTGCCCCAGTCAGGCTATGGCCTTCTCTCATAAGGTCATACCTTATGAGAGTTTTATCATTGCATTAAATTTCAGTGAGTTATGACTTATAGGGTTGCCTGCCTGGCTAATATATCCCCATGTTCTGACACATAACACATTAATCGTAAGTTTTCGAAGCATGTAAGTCGTTGATGTTAACTTCTTACTGTATGACCTGTTGAACATGATCCAATTCAATTTGTTTTGTTTTGTTTTTTTTTTTCTTTATTTAATAAAAGTAAAGCCGGGTGTCCATCCTTCTGGCTGCCAAAACCAACCAGAAACTAACATTCACAGAAAAAGTCAAGTTATATCTTGTTTGAAAGGTCTTGCTGAAAGGAGCTTCTATTAGTAAAATTATTCTTCTGCAACTTATGGTTTAAGGAGTTATTGTTCCAAACATGAATGAGTAGAAGAATAAAGAATTTAGTGAAAAAATGCCACACAATTTTAGACATTGACTTTTTCAATTGGGCAACTTAGCCCAGGATCCCATTGAGTGCAACATTAATCAAATTTTATTATACATTTTGAAACGGAACAGTCTTAATAAAATGCACTGTTTCTCTCAAAATGTAAACAAACCGAGGAACCAAGTCGGGGACTCGGTTCCTCAAGATTGTTTAAATTTATTTTTGAAATGAGATGAGCTAAGAACCAATCAGAGAAGACCTACACAAATACAGCTGGTTACAGAAATTTCACTTCTGTTGATCTCTGAAATGACCTTGTTATATTTTCATTATCTTCAACCAATCAAATAGCCCAATGTTCCGTTCCATTTTGCTCTGTTCCAGTTCAAATTTTATAATAAAATTCAACTATTGCTCAACATTTTGTCTCAAAATTTAAATAGGAACTGTTGTGAAGTGAGTGTGGTTTGATATCTCTTGATCCCAAAGGAAGGAGCATGAAACATATTGAGACATGTTGCACTCAGTGGGATCCTGACTTTAGATTTACCTACACCAGATTAATTGATGTTTTAGGCCAAACCTAATCAATTAACTAATTTCATGCTAATTTTACTTTGTCATATTTCATATAAATGAGCCTGTAGTGCTATCCAGCAGGTGTTTGATATTGAGACATATTTACCAATTACCTTTATTTTCTTGAATCACTTTTCATTACATTTTTTATCTAATACTCCTATCAAATTTAAAATAAGTTTCACTTATGATTTTTTACCATATAAGTCTCTTTTTAATTTTCAGGCTGAACCTTCAGCAAGTCATTTGAACGTATTGAAAAAACATTTTGGCCATTCTGAATTCAAATCCACTCAATGGGAAATTATACATTCTATCTTGAAAGTAAGTGATTCATTTTTCAATAATAAATAATAAAAAAATATGATAAAATTTCAACAATAAGATCAAAACAAGAATCAAACTTTCTATCTTAGATGGGGAAAACTCATGCTTAGTCATGAATTTAGATCTTGATTATCTCTTAGATTGCAAAGACATGACTTAAGATATTCATTTTGTCTATTTATATTTCCCCTAGACTCAAGTCTCAGGTGTAATATCAAAAATGTCTATTAGTTCCGCTCAAGTTTAAGTTTACAAATTGTCCCCTCATTTGAATAATTTTGAATAGGTACATTTTTGATTTGGTTTTTGAATGAGACAATTTGGAATTAAATAGGTATGTATGTATAATTTGTTTGAAGAATAAGTAAAATTTGCTTTATATAAAAGGTTAATTTTTTCAATATATCCTTAAACATGATTTAAATATGACTCTTAAAAAAATCCTCTCTTAGGTGAAGAAAGACAACTGTGCTGTGATGGCCACTGGCTATGGAAAAAGTTTGTGCTACCAATATCCTGCTGTATACCTTAGTGGAGTAACTGTTGTTATATCACCTCTGATTTCACTCATGGAGGATCAAGTGCTAAACTTAAAGGTAAAGTATACACAGGTCTTGAGCAGGGGGACTGTTTGAAGCGGAGGTGTGACCATGGCAGTATGTGGGTGTTCTTGAAAATTTCAGACCCTATTTCTCAAGGGTTTACCTAATAATACAAAAAACTACATCCTCAAAATAGAAATGGGGGTGGTTCCTTTCTCATTTCAAGGATTCAATGCGTAAAATACCAATTTAAGATGGATTTATTCAGAGTGTTTTCTTCCCCTGTTTCAAACCTATTTTCAAATAAAAAATATCATTTCAAAAAACATAAGCACACAAATAGCTCAGTGGTTAAGCACTCGCTTGCCATGTGGAAGGTCCCGGGTTCGAACCCCACACCGACAAATATTTGTATTCAAAATTTGGATAAATTGTTTGTAAGGGATACCTTCTGTTACACTCGTGTTGACCCAGCACCTAATTGGGAAGTATTGTGTCACTTCTCGCCCAGCAGAGGAGAGGCATACTACGTGATGACCATAAGTGTCTATAGTAGCTCCTGCTTCATGGCTACAAAATAAAAAAAAGCCTGTGAAACACTCATCTCTAATAAAAATCTAAGAAATATGCCATCCATCTTGGCTGGTTAGGGACGTTAGGGTTTACTGGTCTGCTCATTGTTTATTTTCAAGATAGACGCACATAGATTTTATTGTAAACTGGTTCTTCTGATCACTTGCAGATGAACAACATTCCAGCTTGTTACTTGGGCTCTGCACAAACAAAGAAAAACGAAGCACTGAACTCTATTCACAAAGGTGAAATGAGGTAAGGACATTCCCTCAGGTAAACCATGTCCATCTACAACTAGATAAATAATTTAACTAGAACCTGTGTGAACTCATCACCTACACAGATTCTACCATCGAATTATAAATGTCATTTCAAGCATGAGGACATCGAGACCTTTCATTTAATACCCCACTCGATGGGTTTGAATTAAAAAATATCAACCATTAGGTCAAAAACATTAGGTAAAATTTTAAGAAACCAATTAACATGTACCTACAAACCTACATATATTAAATTTTAACAATTTTGAGTAATCCGGTCAGGAGTTATCACGTAATAGACAAGAAGACAAACGAAAGCCAAATCGTCTAGTACCCAAGTCTAAACAGAACCTCACTACTTTTGGTTAACAATTCCCAGACTAAATCATCAGCAGCAAAAAGTTTCTGCCTTCCATTGAACTATATCGAAGCTCTATTTAGTGAATAAAATAGTTCAGGATTTTTTTTACTAAAATTTCAGTACAAGAAAGGATGAAGAAAATAGATTTGAAAAATATAAGAAGTAGTAAAGGATATAATAATAATAATATCGCCTTATTTATACTGCCCGATTAGGAAAGACTATAAAAGTCCCACTATTCCAGCAGTAAGGCCAAGACATAATTTTACCTGGTAAAAATCCCAAATGGGAGGAAACTTGTCATGCCCCGGCTGTGTTTTGAACCCACAAACTCTGTAATCTTTGGATTCACAGAGTGCCGCCTTTAGGCTACCGGGACCGGGAGGATTTATATTTTTAGATCCAAAAAAGTACAGGGTAAGGCTAGTGACGGTCTACAAATAACTTTCATATTTTACTATTCAGAATTGTCTACATGACCCCCGAGTATATCACAATGGACCCCAAATTCCTGTGTCGGATCCCCAACATTGTCCTCATCGCCATCGATGAGGCTCATTGCGTGTCCGAGTGGGGCCATGACTTTCGTCCATCCTATCGTCACCTGAGTGTCCTGCGCGAGACACTACCTCAAGTTCCGATCCTTGCCGTGACCGCTACTGCCACGCCAAATGTAGTGGAAGATATCTGCACTAGTCTCAAGCTCAGGTAAAGAAAATCACGATACGAACAAAATTTGAAAATTCATTGAGTGAGAGAGTACCCTTCAGTTGAGTCCATGAAACCATGAACTAACCAATATATTATATTGAAGCTGGTTTTGATATTTTTATTTAAAAGCTTTTATAAAAATCTTCTTTTAATCTAATTAGGTTTACTACTTGAAGTAGTCCAGAGTGAATAAACCATGAGTTGATTTGCAAGTCACCAATGTTTCTCGAACCTACTTGGTTTATAGGCTTTTGTTCATAAGAAGAAAAAAACGTACTCTGGAACGGTTTAAGCTATCGAACTGGAACTTAAATTGTATAGTGTTCGGACCATCCAAATGACGGCGTGAATTTTAGCTCGATCAGACTTCGAGGGTACCCTTCAGGGCCGATTTGCTCGATTGGACAAAAATTTCAGCTTTTATGGCGAAAATAATTTTTTATCCAAATCATAGCCTTGCTCGACGTTGCTTAACATGGTGCCATGAAAAAATTGTCGAGCTAGGTTAGGGTTTGGATCAACATTTCTTCCCGTCTTAAAAACTGCAATTTTTGTCCAATTGAGCTGAAATTTTCAGAGTATGTTCCTTACATGCTTCGTAATCAATTTGTACTATATGCATATATAATATATTTAAAATTGTATATTAAACAAAACCCTTCTTTGGGCGTATTTTAACGCGCTATTGACCAATTTTTTTATCATGTTCAATAACACAGACTAAGGGCGAAACTAACAGACAAATTCTATATCTCAAGTCATTCTTAAGCGTCAGTTTCCTATCTTATACAGTAGGTACGTAATCCGTGACTTTGACTTAGTGTCACAGAGGTATAACAAAAACGTCTATTATTTCCGCCATTAATGTTGAGAAAAATAATGTTTTTCTTCGGCGTGCTGTTAGCCTAATAAACTTGATTATTCATAGATTTAACTTATTATCTAAAAAAGTGGAATTCATTTAGGTATTTTTTAATATTTTGTTGCGTCAATGAAGACGATGGTTGCCAGCTTGATATAATATTGACACTGCTCTTGTAAATTCACCTCTGTTGGCATCTGGTTTTTGTAATGCATCCAGTGATTGTATATTGAGCCATTTTTTGATGTTGTTCATCCAGATTATTCTAGCCTAGCTCCCTCAATTGATACAACTATAACATCTTTCAACAGTGTTCCAACAGGTTTTCGTAGGATGTGCTCAGCAAAGATGCTATAATTGTTACCTAAGATTAGATTTTCTGTAACTCGAGGGCTAATAGAAAATTTATATTTATGTGTCTTTCAGGAAACCCAATATTACAAATACGGGATTTGACCGCCCCAACCTTTATTTGGCGGCTTCCGTGAAGCAAAATGAAATCATGGCAGATTTGCGCAAGCTCCTATGTTCAAACGGTCAGTTTTCTGGCTCTACCATTGTTTACTGTCCCACAGTAGCCATATGTGAGAAAGTTTGCGAAGTCCTTACACGTAAGTGAATTATTTTTACTGTCCTTGTATTTTGAACTTGCATATTAACTTGTCCCTTACTTTACATATCAGTTTTTTGTGGAATATCTTTTCTTCTTTCCAAGTTTGAATTTATTTATTCTTCCTGTTCTAGCTTAAAAAAATCTAACAACAACAAAAAATGCTATGCGTTCCAATATCACGAATTATTCATCAATATTATAAAATAAAGAAATTAAACAAAAATCCACTGCCAATTATAAACACAGTACTTCATCGTTATTGGTTCGCATGGTAACTGACCTCAGTAGCTGGATCAATAAAGTGGCGCACTCGTAACCGGAGGTTCAGCAAAGATTTAGTAAAGCATGTTTGAGTAATTGTGATATCACATACAAATATGATAACATGTTCACATGATGTACTTGTACACTTGGCGATAAAAAATAGAATTTTTATTCCATTACCGTTACTGTAGGAGTTTTCTGATATTTTTTACTGAATCACTTGTATCTTCAAATATTCTCATTAGGTTTTCTTCATACTTGTTTTATATGGTAGAAAAGCGTTTTCCCACATTTTCAAATCTATAAGAACCAAAAACAATTCTACGCGCAAGGTCTTCATTTCCAAGATTCGCTAGTTTGAAATTAATTAATTAAAATAGTACTATCTACAGTATGTCTCCTAAATTATGTGTACAAAATTTCTTTTAAATATGTTCAGTAGTTTTTGAGATTTCCGCGTTGCAAGAAAGGACAATACATGTCCAATAGTATGACACAATACTTCCGATATCTATTATATTAAATAGATATTCATGGGAGTAAAATGAAAAGAGGATCGAAATATTATAAAGCAAGAACCGAGAGAGGAAGAAGGCTTGACCATGGTGATTGGAGATATTTTTGATAACACATTAATAATAATAACACTTTTTAGTGGAATGTAACCACCACCAGGTGAGTTTAATACTCAAAGCATTTTCTACCACATAACCCTCAGAGTCTTACTATTATGTGGTCACAAACTCTAATTAATGAGGAATAATTCATGCACTGGGTGGGATTCGAATCAACGGATCCCTACGCTCCCTGGATTACCAGACTAGCGCGTTAACCACTTGACTACCAGGGTACGGTACATTGTGCTTTGGCGAAATTCTTTTAGCATTTTTGGATGTGTAAAATATAAAATCCTTATAAGTACTTTTTCTTTGTTTGTCTTTCAGTTAGTGATATCAATAACAGACCATACCACTCCCAAATTTCACTCAAGCAAAGAAAAGAAATTCACAATCTTTTTGTCAAAGATGTTATTCAAGTTGTGGTAGCTACTTGTGCCTTTGGCATGGGAATCGACAAACCAGGTATGTTGTGAACTTGGTGCAGTAAAAACAACTATTACCTAAAATACTTGGTAGTCAACTTGGCCGTGTGGGTTAGTGCACTAGGCTTGCACGAACAGTGACCTGGGTTCGATGCAGAAATTTTATGCTCTGTACTTGGATGTCTGTGGTGCACCCATACCTCGTGAGGAAAAAATAGTAGTTATTTGTATGAGTAATGGGGCGGCATTACCAGAGTATAAAGATGTAAAATAATTTGAAAAAATAAAGAAGGCTCTTAGTAATGCTGCGCTACCTATAATTTTTTGAAGAGGCCTTTTGCTTCACAACAAAGAATTCATACTTAACTTTTTATCTGGTGAAATTTTAAAATAAAATTGGTGCAAAAATGTACATGTAGCTGAGAATGTAGACTTCCCTCCCATTGCTGCAGAATATCCAGCTACTCATCTAAAGCGGGCTACACTCGCTTCACCAAGCCATCACACACACAAACACACCACCCATACATCACACCCGAACACATTATACCCAAACACATCACACACAAACACATCACACACAGACACATCACATACAGACACACCACACACAGACACATCACACACAGGCACATCACACACAGCACATCACACACAGACACATCACACACAGACACATCACACACAGACACATCACACACAGGCACATCACACACAGGCACATCACACACAGACACATCACACACAGACACATCACACACAAACACAACACACACACACTCAGATTGTTCGAAAACTCGAACAATCTGGCTAATATTTCGAGAGCAGGACGTCAGAATATGGCGTCAAATGAATTAAACGAAAGCTTATTTTGTCCCAAGTGTTATTAAAAAATAAAAAAATACAGGTCGTCGCGATAGATTTCAAGTTTTAGGACAATGACTGTCTTAAAATCGGACCCTTCCCCAAGGCATTACTTGAGGGAGGCGATTACTTGAGAACGGATGCAAATATTAGAGTTTTGAAAGTTTTCCTGGTATCGTACGGCAATTTTACTCGGGATCATCTCTCATTAATTTTTTGCTACCTCTCACCATTTCGCCTAAACAATTCGGACACACAAAGATACCTACAATGTCTGTCCATATTTTTCATTTATAAATTAAGATACTTTCAGATGTACGCTGTGTCATTCACTACGGAGCTCCAAAAGATTTGTCTGCGTATTACCAAGAGATAGGACGAGCCGGCAGGGATGGATTGAGTTCCACTTGCTATACTTTTTACAACTCGAGTGATTTCGGTAAAAACAAGTGAGTAAGAGGGGAAACTATTTATTTTAGGTACTTATCGTATTAAGGAGCGCGGGAGCCTTCTGCCCCACCCCGCTAGTTCAAAAAGTAAGAAGAGCGTTTGAGAAATATTTATTGGAGGTCAAGTGTTGAAGCTTGGTTTTCAATGTATGGTGTGGCCGTAATGTGAATAGTCTCTTTTTACCCAATATTTCTGGTCAAAAACCATCGTCACCGTCGAGTATGACTTTCTTTCCAATGGTTTAGAAACGCGTATAGCATTGGTTATACCCATTATTATTATTATTATGTTTTATTTCTCATGTTATACATGGTAACAATTCACATCATCTATGGGCTAGCATACAGCAAACTTAGAAGGATTACAATGTTGTGACTCCAACGTTTTCGGAAAAGAGCAACAGGATGCGTATGTGTATGCTGATGTCATAAGTCCGTTGATGACATAACGTTAATTTATTACATTGGAAAAATAGATTTTTAAATTTCGAAATTTAAACGGAAATATATTATTATTATTATTGAATACTTTTATTAGTATAGGACAGACAAGTAATGACAAAAATTACGAACAATATAAACAAGAAAAGGGCGGGGTTATTTATTAGCCGTATATTTCTTTCTAACCACGATGGATTCAAATGTAATATAGATTTAGATAGATAGATTAGATCAAATGTAATATAATAAAATGGACGAACTGGAAGAAAGTCATTTTTCTTTTGGAAGAGGAAAAATTTTCTTCCAGTTTAGTTAACCAAAACGGATTTATAAAATTCTTGTTTCCATTTCTTTTATAGGTTAAATTTTCATTTTTCCATCGTTTTTTTTTCGAGAATACTGGGGAAGCTAAACTTGGAAGAAAATTGAAATATTTGGAAATACCGAACCTGGAAAAACAATTTATCCAAAAGAAAAACACGGCTATTGCCTATGACAATCTCTTCCACCCAACCCTTTGGATGGAAGAGTTAAAAAAAGTTTTTTTTTTTTGTTAAAATAAAAACAATAAAATACATCGGCACATATAAACTAGGATTTTGTTATTTTCTCCAGTTTGCTGTTCCAGTCAAATTCTTCAAGTCAAGATGTGCAAGGGCACTGCAAGATGATGATGAAAAAAGTGGAGCTTTATCTTGAGCTAAGCACTTGCAGGCGGAAGTACCTTCTCCAACATTTCAGTGATTCTAATCTGGATAGTGATCGTTGTACAGATAAAAAGCCCCATAGGTGTTGCGATAATTGTGACAAGTAAGTGAAATTTAGAGCCCTTGGTAATGAAATGCGGCGGACTTGTAATCTAGATGTCGGCGGTTCAAGTTCGTTAAAAATTCAGGAGCTTGACTTTGAGTAATTGTGACAA
The DNA here is from genome assembly GCA_024516035.1 of Bactericera cockerelli. Taxonomy (NCBI): domain Eukaryota; kingdom Metazoa; phylum Arthropoda; class Insecta; order Hemiptera; family Triozidae; genus Bactericera; species Bactericera cockerelli. Next base: position 29,029,916 of record CM044955.1, on the reverse strand, counting down.
TGTGACATCACAATCTATATCTATAAAAGAAAGCTGTCTGTATGTGTGTATGTATGTGTGTATGTATGTATGTATGTTCTTTATACAAATCCACACCGTTTGACCGAGAAACCTGAAATTTTGCACATAGGTCCGCTTGGATCAGGAAATTCTTCTAGGCTAGATTATATCTCCCTGAGGTTAAGCTACAATGAGTAAGGATAAAAATGGATGGGTGACGCAAAAAAATGCACGTTTTTTGACATAAATGACATTTTTTCTCGAAATTTGTCGCGACGACCTATGAACTCAAAGCGAGAAAGTTTTAGGCAAGGGTTTGAGCTTTCAATTGACATATCGATCGCGAATTTCTGATGAGCCGTTCTTGAGCTACGCCGGGTAAGGTAAAAAAATGGATGGGTAACATGTAAAATATTCACGTTTTTTGACCTAAATGACATTTTTTCTCGAAATTTGAAGTGACGACCTATCAACTTAGAGCGAGAAAGTTTTAGGCAAGGGTTTAGGCTTTCATTTGACATATTGATCGCGAAATTCTGATGAGCCATTCTTGAGCTACGCCGGGTAAGGTAAAAAAAATGGATGGGTAACATGTAAAATATTCACGTTTTTTGACCTAAATGACATTTTTTCTCGAAAATTGAAGTGACGACCTATCAACTCAGAGCGAGAAAGTTTTAGGCAAGGGTTTAGGCTTTAATTTGACATATTGATCGCGAAATTCTGATGAGCCATTCTTGAGCTACGCCGGGGAAGACCAGAAAATAGATGGGCGACAAAAAATATTCAGGTTTTTTTTCAAACCTAAATGACATTTTGTGTGTGTGTGTATGGTGTGTGTGTGAGTGGTGTGTGTGTGTGTGGTGTGTGTGGTGGTGGGGTGTGTGTGTGTGGTGTGGTGTGTGTGTGGTGGTGTGTGGTGTGGTGTGGTGTGTGTGTGTGTTATGGTGTGTGTGTGTGTGTGTGGTGTGTGTGTGTGTGTGTGTGTGTGTGTGTGTGTGTGTGTGTGTGTGTGTGTGTGTGTGTGGTGGTGGTGGTGTGTGATGTGTGTGTGTGTGTGTGGTGTGTTGTGTGGTGTGGTGTGTGTGTGTGGTGTGTGTGTGTGTGTGTGTGTGTGTGTGTGGGTGGTTGGGTGGTGTGGTGTGCGTTGTGTGTGTTTGATGGGCTGGCGAAGCGGCGGGTGTAACCCGCTAGTAAGTTATAAAAGATAAAGAGCTAGTTATTTTTGTTATTATGTCACAATTTTTAGTGCGTAGCATCGACATTACGAGAATTATTGCGAATGCATCATATCTCCAACCAACCGTCATATTCCAATATCTATCTCGTAATGCTGCGACTGGTCGTTGCCCGCTCTACATCTACCCCAATTTTCCTCATGAGTCAAGGGTAGGCCCCGACATCCAAAGTACAGAGCCGAAAAATTTTCGACCCCGCCGGGATTCGAACCCGGGTCACCTTGAGTGGAGTGCAAGTCGAGCATGCTACCGCTAGGCCAAGTGACTACTCGATAAGTTATTAACACAAATATGATAACTTTACTATGAATAGTCATAGACATGAGAGAACTAAAAGTTAGGCCATGAGAGTATCATATAAAATAACTTGTTTATACTACCCGAACTCTACCAAAACAGTCATATTTGACAAAATGTAGGGTCTGAAGTAATAAAAAAGGTCCAATGAATTGAATTCATTTGATAAAATAAAACCATGATTTATTTGTATTTTTTAGACAATTTTGCAGATGATTTTGTTTGTCTGTTCATAACGCAATAACTTTTGAACGTCTGCTTCAAATTGCATGAATTTTTTTTCTTATGTTCATTGGGGTCTTGAAATTTTCTTTTAGTTTTGGCCCACCTAGAATGGCGACGGTTCAAAAGAAGGCTCTTAATACATACTGTTTTACCCTTATTTAAAAACTCATTGAGTGGAGTATTTGATGAAAAAGGGGTTTAATCACTAGTTGTTTGAATCATATTTTAAATTAGATTATGTAAATGAGTATTTTTGTAACGCTTCAAACAAGGTGCGTTAAGTTGGCAGCCCACCAGAGCGGATTTGATTGCAAGAAAGTTCATTGGATTCGGCTCGTTTTGTGTCAAAAAATATTATCTTCCTACATTTGAAAAAGACATTTGACATTTAAAATTTTCAGAATATTTTTATACCATCGTTTTGTGCTCGAACTTTTATCATAAAAACTTTTTTTGTAACCCTACGCTTTCCGAGATAACGACCCCTTCATGTGTGCTGTCAACTTAAAGTTAAGTTGGCGAACGGATTTAGTTGCAAGAAAATTCATTGGAATATCTACCCTTATGTTTTAAGGGAATATGTTTTACCCTTAAACATTAGATCCCACCTGGGGGGGATCGTTATTATCTTTATCTCGAAACTGTAGGGGTACAAAATGAATTTTTGGTGGCACAAAACGTTGAGCCATATTGGGTGAAAATCCGTTCTGGTGACCTGTCAACTTAACGCACCTCTTCAAACAAACACTCGCTAAAAAATCATTTTATATCTTCCTTTCATTGCAGCACTGGCTCTCCCGAATCTCTCATATCCTGCGATATTCACCAGGAAGTGACCAATTTCCTCAAAGTTGTTTCTATCATGGGTGGTAAATATGGGCTCGGAGCTTATATTAAATTCATTCGCGGCACAAACGACACTAGAATCGGTGAAAATTTCAAATCACATCCCATGTTTGGAATTGGCAAGATACAAAGAGAAGTTTGGTGGAAAGCTTTGTGTAAGTTAAATATTTATTTTATTATTAAACTTTTTCTTTTCTAGTAGACTGAGGTGAGAGTGTTCCCAAAATTTGGGACTCTTTCATGTCGAGATACTAGAATATTATTTTGTAGACGAAAAAAAAAAAAAATAATAATATTTTTGACGATCGGTAGGAAATTATGCATTAGATAAGGTTTTCAAGAATAAGTTTACTCGAAAACTAACTTTTCAGAAAAAACCTGGAATGTTAAAATAAAATGTGCAAAATGAATTTGATCATGATAGTCAATCATTGTTTGTTTTTTAGACAGTTTAATCACTGTTGAGGTTTTTTTTCACTCTCTCCTCAGCTCGAATATGTGTCCGGGAGAATCTCGTTGCTGAAAAGAAAGTGACTTCGGGAAGCAAAAGGGACAAAGGAGGTAGCTTCTGGGCCAATAGAAGATCCTACTCTGTGTATGATGTGTCCACACTTGGGCACTTCTATCTGCAGAAGGGTCGCAGCAGTGGCATCGTTCTGCGGCCTAGCAATGAGTTGCTGCAGCATGAGTATGTTCCACGGGAGAAGAGGACTGTGGAGAACTCCAGTGTCTGGATGAGCACGCAGGGTAACCCGTCGGCACAGGACTTTCTGCCTCACTTTAAAAAAGAGGTAAGTTGTTGCCGACTATCTTTATTTACAGTCAAACAGATGGACCGGTATTCTGGTAGCTATCTAGGGAATCAAAGATTTCTGAAATAAAATCCTTAGGTCCGCACGATTGTCATTGTTCCTGTTGGCTTCATGTTTTGGAAGGGACCAAAATTTGTTGTCATATGTCGTCATGAAAGCACATTCATGCATTACTAGATGGGTTGGGTGGGCCGTACAAATATATTGAAAGAGATTTCAAACTTGTTTTTTGCATTCTCAGGACAACCTTTTCAAGCGACTGCAAGCATTGAGAACTGAAATAGCCCAGGAGCAAGCCTGTCTCCGTTACATGGTAGTCACGGAGAAGCAACTTGAGGAAATGGTCAATAGGAAGGCGAGGTCTAGAGAAGACCTGATGGCGTGCGGTCTCACTGATCACAAGATCAACACATTTGGTCGAAGATTTCTCGAGGTCATCCATGAAGTTTGCAATTTCAATGAACCTGTACCTCAATTGAAGTAAGTTTTTACTTTCGGTGCTTTATACATTTTCCAAGCTGAAAAATACCTAATTTCTAATATTCTATGTTTTTATAGTTATGTTATGAAGTAACTTTTTATAAACATACATATATTTTATACACCTTTTAGGAAGATCGGCCCCAGCATTCACTATGCTGATATTAAATCATCCTATTGTTGTTTAGGAAATATTAGATAACTGTATGTTAAACCAAGTATGAACCCGTTTATCAAGCATCATTTTTTTTTTTTTTTTTCATTCAATATCTCTGATTTTGACTTTCAGTGGATCTGCAACAGAAGAGGGAAATTCAAACATCAAAACAAGTGAACAGAAAAAAGACAATTCGAATGAAGATGAGTGGGAAGACGATGCATTCTTTGGAGAAATAGATTACAATCAATTAGACCAGTCAATAAACGACGAACAAATACCTAAACTAAAAGTAACCAATGTAGAAACTAACCTGGAAAATAACAAAGTCCAAAAAACTTCGATTACCGAAGTACAAATCAATGTCGAAACTAATAAAAATCAATCGGACGAAGAGAGCAAAAGTACTGTCAAACAAAACCCAGCATATTCTGATGAAACCGAATGGGGCGACAATGCTTTGTTCGGAGAATTAGATTACAACCAACTTGACCAGTCAGTGAACGAGTACCAGAAAACACTTGAGACACAATCAAAATCAGAAAGAGAATCCAGTACTATTTATGTACGCAATATAAATGATCTCGTATGCTCCAGTAAGAAAATTAAGCTAGAAGAGACTGAAAAAGTTGTGAATCGTGTAAATAAATCTCAGAATAGTACAATAGATAGTACAGAAGCGAAAGCTCCACATAATGATGCCAGATCAATTAACGTTCCCAAACTAGATGATTTTGCGTGTTGTAGTAAGAAAATAAAGCTTGAAGACAGTACGCCCCCCTCCGATTCCGCAAAATTATCCTCGTTCGAATTTGAAACCAAGAAAGTGAGTGCAGAACCGTTTGTATCCTCTATTAAATCTGAGTCTAGTCTTTCCTTGAAAAAGAAACCCAAGTCCAAATTATCTAAATTTATATGAACATCCTTATCTCTTCTCAAGCTCAAACCAAATATTAAAACAAAAATAAATGAGGTCTTTCGAGATTGGTTGTCTGAGTATAGTTAGATTTATATTAGACTAGCCGTTTGCCCGTGCTTTGCAACGGGACTAAATTTCAAATTTACTAAGGCATGGCCGTACTGCTGGACAGCAATGCCTTTTTGAACTCTTTATAATTTTTCTGGACAAAGCGATAATGGTTTTGGGGGGGTCAATTCTGAGACATTTTTCGCTATCTCTTACCGTTTTGGCTAAACAACTCCGGACAAACAAACAAACATAGGTAGGTAAGTAGTCCTTTTTTCTGTTTTATATATAGACTAGCCGTTTGCCCGTGCTTTGCAACGGGACTAAATTTCAAATTTACTAAGGCATGGCCGTACTGCTGGACAGCAATGCCTTTTTGAACTTTTTATAATTTTTCTGGACAAAGCGATAATGGTTTTAGGGGGGTCAACTCTGAGACATTTTTCGCTATCTCTTACCGTTTTGGCTAAACAACACCGGACAAACAAACAAACAAACATAGGTAGGTAGTCCTTTTTTCTGTTTTATATATAGAGATATTTATATTAAAATGTATTAAAATTGTAAAACCCCGTCCTAATGTATGCAAAGCTTTTATGTCCAGGTAAAATGATTATACTAAGGGCGAAATTGATGGACAAATTCTATTTCACAGGTCATTGCTAAGCGTCGGTTTTCCCTATCTTACATAGTATGCAATCCGTGACTTAGCGCCACAGAAGTACATATTACAAAAATGTCTATTAATTCCATCCTAAGTTTCGTTTTGCTTGGATAGAAAGTTGATCATTTTAGTTTAGTTTTTCCTTGATGAAAAGAAAAAATCTGTCGGATATTAATCAGAATACAATAATGAAAGAAATTATAAAATTTACTTTTATATTTTTACCACCATTCCATATCTTTATCTTTACATGTCCATAATTGGCAGTGTTTTTTATAAGATTAATTTACTAAAAATTTAGAACTTGAATGACGTTTTTGTTTCTTCTTATATATCTGTAACTTACAAGTTTTTTTTATGCTGGAAAAAGTAACATAATTATATTTACAAAATAAAACAACTTACATGAAAGCTTTACAAGAACATTACGTCTCATTGAAAATTTGTTTTTTTTGAAAGAGTCATCGGTGCTAGAAGACCTGAACAATCTTAGATGGCATCAATCAGTATCCCATGACTCTTTTCACAATTTTTGTAGCCAAAACCTACCCTTACTTTGATCAGCTAGGGTTGGACTTGGAGCCTTTGACATGTATGTATAAACATTCAGCAGTGGTAGGTACCAGGTATACTGTTGTGTGAAACATATGTGTTCCATACAATTGTAGTTCCTGGAATCGTATTATGGAGAAGTGTTTCCATGTTACCTCTGTGTGGACCAGACACACGTATTCATTAAGCCTAGCTTCTATGAAGATAATAGTCGGAGACACCCTGGAGTTGCGGCATAGGGTTTTTGAAATTTACATGGAGACTTTGTCAGGAGATACAGTTTCTTTGGAGGTTAAATCTTCTGAATCGATTCAAATGGTTAAATCCAGGCTACAAGATAAATGTGGTGTCCCTGCATCTTCCTCCGATTGTTGCCATCACGTGTTCCGCAATGAAGAAGTCATCGTTTGTTGGTCAAAATTCTATTTTGCATATTGTTCTGATTAGACTCCTGTATTTCATATTGGTGATTTGATTTTAGTAATTTTGAGAGATCAATACGAGGTATGTAGGAGTGGACCCCATAACTTCCATGGAGAGCCGAAAAAATCCGACTCCCTCCGTTGGGAATCGAACCCGGATCAACTTCGTGCAAGCCGAGTACGTTACTCACTCGGCCACGATGACTCCTTCTTTCTTTCTTAAATAATGGAAATATTTTGAGTGTATCCTTCATCATAAATGATTTTCTTTAAAAGAGCCTTAAAACGAAAGAAAAGACAACTTGCTATGTAAGATCATTGAGCTTTAAACGTTGTTAATTTGAACTGAATCTTACCTACGTAGACGAACAACAAAATAAGCATGTCACATTGATCTGTGTAAAACATAAAATTGCAATTCTTTGAGATGCGTATCTAATTGTAGAGTCAAGGATGTATGCTTTCTTTTGGTTCTTTGGGAATGCAACAATGTCACAAAATCGTCTGGAGCCGGAATGGTCTACACAGAAGTCTTGGAAAAACTTTCAGCTAAAGCTTCATTCGATATTGTGTCTCAAATCGATAGGTAGGTAACGGAGAATCGATACTTGAAAAGTCGATTGCGTGTATCCTGAATCTTACGTTTTCTTCCTTATCATCATTTAAATCTAAATCTTATCACTCTTTATCAGTCTAATGTTCTGAAACGGCGTGGTATCACAGAAGTCACCGTGGTGCCTTATTAAAATAAAATAAAATATTTGATTTATAAAACTCAATGGTTGATTAATTTAATTTCTAATTGCCCAATAATTATTAAAAAATAGTTTTTTTATTTTTCAAATTACAAATTTAATTAATTCAGTTATTTTCAAAAGTGCTTTTACTTACGAGCGTAATAATATCGGAAGATAACGAAAGTATTTTGATGTTTTTTTTTTATCTCTCGATTTATTTTTGTAACTGTTAAATTTAAATTTCCCAAGTGATGGATCTCCATGTTACTCAAATTATATTTGTAAGTAATGTGATTATTATTTATTATTGGGTTTCAAAGTTCCTTAAATTTACATTAAGTAGATACAAAATTACTTTCGTGTAGAACTTTATGAGTGAGATGAAATTGTGTTACTTTTGTTACATTTGAATACCAATGGGTATACCCATATTTAATATTTATACGTATTGCTCAAATAAAAAGTCACTTCGGTCATGGTATTTTTTTTTTTTTTTTTTTTTTTTACACTAGTTCTTCTCTTTTACTAAGATTAAAGTTCTATGGAAACTCACGATTAAATTAATGCATACATAGGTACCTAATATTATGGTTAAATTTCAAACTATTGCCTATTGCCTTATTTAATCGCTCTGAATTAAAAAAAAAAAAACTCATATTTCTTCCGTAATTTTCGTTTTTTTTCCATGTACCCAAAGTTATTTTCTTTTCCTAGGAGTACTATCATATAGTAGAATTGTATTTATTTCTTTATTTTTAAACTATTTACATGTATTATAAGTACCTACCTACATCTTATAAATAAATGAATTCTCATTTCCTTAAGTTCTTGACATACCGAATTTTTAGTATTATTTGATAATATTCCTGTAGAATTTGTGTTGAAATCAAACTTTATGTTTTCTTTTTTCACAGGAAACCTGAGTAACTCAGCTGAAATATGTTATGGTATAACTATGTTCTATTTCAAATTGTCTTCTAAAGGACAAAAAAGGTATGCTGTTTTTAATTTTCTTTTCAGGTAGTAGTAGGCCTAGCTGAAGTATGCGGTTGTATTATTGTTTGGTAACTTTAGCTACCATAGAAAAGATATACACGACGTACATAACATATGATAAAAACCATAATTCAAAGGGTTAATAATTGAATGCGAAAATAATGAGCACTGAATAAAACACCCTGTATGTATACCTACGTATTATTAGAAACTGCTACCTACCTGGTATATATTTTTATGACCTTTTAAATAGCATGGCAAAAGCCAATCTTGTTCGGATTGCATGCTAAAAAAAATTCATGTTTAAATTTTTCTACTATTGATTAAAAGCTACTCCACGGTATTTACCATAGCTTCTTACTGCATGCCATTTTCAATGTGAAGAAGGAGGCAATGTAAATTATTTCCTAACTCTTGAAAAAACTTGCTGTTTATGCCAAACTATTTTATTTTTGCCCCATATCACATGAAATTGCTTTAAAAAAGTAGGTGGTAAGTAAGTTCTTACGAACATACAATCTACGAAGGTGGCTATTTCTTTTTATTGTGAAAGTAAGTAAAAGCTCTTAAATTACTTTCACCGAAGAAGTAGCGTCGCTAACACACTAACACTTGCTAGATGCCAGTCACTCATTATACGGAGCTATTGACATATAGTAAACGATTTTATTATTGTACAAATATCAGACCACGAGGGCTATTAGTAACAAAAGTATAAAAATACCTCTTCGCGGTGTTGAAGTTCCGCGCCTAGGCCTATACAAAATATGAACGACCCCATACAAAATATGAAATCAACGTTTTCTCAGTCCGACCACTACGGTTAGTCAATAAACGGAATCGATTTAGATAAGTATTTCAAGGCATGGCCGTACCTAACATTATGGCCTCGCCTTGATTGATTTTAAATTCAGAAAACTTGATTTTTCCCCGTATAAAAATAAAAAATCAAAGAAAATTTAAAATTAATATGTTGTTTTAGTTGTAGCGGCAAAAGCTATGCCGAGGAGGGTGTCATATCTATTTGTGTTAATCACAATCGTGATTGTATTACAACTACTCAAACTTGCTTTACTAAAATAATGTTTGCCTTTTTCGGGAGTCAAGCACCGACCTCCAGATTACGCCTTATAGATCGAGTTACTGAGGTCAGTAATCCGGAACGGTCGAACTTTTACGATAGAAAATTCCGCCTGCCGGAATTCTTCTTTCGTGTTTCCGCATTGTATGCCAGGATTAGCAGATAGCTACTGGAGATGCCGGTCTCTTGGGGATGGATAGTTTCCAGGGTCCTCCGGTAGAAGTCACAGTCTGATAATATTCGGTTAGGCACGTACAGAACTGATGAGGCGAGGTATAAATTTAGGATATCCACTAGGCGTTGAGTACCCATGTATCTACAAAATCTACATATACAGGGTGAGCATGAAGTCTCACCCCACCCCCCGTATCTCGAGAATGGCTGAAAATACAAGAAAACGCAAAAAAAACCGTATTCCTTAATTTTTAGGGGGATTCATTTTCAGCCAAAAAAAATTTGCCTACACGGCCCCAGTCAGGCTGGGCATGGACCAACTTTAAAATCTTAAATAGAATGGTATGTCTTGTGGCATATTGTTTTAAAGGTCTTATAGAGAGAATGTCATTACAACAAATTTCAGTGAGCTACGACTTACCGTTCTTGAGATACAGGGTCGGACGTCCTGCGTAATATCCATATATTTTGACCTATAACTCGTTGACCGTAAATTCCAGAAAAATAAAAAAATTGATAATGACTCCTTATCGCAAGAACTTTCTAACAGGTTAAAACTTGATTTGTTTTTTCGTTAAAATTTTTCGGACTGTTCGTCCGGCTGGCTGACGAAACCGAACAGAAACTAATATCAATAGAGTATGTCGAGTTATACATACCTTTTTCGACAGGGCTTGTCATAAGGAGTTATTATTAACAATAAAAATTTTCTCCATAATTTACGGTTAACGAGATATAGGTCAAAATATATGGATATTACGCAGAACGTTTGACCCTGTATCTCAATAACGGTAAGTCGTAGCTCACTGAAATTTATTGTAATGAAATTTTCTCTATAAGACCTTTAAAACAATATGCCACAAGACATACCATTCTATTTAAGATTTTAAAGTTGGTCCATGCCCAGCCTGACTGGGGCCGTGTAGGCAATTTTTTTTTGGCTGAAAATTGATCCCCCTAAAAATTAAGGAATACGGGTTTTTGCGTTTTCTTGCATTTTCAGCCATTCTGGAGATACGGGGGGTGGGGTGAGACTTTATGCTCACCCTGTATATTAACCCTGAAAGTCCGAAAACTATGTTTATAGTTTTGAATCACTAAAAATCGTGTTATATTAGTACTATTATATTGTTTTTAATATTAAAAAGAAATCTGCTGACACGTGTTTTGTGTTACATATATGTAACTCCAGGTGTTGTACACGATTCTAGGTGTCGTGATGTATTGTGTTGCATCCCTCGGTTACAATCCGCCGTGTAACGGGATTTGAACCGTGACGTGTTAAAGAGTCCAAAGACCCTGGATACCATCATCCAGTTCAGATAGGTCGTCAATAAGAAAGAAATATTAAATTGTATTACTGTTAAAGAAGCTCCGTGTCTTATATAAAGAGCACAGACGCAATAATTGTACAACTGTAGTTTTCCTTGGCGGGTCATTCACACTCGATTTAATATCTAGAAGAAATGTTTTCTTGTATTATTCTTCTAATAGAGCGATGTACCCATCTGGTAAGTATTGCAGAAGTCAATTGTCCTGTTTCTCGGATTGTGACCGGTGTGGTGTGCATTATTACATCTAATAAATGTTTGGTATCTAAATGTTCGGTGTTCTCAACAAGTCTTTGGCACGGAAATATAATAATTGCTATCTCTAAGAACCGATGCAAATCTCTGAACCCTGACGATAGACATCTGCAGTTGTCTTGCTTATTATACTTTTAGTTTTATTTAGCTACAAATAAAATATCTCCTCCAATGTAGGTACTTGAAAATGGGAGAGTTCCCATCACACTCGCGCTATTACACCGTTGAATGGAAAGAGAGGTACTATGTAAGTTCCACGAGGTAAGAACGTTAGCGTGATTCTCCAGATGCCCTGTGTAGATTTGACCCCACATCACGCTTAAAAACTGTGCAGCCTCCTGACACCATGGTCCCAGAGCTTTTACTGCCATTTCATATTTTGCATGTTTCTTCCTTGCATCAGATTCACAGCTAACATCTACAAAGGTAACATCCCACACATGGGCTCCATCCCTCTCCCAAGCGATGTTTGTAATACCATCAGGTCGCTTTCCGTCTTCTCGTTGTCTTGTCATATTCAAGTTTCATACAATGTCTTCTACTTGAATCCTTATAATTAATAGCTAGCTACTTTTATTATAGGAAGGTACTCACTCGTACGTGACGTAATCCGTAATGGATTGTTATTGAACTTGAATGATACTATCACGTAAAACCTTTTCACATGTGACGTGATGCAAAAATCTCGTTAAAAAACTGAACCAGATATGTACGAGTATCTTATGATTTTGTAATGTTGAAAGCTCATAAATTCATTAACAACGCAGGTACGAGTATATCTATTTGTTTTTTTTTAAGTGGGGTTTAACGTCGCTTTCAACTGCCATGGTCATATCACGACGGGGGTTTTACCCTCCATTCGCAGGAAACTCACAAACCTGCTACTCACATTGACCTCACCCAGCCTGAGTGGGGCCGGGAAAAGCCAGCGTCACGAGAATTAGAATTTGAATGGTCACCCATCCAAGTCTTAACCTCGCTGGATGTCGCTTAACTTCGGTGTTCTGAAGGGAACCGGTGTATTCAACATGCCATCGACGCTGGCTATCTATTTGGTTAGGTCCCTTTGTGTTTTCATTTGTGTTCTACACGTCATGTCATATTAATCACACCATTTAGTACCTAATACTGCGCTCAATATCAGGAATTATAAATAGCTAGCTTTCTGAAAAACATTTGCATGAATTAGTAATTTTATTGAGAGGTGATCATTTAGTTATAATATCGACCAGCGACGGAAGACGTGAGTTTGTCTCAACCAATGTATGATTTTTTCATAAAAAATATAAACACGGTAGTGCGCCGTGCCAAGCTCCCTCCTAAACTTAATAGTGTGTAACTGTTTAAAATACACAAAACTCATCTTGCACCTATCACCATCATCTCTTATTTTTCTTTAATTTGGGTTCAACGTCGCTTTCAACTGCATGTTCATATCACGACGCGGGTTTTACCCTCCATTCGCTGGAAACTCACCTCACCCAGACTGAGTGGGGCCGGCAATAGCCAGCATCACGAGAGTTCGAATTTGAGTCCTAGCCTCGCTGGACGTTGTTTAACTTCAGTGACTGAATGAGAACTGGTGTTCCCTACGCTGGCTATTATTATCTTTGCTTCTATTGAGACCAATACTTCAGATCGATCACTCTTCATCTAGAAACCTGACGGTATTATTATTATTACAACTTTCTGAGCTCTTGGTCATAGCAAGTATTAGCGACAATTACTCGCAATCTGTTCCGAGGATTACTTTCACTTCTAGCTCTCCATCCTGGTGAACATTTCAAGAGCTTCGGTGGAATCAGCAGTTCCCGCGTTCGATTCCCTCAAATGCTTTTTTCTACGTGCACTGGTAGTCAAATCAGTTACTGCGCAAGTCTGGTAATCCAGGTAGCGTAGTGATCCGTTGGTTCATATCCCATTTTTCTCATTAATTTGAGTTTGTGAGCACATAATAAAATAAGACTTTGAGGGTTAGGTGTTAGACAATGCTTTGAGCATTAACCTTCCACTATAGAGTGTTTTTATTATTATTAAAACTATACGAAATTAGTGTTAAGAAGCTTCTTTTTCTTAACGTTTCTTTGTCATTGGAAGTACCTAATTCCAGTCAAGAGAGATTTACCCTCTCTTCGCTGGAAACTCACGTTAGACCCACTCAGAATAACGAGGGTTTGAACTTTCAGACATCTTACAAAAAGGTGTGTTTCAATGTGCCTTTCAATAGACTCGTTAATTTTTTTTGTATGATTTTATTGAAATCAGAGGTAATACCTAGCAATTCATAAAATGTTGTATAAAATAATAAATAGAGCTCTGAGAACCTGAAATCTGAGAAGAGAGCTTACCTGACTTTTGAGTGAGTCCAAGACATGAAGGAAAACTGTTTCAGTTTATGAGTTGCCGGAAACTCGTATCCGTCGACAGTGCTGTACCTACTTTTGTTACTGATAAGGATACATTTACTGAAATTATTCCTAAAAATCTCACCGTATTTTACTATGTAGTTTCACATTTACGTGTAAATCAGTCTCTTATTTTAACGTAATTACTGTGTTGATACATATCTAGTAAGCTCATGTACTGTCAGTCAGTCACTGGATATCTCATGAACTTGATAGTTATTATTCTTATTAATAAGGAGATCTCATCGTTCCTCATCCTTAGCCTAGATATACAGTATGTCTCAGAAGTCCTGGCAATGGCCTCATAACTTTTGAATGGGTACGAATTTTCGGATTCTGTTTGTTTCTAAGGATAGGAAGTGCCCTATGGCCGATTCACTGGTGATGTCAAAATCCAGGTTCGAACCCCGGAAGTGGCACTTTTTTGATAAAAATGGCCATTTCTTGAGAAATTTAAATGAGAAGGTATTTTTTTAATTTCATATTATTAATTAACAGATAAATCTACTGCATTCCTCAAAAAATAAATTTTCTGTCACTATCAGTGGCGGAGCTATGGTGGTTTCAAACTTAAAAATCTGGTTTTTTGAGACCCCTGTAGCTTTGGTACCGCGGGACTCAATACAGTCCTCAATGATTTAAATTGACGAAAAAAGTGTCTTGGAAGTACTGAAATGGTAAAAATTCCGATATTTCACCTCCATCTGTGCCGGAGGGTTGGATAATAATGACCTATTTTCATGACAATAATCAATTTTTATTAGTTGCATTGTCGTGAAGTGAAAAAGGGTTCGATAACAACTTTAGTTTGTGAACAATTGTTAGAATGACGACAACAACAACAACAAATAGATATTGATCAGTTGAGTAAAATGTGTAGATACCTACCTACTACATTATTGTTTTCAAACTTCAACTCTTAGTTAAGTGAAGAGAAACAGATTTATTTATCTATTAACTAGATATCTAACTAGCCACATTCATATTAGTTACCTACCTGTTTATTTCCTAATAACCTATGTATCATGGATTTGAGTCAACCTGATTCAGGACCATGCAGGTTCAAAATTATAGTTCACTCCTGAACCTAGGTAGGTACCTACTTAAATATTTATTTGATTTAAAAGTTTACTCTCTTCGATCCTCATGGCATTGCAATGAGTTTCTTCTCCAATGTGTTCCTTTCTAGATTCAGTAATGAGACTGCGGAATTCCCGGGTTCGATTCTCGGTGGGAAATATTATAACTCGACTATGTGGTTGGGTGTGTTGGCGGTTCACTCAACCTCATCAAGACAAATGAGTAAATACTTTAATTGAGAATAGCAATCAGTGGTGGCATTACAAGTTAAATGAAATTCGAAAGAATGAGGGATTCTTACTTATACTAGACTTGTAATGCTGTGATACCCACTAAAGTTGCGATTTGGTGAAGGTTGTGTGTTTGTATGGTTGATAATTGAAGCCTAGGTTAATAATAGGTAAAATGTGATCTTGCAAGTATTATTGACTTTAAACACTTTGATCTCCGGCACTGATGGAGGTGATATATCGGAGTTTTATCCATTTCAGTACTTCCAAGACACTTTTTTCGTCATTTTAAATCATTGAGGACTGTATTGAGTCCCGCGGTACCAAAGCTACAGGGTGTCTCAAAAAACCAGATTTTTAAGTTTGAAACCACCATAGCTCCGCCACTGATAGTGACAAAATTTATTTTTTGAGGAATGCAGTATTTTTATCTGTTAATTAATTATATGAAATTAAAAAAATACCTTCTCATTTAAATTTCTCAAGAAATGGCCATTTTTATCAAAAAAGTGCCACTTCCGGGGTTCGAACCTGGATTTTGACATCACCAGTGAATCGGCCATAGGGCACTTCCTATCCTTAGAAACAAACAGAATCCAAAAATTTGTACCCATTCAAAAGTTATGAGGCCATTGCCAGGACTTCTGAGACATACTGTATGCGAAAGGTAGGTATTACTCGTTACTCGTTTGAATGCGAGTAATTGGTATTTACCGCAGTAAGTACTATAGCTATAAGTACTATAGATTCTTGTGGTAAATGCATACTCTGAATTGGATCAAGCGTTTCAAACAGGTACTGTTATGAAGTGGTTGTTGTCTGGTTCATCAAGTGATCTGTGGTTCAAGGCTAGGGTGAGTGAATTGATTTATTCTCAATTTAAGGATTAAGGCGACATTCATGATTCATGATGTAATTAGAGCTCGTTCATTCTGACAGTTTATTTGGCAATTCCTTTTGAACCGATCTCAATGCCCTCATATATAAATTCCTATGTCTATGTACTTGTACCTACACGCCTGTCAGTTGTTAGGAAAACGCAGCCTAATATCTACCAGCTATATGTTGGTGGGTTTCTATTTTCTATATCGCCCATTGGTGGTTGAGTGCTTAAGGCACTAGTATAGTGATCCAGGTAGCGGAGGGATCCGTTGGTTCGAATCCCTCTTCATGCATGATTTTATCCTCAATAATACATAATAATAAAACCAAACAATTTGGTGTCATTATTATATAAATACTTAAATGAAACCAGCCGTTGACCACATTATATAATAGCACCAAAACAACTGCTGGAATATGGGAACTCTTCAGTCCCAATCGGGCAGTATAAATGTGTGTCTATTAGGGCCGAAATATAAAATAGGATTAAATTTCATATAAGGGGACAGTTGGAAACCTTGGGCTATAGTGCGCTGTGATTGGTTGAAACTCCAATTTTAGGGCGTGTCTTGCTTAGCTTAACTTTAATCCTGTTTCATAATGTGGCCCTTATTCTATGTTGTCTCTGGCTGGCTCCTGTTGCAGATGGCGCATTCCCCAGGATCGTGACTGCCTGCGAGTGAACCTGATCAGCGTAGGAACTCTGATCATACTATGCGTGGTCACCACCCTGGTGTGTCAGCAGCTGATCACCGCATCCGAGACCCTGGCAGCATCTCGCATCTCTGTGGGCAGATCCATACAGGTAATGTGGATTCAATATGAGGCAGAATAATACTTTATGGACCCAATAAGTATGAAGGGCTTTCGGTTCCAGCTCTTTGAGAAGGTGGGTTTTTAGTGGGTGGAAATCCCACACCCCAAGTCAGGATGACCTGGGTGTCTTTGAAAGATTTTTTCCTGCCTTCAACCAAAAAAAAAAATAAGTATGAAGGGCTGAATTATAAAACAGAATTAAATTTAAGATAAGTCAGACCAGACTGGAGTCACTGCTAAACATGCCAGACTGCCCTCAAGTCGGGCTATATTGCGCGTTTAATGGTTGAAATGCGCCATTTCTGCAGCATTGATATACCTACATGAAATCTCTCGTCCCGTGAAATTGACTGAAAAGAACACCACCCTGATCACATGATGGATTTCAAAATCACAATTTCCAGTTGAAAACACAAAAGTACTTCCACTTTTGAGGGTTACTCTATACAGTCTATACTAATGATACAAAAGAGTTTGACTTTCTTTAACAGGGTACCTACCTTTAAAATTTTATGAAAGCCGAAACGGGGGTTTATAAATTAAAATTAAAAAAAAGTTAAATGAAAACTTTCTTAAATTCAGCTTTGCATACACACGACATCCAGTGACCTGTCAATCAAATTTTAGACCCTGAAACTATGAATGTTTGTTGAGGATGGTGAAAATGTCGACCCTGTATGTACGGAAAAAGGCAAAGAAAAAAGTAGATTACCTAGTTGTAACATATACATGACTTGCCGTTTCCAAGAAACAAAAGGCATGGTCCCGGCATGCCCTATAATTTGGACCTTTGATAAAAATGTCGAGATAATTTTAACTACCTCGTGTGATGAATTTAAGGGGAAGGGGAATCTATTAATAAGGATTTTTCCATCTTGTATGTTTGACTGTGGAAATGGAAGTCATATTATGAACGAGTTATAAATACTTAGACGTACGCACAAATTTGATAATATATTTTGATTTTATGTATTTACCTGTACCAAGAAAGATAAATAAGATTCCTGCACTTCATATTTTTTATGAATTTCAAATCGTACATGCGGGTATTAGGTATAGCTGCCTTCAGACATTTCAATGGATGATTGCATAAACTGTGACATTAACCTCAATTTGAAAGAGTTCAACACCCAATCAATGCCAGGATTGGGGCTGTTAAGGTGTTCATGTATAAAGCAGGAACCTGGTACTTATAGTATCAGTCAGTAGTTTACTCTCACGCTCATTCTGAGAAGTGTGCTACGGTGCCGATCCTTAACTTATGACTGGATGCTTACATGTAGTGGAGGACTATGGTCTTGTTTTCACATTCCGCAGAAGCAAAACATGAAAAGAAAACGATCCATGTGTAATGAATTTTCTAATAAAATCAACTCTGAGAACCCATTGTTCCCAGCAGACAATGGCAACCGGTAACTACATCAACCTACATACACATATAATAACATTCACAACATGTGAAGTAGGTACCTGGTACCTATGTCTACAGTAAAATATGAAGCACCGTTTTATATTTGCAATTTCATCGGAATTGATGTTTCGGATCATCTTGTCTTGCTCTCAGTCCACTTACCTACTCACTAATTTAATTTCCTGGTAAGTAGGTACCTATTTGTTGGACACAGGAACTCGGTCTGGATTCTAGCCATGCGAAAAAGTGTTTACATATATCAGTACATAATGTATGCGAGTTGAATTTATGTTATGTTTATACACTGTACGTAATTAATGTACTTGTAGGTATAGATAGACTGTTCGGATTAAATTAACAGGATGTATTTTAGATTGTACCTACATTATAATTGTAAATTTTATTTTAGTTAACTGTAAGCTCCATTTTTGAATTCAAAATATAGAGTGAACTGATGAATATTAACATTACATACCTAGTAATAACTGTTAACCTCGAGAAAGCTGTTATTATATCTTATTTGAACTTCCATTTCCACGTATGATTAGAAACTCATGCAAGTATACCTACATCAACAATAAATTCCACTTTGATTTTTTTATTTATAATACAAAGCCCGTCCATATTTCTCATTTAGGTATATATAGAGATTCGTGTTTAAGTGTATGTTATTAATTTTGTTACACTGTGTACTTGCATGGCAATAAAGAACTCGATAGCAATAAAAATAATTTCGACAATAATTCTAATAGCTATACCTACACAGACGTGATTGTATATTTAGTGATTGCTTTGCCCTTGTGTGACATATACAACTCAATACCAAAGATTTTGGTCGGATGTCCGATGTCCTAAAATGAAAAATTGGTTTAGACTATAATTATGGTTTACTGATTACTAGGGATTCCTAGGTAGGTACTAGTTATTCCGCATTGCTAGTTATCCGGTGGTGGCAAACCACATAATTGTCTTTTTTTTCAGTTGAGTATTATTGATTGCGATGAAATCACGAAAAATGATGATCAGAAACTTACTACTGAACAAACTTCAAGGAAATTTTGTACACATATTTAGGAGACGTGTTGTAGATGGTCCGAATTTAAATTCATCGACTCGAGTCGATTAAAGCGCAGCGCCTGACCTTTTTAAAGAAGTAATTAAATCATTACTTTAATTGTGTACCTTCAGCATAATATTTTAATAAATTGATATGCATGTCCCTTTTATTTTACTGTCTTCTTTCATTAAGAAAGTTGATCAACTTTTGCATTTCAATCGATGCAGATCAATCGATCACATTTTCAAATTAGGTATATAGTTTTTATTGAAATACATCACATATTCATACTGGTATCGTAATTAGATATTTACTCAACTCACTGGTAATTTTTCTTGTATATCATACTAACTGCAGTTATCCATGGATTCTTTTGTATTGCCCTAGAATATAGAACAAGATTTATTTCGACATAATTAAAAGCAAGCATAATTAAACTCCCAGGACAAGCATTCGTTTCTTAATTGAAAGGTAAACACAAGCTAACTAGTTCATGAGGCTGAGAGCTCTGATCCGAGACTTACGAAACGTAAATTGATTATTTTCAGTTCTTCCACATGTCTGCGTGGTAGATGTTGAGTTCTTAATGAAAGTAATTGATTGGAAATGGGTTACTGTTAACTGGTTCAAGTAAAAATCTAATTAAATAATTCCCCTCCGCCCTTCTCAGACCGTGGGGGGATTCATAGGCGTTAGAGATTATTGGCCAAATTAATAGACAACATCGATAACTTAAGTTATTGAGTCATTGCTTAGCATGGGCTTTCCCTTTCTTACACAGTACGCAATCTTAGCACTACTGAGCTATTACAAAAACGTCTGTTGATTCCGCCCTAACTCTCATAAAAGGGCAGTTAAGTTTATTAACCAGTAATAACTTTTTTTTAGAAATTTACTTGATTATTTTTTGTATTAAGTACGTAGCTAGATAAGAAGTTTAAATATTTCGAGTCATAAAATATGAAGGTACATATATGTCACATCAGTTTATTTTTTGACTTATCGGAAACCGAACTCAGGGTACTCCGCATGTGAGCGAGGCAGGTGTGGTACACAACCTGCCACAGATGACGCTGTGAAACTTGACGAGACTGGAAAAACTCTCTTTTCCTTTCTTTAAATCCCCCAAAAAAACACTTCGTGTAGAAATAGTCGTCAAGTGTTGGAATGATTAAAAAGAACTGATATCAAAAACGTCAATTTTCTATGTTTAAAGGAAATATTTTTCACGTAATAAGTCTCTTGATAATTCAACCAAAATAATAGCCTCACAACAACAATACACCTTTGAGCAAACTTCGATTTGGTATTTTGAGAATTTAACCAAAAAATAGCCACACAACAAAACAATGCTCTTGTAAGAACAATCTTGCATAATTACAGAACCACGTCCTTGACTACTGCACACTGTTTTGTTAGCAACGTACTTCACATAAATTTCAGAACAAAACAGTGTGCAGTCAAGGACGTGGTTCTGTAATTATGCAAGATTGTTCTTACAAGAGCATTGTTTTGTTGTGTGGCTATTTTTTGGTTAAATTCTCAAAATACCAAATCGAAGTTTGCTCAAAGGTGTATTGTTGTTGTGAGGCTATTATTTTGGTTGAATTATCAAGAGACTTATTACGTGAAAAATATTTCCTTTAAACATAGAAAATTGACGTTTTTGATATCAGTTCTTTTTAATCATTCCAACACTTGACGACTATTTCTACACGAAGTGTTTTTTGGGGGATATCACTACTTTTTGATTTAATTGATTTTCATATGATAGATGAAATAAAAACTGGTCAACAATCAACAGATAAAAGAAAAAAGACTTTTAATTAAAGGATGTTGATCTTTTAATTCAAGGAGAAAAATAAATGATATAAAAAAAAACTTTGAAAAGATGCTGAAAGAATATTTCACGGTACTTGCTGGAGAGAGGAGAAATCTTGAGATAACAGGTGTATTCCTTATTGAGTGGCACTAGATAGCGCTCAGCAATTTTGTTGATCTTTTCAAATTTTGAAACCCACTGCTAGATTCATTAACAGAAAAGTACCCCGTTTCAGTATTGTTGGCAATAATTAGAGATGGGTGATACCGAGTATTTCATAGAACCGGTACTTCAGTAATCGATTACATAAAAGTACTGAGTATTTACCGAGGTTCTTTTGTACTTGGTTTTTGAGATTCTGCGAGCGGATGTAAATGGAATAGTGGATTCGAGTAATCACTCAAGAACCAAGTACAAAAGCACCGTACACTAACTAAATCTCACAATTTTGCATTCAGAATGTTTACAGGAGACGAATCTCGATTCACAAAATTTGTTGGGTGTTTTAGTTTCAAGTGTTTCAATAGATTAGAAGCTCCACCTCCTATTTTATAACCTGAATTAAATAATGTACATTTCCCTAAACCGTCCAATTGTTTGACAAAGAAGTTTCAAATAGAAGACTTGGTTCTACGAGACAAAAAGAAAAATATTAGGACACCGACAGCCTGAATATTATTCATAGATAATATCGGAATAATGAAGTACCTCTCTCTGCTGTACCCAGTTCTAGAGATGGGTATTTGGGTATTATTGTAATACCGATTATTTCATAGAACCGGTACCCGGTATGGTACCCGGCCCCGGCGTGTAATACCAAGTATTTAATAAAAACGGTACCCGCCTACTACGTACGATACGTCGGTACTCGGTCCCAGTGTGTAATACCGAGTATTTCATAAAATCGGTACCCAGTACGGTATGCGGATCCAGTGTGTTATACCGTCACCAGTGTTGTACCCGGTACGGGTACAGGTACCTAGCAAAATTTTGTACCCGGTATGGGTACGGGTACCTAATTTTATTATGTACCCGGTGCGGGTACTTTTGTAAATGTACCCGGTATTTTTTTGGGTACTTTTCGGGTACGTTATCCTTATCTATAGTAAGTATAGTAATAAGATTTGTCTAAATTATTTAAACTGTGGAGGACAAAGTCTTGTCATTAGAATACCACCTAACAACCAAACTAAATAAAATACCAAATTGATGGTTAGCCTTTAATGAGGTCTTGAACTCCAAGTTCCAGGTTAAAAGTCTAGTAAGCTAGATTTTATTTTTATTTAAAATTATTATTAATGTTTATGTATTATTATTATTATCATCATCACAATCAAGAAATAAAAAGATACACTTATTAAAAATAAGGCTTGCACCTTTTTAATTTAAGTATGAATTTGTGAACACAAATAACTAGAATGTAGAAAAAATAGTATTCTATTATATAAAACAAATTTGAAGAAAATCGGTTTAAGCGGTTTTACAAGTGATTTAGTCGAAAAAATCAAAATTGCCAGGTGTATACAATGTGAAACAATCACGAGGAAGTATTGTGTCCATAATTAGCAGTGTTTTTTTATTTATATTTATAAAGTAGGTACATATTTGTAAATTTTGAATGAGATTTATGTAATTTACGATTCATAATACAAAAGCATTGATAAAAATAAATGCTTTATTTAGACTGTCAGTTGTCAGTGGCCAGCCTCCGTGGCGTAATGGTTGTAACTACTGCCCGTAGTTCAGACATTTCGAGTTCGATTCCCAGTTGTTCCAGACTTTTCTAATATTTTTTTCCCCTCTAAACACGTAAGTCTGGAATCTACCCAGGCTGGGCGAGTTAAATGAAGGTAGCTGGAACGATTCCCAGCGAATGCAGGGTAAAACCCCCCGTCCTGACTAGTTCAAATCAGGACGTTTAAACCAAATACAATCAACTGGTCACAATCGTTTTAAAATGAGGTTGGTGTGATAATTGGTGCTTCTTTTGTGGAACTTCAACCAGTAATAATGAAGAAAAAAACATACAGACCTATTTAATCTTAAAATCCATTAACAATAATTCATTAATAATCAACTAGTGTTTTAACCTTGTATTGAAAAATTAGTTATGAACTCGTTAAATAACGGACAACTTTGTTTAGTGGTTTTGTTTACAATACAATTTGAATTATAATATGTACCTAAGTACATGGTAGGTAGATGGAAATTCGATCTTGGTAAAATAAAGAGGGAAATGAAAGTGCCGAGTATTATTGTATGTTCCGAAATTGCCTCTTACTATGGCTCTAAGAAATGTTGACCCATATATTTGCCTAACTTCGAGTTACTAAACATGGTGTCAATTCAGCATAATCAGTTGGTAGGTATAAACAGAAGAAGTGAGACATTATACTAGATAATACATTTAATAATTATAAATTAATAAGCAAGCATATATCCATGGAATATACCCTGAAAATTTCAGCTCGATTGGACAAAAAATGCAACTTATATCATGTTACAATGTTACATACATAGGTAGATGGATAATTAGATTGTGACAAATCAATGTTGATCGAGTTAAACCATACTCACTTCGTTCGAAATTAAACGGTCATAGGAGGTTGACGCAAACTACCAGCTACTGTTTTTTTTTCTCACGAGAAAACCGGACATCCAAAGTACAGAGTAAAAAAAAATTATACCTAGCCGGGATTCGAACCCAGGTCACCTTGCAAACTTTGTGTTTTACCTACACCAGTCGACGACCACAGAGACTGCTCAATAGGTACATAATATAATTTATCATTGTTTTGATCTATTTTAATCAATATTTTTCCTCTTACTGGCCAATACTTTATACACTTCTCATAATATAGACCTAGTTTACCTCTTGATGTAGAAATCTCTGAATGAAGTTATAAAACGTATTATTTCTCTAACTGATAACTCAGTCTGCTGGCAGCTTGGGTGAAGCAAAGATGATTGGATCCCACCCATATTTTAAGTTCTATGTGAGGCGAAGATTTTTTGATACTCTCATAAATCTTATTTCAGTTTTTTATTTTTATGTCTCACACTGTCGCTGATTTTTCTAACATTTTATTTACATCGTAGTATATTTCTACGTAATTAGACCTTTAGAAAGAACCTTCAGTCATCAACTTGGGATAAATAGGCGTGGCTCCAGGGTTCATTTTAGATAATCCTTTAGATGGCTTTAAATACTTTTCTACTTGTTTCAACCATCTGAAATTAAGTGATCTGATTCCCTTTGACTAGACCTTTCCAAAAACACCAGAAATACAACTCTAGGATAATAATAGACGGCTCTGGGCTCCATAATAAGTATTCCTTTCAAAGGGTATAACTCAAGTTTGGTCCAGTGTAATACTTTAGTTATATTTTTATATTTTTTCCTATGATAAGGCCTTTCGAAAAATACCACAATCGCAGCTCCAAGATAACCAGGGGCGGCTCTGTGCAACTTTCCCGTTTTATTTTAGAAGGCCATATCTCCTATCCTATAAAAAATAAATACTTGAAACTATAAAAGGTATGCAGAGATGAAAATTCCCTTTTCAAAAACGTATCTCACGTCTTTCCACGATAAGCACACGTTGCTGTACCCTTGACAGAAAATTGGTCTGAAAAAAAAAAAAAAAAAAAAAAAAAAAAACCCGTATGAATAATTTCATGAAATTCAAGATTTTCGGCGTGGCCAGTAAACGACTTTAACTGTACGTAGGAACCTCGCGCTTTCGTGAAACACAATCTATTTTCGCGTCTCATTACGAATTTGAAATAAAAATTGATAAAAGTTAGCGTTAAGTGGGCGAAAACAATAAAACAAAATACATATAAACTCTGTTTCGTGTTAATATAGGCCGGGTGGCTGGCGCTACTTGACGAGCGCTCGCCTCCCGGCGAGCTTGATCGATGAGAAAACTCGCAGAGGTACAAACAATATTATTCTTTTTACTTCTTCCACTAAGGATTATTACTATTCGTCATGCAAAACGGTTTCATGAAGTTTTCCAGTAGTATCGAATATCCGCTCCTGAACAACTTGTGTGAAGAAAAAATAAACTGCCAAACTCAAGAGAGCAGTTTCATTTGGGTTGGAAATTCTAAAGATTTGAATTTTTTTGTCATCGAAACAGACAAATATTATTCCAAATAATCAGAAGACATTAACTAACTTTGTGCTAATAATTAATAATGATTTTAAAAGAAAATCATGTACCTAGCTAGTTTCAAATAATAGTTTATTCTTAAAAATTCTTCATTTTTTGTCTGCCCTGGTACAGCTAAGTAGTCATATCGCATCGGTCTGCTAATCTAGAGGTCGCGGGTTCGAAACCCAGCCAGGGCATGACAAAATTATCCTCTCATTCGGTAGAATGACCACAGGATAATACGTCAAGACGTGTTTCCTCCTGACGTGTTATCCTTTTCACATTTTCGTTTTTGTATGTCTCGTTTTTGGTAAACTTGTTGGGCGAAATATTGTTTTAAATTGGGAAATGTTAGTTCTCACTCGAACTTGTGATCTCAATTATCTGAATCCAACTATTATTAAATCGTTTTTTTTTTTTACGTCGAAAGTTAAATTACTTTCTTCAATTACCTATTAATATTTATAGGTCACATTGATTAAAATGGCACCACTTTCTATCTAATACACAATGGACACGGAAAAATAGAATAATCATGTCCAATTTCATTTTCCTATTCCTTTTTGGCCGTTCCGTTGAACAACCGTCTTCTACCTGAGTTGCTGAAAGCGGGTCAATGGCCTTGATTTCTACGTTTCCGTGAAATTCTGCAGAGTATTGATTGAATAATAGTCGTGTTGTTGTTAACCTAGTGTTCTTCTGTCGTTGCTTTCTCTCCCTCTCCCTTATTTATGTTGTTCTCAATCTGAAACACCTCAGACTTAATTACTACCTACTCCTCTTTGTGTTATCATATCTAATTATTTAATAAGTTGCATTTGTCACTAACCTACACAATAA
This sequence comes from Bactericera cockerelli, assembly GCA_024516035.1. NCBI lineage: Eukaryota > Metazoa > Arthropoda > Insecta > Hemiptera > Triozidae > Bactericera > Bactericera cockerelli. Next base: position 29,003,979 of record CM044955.1, on the reverse strand, counting down.
ATTTTATCCACTGTTTTATTTTCACCTGTTTTTTTTACTGATTAGGCAATGGATTTTTTCCAATTATATGGTAAGTAGGTATAGATACTCTCTATTTTTGGTAATTCAAACATTATCTTATAAATTATAGGACCTCACTGCTCAAATCATAGAACTAATGAGTCCCATTATTTCAGCCGTAAGCCCAAAATACCAAATGGGATGTGGTCAAAATACCAAACGGGAAAATAACTTGTCATGTTTCTCGAACTCGTGACCTCTGGATTACCAGACCGACGTGATTACTATGAGGACATTCTGTTCCGGCAGCACTGAGTCGGTAAAGACTGTATGACCTGTATGTGTAGGGTGTCCTGAAAACTTGCTGAATCTCTTAACCACGTATACTAGAGATAAAATGAAGGTCACTTTGCTTTGAGTAATTGTGATACACATAAAAACAAATTTAATAATTTATTTACGTAAGTATATATTAATATTAATATGTAGATGAGGTTGGTTCTGGCTCTCTTACTTCATATTTTGACTAATAGCAGCTAACACACGTTTTACTCTCTTTATGTTTCCAGAGTCTCCTTCAGTTCGATGACAGGGAGAAGCCGAGTGTATCCCAGGATATCAGTGCTCGTATCGAGCATGTGCTCAAAGTACAGAGAGGCCTTATCGATGAAGAGATGGAGGGGTACCTGTATCCTAAAGGAAAATACAACGTGTCTGCCAGGTAAAACTATCACATAAATGAAGAAAATATAACCGACCCCAGTGGCTTGATCGATAAGGCGGTGGACTTGTAACCTGAAGGTCGGTGGTTCAAGTCCCGGTTTCAGCGTAGACTTAGTAAAGCTAGTTTGAGTAGTTGTAATATCACGAAAATGATTAACACAAGTATGATAACTTTACTACTATAAATGAAGAAAATACCCATGCATTGTGGATGAATAGTGAAATCGCGAATGTCCCTGATAAAGAGATTACAAGACTAGCGCTTGGTAAATTAATACCTATTCCGATCAAGAAAGATTGTTAGTCCAAGCAAAGAAGACAGTGCACCTTTCTTTGAACCTATTTGATTACCGCCGGGGAAAAATATTTCTAACTGTTTTATTACAGTACCCATTTCAACATGAGCTTTCTCTCGTCTTTTTCAAAAGAATCAATGATTCCCGAGTGATGTTTACCAGTAGGTACCTAGAAGCTCTATGAATATTCATCATATACTTACATGCATAGACTTGCTTGCAACATTTTCCTACGCCCTTGCTTAGAACCTGACATTTGGTTCTGGCAAGTGCTTTTCTAAATCTTTAGTAAAGTCAACTTTTATTAAAGGTAGGTAATTAGAATATATCTACCTTGCCTTTATCCCATATTAGCTTTTGTTGCTATTGAGGTCGGCATTGTTCAACCTCATGATTGAGATTGGTAGGGTGGAGCACGTTTTTTACGGCTGGATGGCCTTCCTAACGCCAAAGATTCTATTTGGTTTTAACGTCGTAATCAGGACGAGAGTGATTTGTAATTAGGTAGGTAATTAGTGGTAGGCAAAAATAGTTACGTAATTAGAATCCAGTTCGAAAATTAGAGGTGTAAAGAAAATATATAGGAGCAAGGACTCTGATTGTTAAGTCTCCTCTGTAAATAAATAACATAAAAAAAATATATATATATATATTGAAAAAGAATATCTCTTACACTACTTTCGGACTCAGGACACTCTCAAATTCAAGTAGATTTCTTCAATGGTTCTCTTTTTAAGCTTTTCGTCTGTTCGCAGTAAGCTGTCAGAGCTGGTACCAGAGCAAGGCGGCACCCCAGTACGCAGTATCATCCTCACCACCTGGCGCTCAGGCTCCACTTTCCTAGGCGACATCCTGGACGCTCACCCCGCCAACTTCTACCACTATGAGCCTCTGCTGCAGTACGAGATCCTACAGATCCGAGGTCCCCCCCTCTGGGCGCCGGCCCGGGACCTCATCCGTTCCCTGCTCACCTGCAACTACACACCGCTTGCTCCGTATCTTCGCTATGGCAGCGAGCACAACTATCTGTTCACTCACAATTCTCGCCTCTGGGAGATGTGCGTCCAGTATCCAGACCTCTGTTTCGAGCCCGAATTTCTCAACCACTTCTGTCGGCTTTTTCCGTTCCAATCAATGAAGATCGTGCGTGTTCGACTGAAATTGTTTCAGGAATTGCTGGAGGACCCCAAGTGAGTTACAATTAATTGTGTACCTAGGAGACGAAAAAAAAACAACAACAAAATTTTGATGATCTCGAAGGATCGCATAGGGTTTAACACGTCCCTTTCAACTGCTAGGGTCAAATCGAGACTAGGGCTTTACCCTTCATTCGCTTGAAAAGTACCAACCAGCAAACAACATTAACCTCACTCGTCCGAGTTGGACCAGCATCACAAGGGTTCAAATTTGAATGGTCACCCACCCAAGTCTTAAACTCGCTGGACATTACTTACCTTCAGTAACAGAACGAGAACTAGTGTGTTCAATATGTGCCATCAATGCTGGCAGTCACAAAATCTGATGTGTGTTAGTAAACGCATGGCATGTTGAATACACCAGTTCTTATTCAGTCATCACTGAAGTTAAACATTGTCCAGCAAAGCTAGGACTTGGATGGGAGACCCTTCAAATTTGAACCCTCGTGATGCTGACTATTCCCGGCCCCACCACAGGCTGGGCGAGGTTTATTTGAGTAGTTGGTTTGTGAGTTTCTATTTCCAGCTAATGGAAAGTTAAAACTGCCGTCTTGATATGACCAATGACCATGCATAATCCAAAACAAAGCTGTTCGTTTGTTTGTGAACGCATATGTAAATACGGGTTTTGGCGTTTTCTGTTATTTTGAGTCCTTTTTGAAAAATCCAGGCCTAGGCGAGAGAGAAACTTCATGAGAATCAGTCAGTATCAGTATAAACAGAAAAGTGAGAAGTTGTACTAGATGTACATGAATATCAGAACATACCTGGACAGCTTATTTTGCTGTCGAGCTTATTTTGCTCTCATCAGCAGGTAATAGTTCTGATTATTCATGCCATCAACTAACCTCTCTATTTTAATCAGTATAAATAGAAAAGTGAGAAGTTGTACTAGAGAATTCTGTATATATATTTTTTAAGCCATCCTGGCTAAATGGTAACCCCGCCTACTAAAATTCCAGACTGAACCTCCGAGTGCTGCTGCTAGTGCGGGACCCCCGAGGCATCCTGCAGTCTCGCAAGCACCGGGTGTGGTGCCCAGGGAGCCGGGACTGCACAGAGCCCGCCCGCCTCTGCTCAGACATGGTGTCCGATTACGCCGCCGCTCTCAAGTTCAGCAACAAGCACAGAGGCCGCTTCAAGTATGTTGGGCGCTTTATATTTCTGACCATTTCAGGGACAGATTTCATAATAATAATATTCGCCTTATTTATACTGCCCGATGAGGACTGTTGAAGTCCCATTATTCCAGCAGTAAGCCCAAGACATATTATTATGTGGTAAAAATCCCAAATGGGAGGATAACTTGTCATGTCCCGGCTGGGTTTCGAACCCACGACCTCTGAAACCTGTTAATTCACAGAGTGCCGCCTTTACCACTGAGCTACCGGGACAGACATAATAATGTCACTCTTTAGTGGAAGGTAGCCACCAGGCGAGGTTAATGCTCAAAAACAGTTTTTTTTTTTCATATTTTTATTTTTTTTTTTTTTTACAGAATGGACATCCTAATGACCTATATTTACACCTATAGCTAATCCTCAGCGGTCTCCTTTTATTATTATGTGTTCAACCCAATTAATGGAAAAAACTTCATGCAGTGGGGTGGCATTCGAACCAAACGGTTTTTCACTTACCTGGATTATCGGGACTAGCGCTTTAACCACCTTTTCACTAAACGGCGGCAGAGTCGGGTCGCTACTCGCCAGCGGCTCTACGTTTATTATCGAGAGAGAGAGAGGAGAGAGAGAGAGAGAGAGAGAGAACAAGCATGCTACTGCCCCGGGCCACAGAAAGTTTGTATGCGTGAAATTAAGTTCCATAACCTTGTCTACTTTAGCTGCATTAGAGTTCTAGAATGTACGTCCTCGACTATCGAAAATTATAATCATTAACAGAAAATTCTTGGGATTGAGTTTTCATTAATGATTTATCAATCCACACGTTTTTTTGGTGAGCTGTACATGTGTTGTGTTTTTATATGTATTGTTATATGTTAAAGATCAATCCTCTTTTTTCCAGAGTGATGAGGTACGAGGACATCTCTCTGGACCCGTATAGATCAGTGAGTGAGCTGTTCTCATTCTTCGGCCTGGATATGCATCCGCGAGTCATCCATTCCTGGACACGCACACCAAAGTGAACATAGGAGGAGTATCCAGCACTTACCGCGACTCAAAACGGGCACCTTTCCACTGGCGAAATGATCTCACCTTCCATGAAGTGGATCATATTCAGACATCGTGTAAATCCGCCCTGCGTCTTTGGGGGTACAATGAGGCTGTGAACAAAACCCACCAGAAGACTTTCATTCCGATATCCAATAAGTTTAAGTTTGCCTAGTTCAGGATGCACACAGCACACGTGTACGCGTGAGACCAACTACTAGCAGAAAGGGACAGTCTAGTCCTACATCAGAAGCAAAATTAAGTAATACTTGATTTTGTAAAACGGCATAAGCACATCGAGTTAGTATAATCTTGATCTAGGGTTTTTTTGTTTGTTTGAGGGAGGGAAAGCTCATGCCGAAAAATGTGGCACTCAGACATGGACCGCCCGGCTCCATATTAGTGCTAAACATAAGGGCGCGGACTTTAATGTGAGTTGTGAGACTATTACACATTACTTCAACAGGTCAGTAAGGAATATCTGGTTAATGGCCGGGTCGAGATGCGCCTATGTATATTAATCTAACATGAGCAAGGACCTGGCAGGCGCATTAGTGTATTATGTTTCCTTTGCTATTTTGAAGAACTTGTTATCACAAACTATAATCTGATGTGAACCAACCATCATGAGGACAATTGATTTTTCTCTCCTCTCTCTCTTTTAACCATATAGTCTCAGAAACTGGCCAGCTAGCGAGGCTGATGGTTAAAGGACTGATCTTATTGTCACCTCACACAACAGGGGGACCATGTGGTTCACAAGACCTAACATTGGTCACTCCAGTGAACACTAGGTGGTTCATGCTTTGTTACTCGGCAAAAAACCTTGATACTGAATCTAAGGGACGAACTTAATAGACAGATTCTATATCACAAGTCATTGCTAAGCGTCGGTTTTCCCTAACTTACACAGTACTAGAGTACCTATATTAAAATTAAAAGGTACTGAGTACCTATATTAAATAGACGCTGTTTTATTCTGAAACCGTCAACTACGAACTAGTAGCTTTTTTCTCAACTAAAGATTATCTGTGGTTGACCTTCTAGCTATAGGAATTTTTAAACATGACACTACAATAAGTTCCTTTATAATTTTGTTTATTTTTACGAATGATTGTTGTATAGTTTTATGAACATTTGTTTATTTTACATAATTGATATCAGTATTATACATGACTTATTTTTCGTGTATTATATTTTTTGTGATGAGATAATGACCAAGAGCATTATTTAGATTTATAAAGGGAAATTTGACTATATGGGTACATAAACTTTCCTAAAACTAAACATCCATGAAAGAATTAAAGTTCTTCTTGAATGAGTGATTTTTCATCACACTATCTTAACATATTAGGTTAATAAAGTGCCTTTAATTTATAGCTTCATGTGATTGATTGATCAGAAATATTAATAGTTTATTATGTACACAGTAAATTTTATCATTATATAGATTTTTATGCAATTACAGTCCAAGCAAGATTCACTCAGCAATATTTTTCAAAATTTGATGGCTAACTATATTCAGAAGGTTGTAGATATCTGATTTGGTATATTTTGGTAAAAATATACTTTAGATATCATTAAAAAATTAATACATTATTTTTAAAGTGTCCTACTAGTCATTTTATCTGTGGATTTCATGGATGTAGTTTCAAAAACAAAATAATGCTAATAGAAAAACACTACCTACGATTTTCGTTACTTTCCATCTTAATGAAAATCTGGCTTAGAATAGAATGAAATATAAAATATATTGAAACCTTGCAATTTTCATGGAATAGAATTGAAAATACTAGCATGCTCCTGTAAAGAGTAACCATTGACACAATAATAAATTATAAAAATACCTTTTTTACTTTCATTCTTCTAGAGGAATAGGAAGAATTTATTACATATCACCTTGCCTTAATTTTGTGGCCTTAAATAAAATTAGAAAGTAACAATCCACTCAGTTTTTGATTAAAATTATTTCCAAGTAAATTAATTTTCAAACTCTTCCTTAGCTCTATTAATGTTCCAGAATTTCTTAATAAAAGCATGAATTTTTCAATAATTTACTAAATGTCTTGTGCTTTCAAACTTTATTTTTATAGATAAAACTTCAATTCGATGGATTGGAAGTAATATGTATTAAAAAAGAATGATAATGTTTACTTGATGCTATTACTATGAAGTCAATGACTCAACGTTTCAAAAAAATGAGGAGAAATGCATGCAATGGTTGGGATTTGAACTAACTGATCCCTACACTAGGACACCCATAATATCACCTTAACCACTCAACCACCAATGCATTCTTGTTGGTGACTACACGAGATTAGCACCCCAGAATCTGGAACATATTTAACTTTATGAACTTTTCATTTGCAAAATATGAAAAGCCCCTGAATGTTTTAGAACAACGATTTGGTGATTGAAAAAGATTATTCACAATAGGAAAGATACTTTAAACACAACAAGTAAAGAACAGGTTACTGCATTTTACAAGAAGACAAAGAATATTATGTACATAACTACAAAATAAGTAATCTGTGTGTATAATGTACAAAAATGTTGCTGTATGTACACCATTACCTACTGGTTCAACTGGAGTGATGGTTGGGTGTTATATTTCCCATACTAGATGAATGTTCAGGGCTATGTTTCTGTTTCTTTTTCTTCTTCTCTTTCTTTCTCTTCTTCCTCTCCTTGTCATCATCATGTCTCTTTTGCTTCTTGTGCTTCTTCTCGTGAGAATCACCATAAGACACATCTCCAATGAGTGCGTCAGGGTTGGATGTGTCTCCAGATTTGTACTTGTGCTTCTTATGTTTGTTCTTATGTCTCTTAGAGGCAACTTGATTTGCAATTCGATATTGCTCAGGCAGGTTGCCCGGATGTAGACGGAATCCTGCTAATTGAACACTGGTCAGAGGAAGTATTTCTTTTCCACAGATGGGAGGTTTCTCAATGACAGAGCGTAGCGAACTGTTGTCTTGGCTACCAGGAGCATCAATAATTCCAGGTAGATTAGGAAGAAATGATGACAGTGATTCTTTCAACTTCTTGCCACAGAATTTGTTGTAAGTATGTTCCAATCCATAAGATGCCATCAAATTCACTGATCCAGTCTTTTCACTTTTGCCTGAAAGGAAATAAATAAACAGTGAGCACATTTTTCGTAAAGAAAGGGGACACTTGCAAATGACAGAAAAATGTTGACCTTAAAAAGCCTTTTAAAGTTGCCTTATTGAGAAGAAAAAAAAGCATTTCCAAAACTGTGATGTCATATTTATTTAGTTGGATTTTTCAGTCTACACGTTCTTAAGGAACTTTTTTTACTACCAAATTTTTCATTGTGTCCAACAGCCCGCTTGTAATGTATGGAGGAGAAAAACAAAAACAAATCAAAATTATTCTTAAAAAGAAGTGTCCAAAATGTTATCCAAAACAACATTTATGCTCTTTGGTAGTTGTGAAGTTCTGATTTTACAAACATAATGGAAGATTTTATTTCATAGTAAGTGCGATTGCGTTCAGTCATCTCTGTATTTGCTGATGACCACCAGACATAATTTTTGCAAGAGGCCAAAAATTGAAAAACTTCTCACAGATTTTTTCTCTCCACTAGACATACTAAAATTGAGGAGCTTTTTTTCAGACCGTGATTAGTCCAAAATTGGAAAAAAATGAGTTACCTACACCAAATTGTTTGTCTTGCAAAGCTTAATTTGAAAATCAAATAAATATCTATCAAACCGTGATATATCCCATATTAAATCTCCATTGAAAAAAGGTTTTTTTTCAGAACTGTTTAGTCCACCAAAGTATCATGTGTATACCCCAATACCAATCGGACAAAGATGAACAGAATCAGTTTGGTTGGTACAAAAGTATTGGAGAATTCCTAGAACTCAGCAAGTGTAAAATACTGAATTAGAGAAAACTCCCACAAGACATGATTTTTTCCCAGCTTTGCAGTTTTCAATGCGCAGGGGACATCACTAAAACCATAGAATAACTATACCATAGTAAAACCCGATTTTTTGAAGTAAAAAACTTAATTTTTGAAGCCATTTTCAATTTGGTGTCCACACTGAATATGATTTTAAAACTTGAAATAAAAAATAGGTAGGTGTGGACACAAAATTGAAAATCTATTTTTAAATTCATTTTTTTTTCTTTCAGATTTGCACTCCCCGTTGAATTTTAGACAGGGTGGTCCATGTGACAATATAAGTTTTAAACACCATAATTTTCAAAAATCAAAGTTTTTTGGCATACTTAGTTTTTCTGTTCAATTCTATGTCTCTTTGACTACCCACATACAGGGTATATATCTCCCTTGCCTTTATCCCATATTAGCTTTTGGCATTGTTCAACCTCATGGTTGAGGTTGGTAGGGTGGAGCACGTTTTTTCTTCTTCTTTTAAATCCTAGTTTTATATAAATTATAACATATACCTAACATTACTTTGGATTTCTGATATCAACTTAATAACAAATAATATGTCTTAATACAAAGTGTACTAGAATCTTTGAGGTTTTGTAATATTTTACAAAAATACAAGATTTTTCTCTAATGTGCTTAATTTGAGGTTGGTTTTGTTTGTTTGTTTTGCACTTCACAGTTTCATATTTGATTATGATGGTTATTTTCATTAATTACTTACTTAGTTACAACCAATAGATTTTGATAGTCACTTAATTTATTTGGACACCTTTGTTGTAAAATGGCAGTAGACATTGTTTTTTTTTTCCTAAAAACAAGCCATAAAATACATACCTGGTGGTTCTTTCATGAGGTAGAATGGTCCGCTATGGACTATGGAGGGGTTTTTGCCAAGAGAGATTGTTGTTTTCAATGTTCCAGTGGTGTCCTGTCTGGAAACAACTGGAGACCTAGATCCTCTAGGAGAGGATTTGGGAGAGTATTGCTCCATCTTGCGATACTGATCTCCCATCATCTTGGCTGAGTAGCTTGAAGTCACTCTGTCAAAAATGAGAAAAACAGGTAAAATTTGGGTTTCATTTTTTCTAAAAAATAAATGTGTGTATTAGAACTAGCTTGCGACCTAAATTTTTATTGATATTGTTTCTCAAAACTAAGTTATTCTATTAAAAACAATGAGTAGTCACCGTGGCCGAGTGAGTTAGTGTGCTAGGCATTGCACACATGGTGACCTAGGTTCAATGAATTCTAGGTATGAGTGGCAGAATTCTAGGTAAAAAAAGATATTGTGATATTAACACGTATGAGACGGGTTCTATTTTCTATAGTTTGTACACTGGGACGGCTTCAAATTAGGGTATGTGTACCAAATATGAAAAAAAAAAAAAAAAAAAAAAAAAAAATTGGGACAGGCAAGAACAAAAATATATTAATAATAGCATTTTCTGTGCCCACCGGTAGGTCATGTTACAAGGGAAATTGAAAAAAAAAAAAAAAAAAAAAAAAAAACATGACCCACCAGTGGGCACGCTGTCTCTTAAGTGTTAAAGAAATTAAAATAATAACAAAAGATATTGTAATTAAAACAATTACAACCAACTTAAGACAGATAAAATTGGAACCCTATATTACTTAGTTGAAATAGTCATGTGTTCTTTTATTGGTACAAGGAGAAAATTAATTTATAACATGTATTTATTTTGAAAATAAACAAGTCCAACTTGTTTGGGCACAAATTATTTAATAAAAGAAGAAGGAAGGACTAAGATTGACAAGAATAATTCTTCTTTCCAAGGTGTTGCACTGAATATTTTTATCTTTTTGGGCAGAGTAAGCAACTGAAGAATCTATCAATTCAATATGCACCACTTGAGAGTTGGTTGTTGAGTGCAGAATCAAAGAGCTTGGTGTTATATTCAAACTTACAGTAATTTTGACTCAAAATGTTGTGGTAGGTCTAGTATATTAAGTACACAATGAAGAAAATAGCTACTAGAACTAGGACAGTACCTTGAGCTACACTGCTGGTGATGTGGTGCACATGATAATTATGAATAGTTCAAAAAAAAATTGATAAATAATCTCACCTTTCTTAAGAATATCTATCATTATAAAATACAGTCATTAGTAAATAATACCAGCTTCAGTGCAACAGGAATGGTATTACATATTTTCTTATATAAAATTCAAAACTTCTAAACCATTGACTTGAGGATCACTATGACCAGATTCTTCAGGCGGCAGCTAGTACTCGGCGTTTGACAGATAAATCAAATAACCACCCTTAAACAGTTTTTAATAGTAATTAATTCACTTACATAATTATTATTTAAATGATAAAATATTTCCAGAAAGAAACTTGCATAGTTACTTTTGCAATTATTGAATATATTGAAATGATGTAAAAGTAAAATGTAGTGATGCATTAATCGATTATTTTGATAATCGTATTCGATTATAAAAAATAATCGATAAGATCATCGATTATAAAAAATAATCGAAACTAGAAATCTCTTTGGTGGTTTCATTTTTCAGTTTTCATGTTTTCAAGCCAAGTGAGTAACGGATCCGACACAAGGGCCGAATGGTGCAATAGTTTTTGCGGGATCTGTGATAATTATGTTGCATAAAAGTTCCATTGCAGCGCTGGCGTAGTTTTCAGAAATGATCCATGGCCTCCATGCGTCATGATGCTTAGACGTCCGCGGGTTCGATCCCTACCCAGGACGTTTTTTTATTATTTATTTTCGCTTTTGTGATAAACTATTATGCAGGGTTAGACCGACTAACCCCTCACCCAACCATCCTACCCAACAAACTGAAGTCAGTGATCTATCGTGCAATTTCACCTCGTTAACTTTACCTAACCCTATACAGGGTGGGGCAAAAGTCTGGAAACCCCTGAATAACTTTCGAATGGCTTCTTCGGTAAAATTAAAATTTTGTAAGGTAAACCGGGCTAATAAGACCTTCTTTTAGAGTCGGGTCATATTTTGTTACCGGCCCCCATGTCGGGGCCAGGGGGACCAACTTCATTTTTTTAAATACGAACCCCCACCTTGCGATACATTTTTGGAAAGGTTTTTAAATAAAAAATACATTGGTGCAAATTTTATTTTTTTAATATTAAACTGTTTGCAAATGGCGTCCAACTTTGTGTATGCAGTAAAGTCTGGAAACCCCTGAATATCTTTTGAAAGGGCTTTCTCAGTTAATTTAAAATTGTGCACGGTAAGTCGGGGTAATAAGACCTTTCCAAAAATGTATCGCAAGGTGGGATTTCGTATTTAAAAAAAATGAAGTTGACCCCCTGGCCCCGACATGGGGGCCAGTTAAAAAAATCGGTCCAATTCTAATATAAGGTCTAATTACCAAGGATCACCGTACACAATTTTAAATTTACTGAGGAAGTCCCTTCGAAAGATATTCAGGGGTTTCCAGACTTTACTGCATACACAAAGTTAGACGCCATTTGCAAACAAATAATATTAAAAAAATAAAATTTGCACCAATGTATTTCTTATTTGAAGGCCTTTCCAAAAATGTATCGCAAGGTGGGGGTTCGTATTTAAAAAAATGAAGTTACCCCCCCTGGCCCCGACATGGGGGCCGGTAACAAAAATCGACCCCACACTAAAAGCAGGTCTTATTAGCCCGGTTTACCGTACAAAATTTTAAGTTTACCGAAGAAGGCATTCGAAAGTTATTCAGGGGTTTCCAACTTTTGCCCCACCCTGTATAACTACAAAATTCTTCTTAACAAAAAAAATCCTCTTACCAAAAATGACTTACGCATCAAATTCCAATTGACAATAATCATTCGTCTTTTATATGTGAAAGAATAAAACGGACAAAATACGTAAAAAATACGATGTAAAAATTTATGATGAAAAAAAATTGTTTTTTTTTTACTTCTGTTGGTATACATGTCGATGGTTCTCTGATATAAGGATAAAACTCAAAAACCCAGGAAAGTTGAGGAAAGCAAATAAATTTCACAAAGATGATCAGTGATTTCAGAATTCAGTTCTTTTCAGTAAAAGAAAAAAGAAACAAAACAATTATTTTATCTTTAGTTGACTTTATTACCACTTGAGCGCAGCCCAATAGATCCCGCAAAAACTATTGCACCATTCGGCCCTTGTGTCGGATCCAGTGAGTAGCACACTAGAGTCGTATTTTTCTTTTAAACCAAAAAAAAAATTCCTGGTTAGGTTTCTTCCAAAATATTTCCATTTTATTCCAACGTCATTCGTAAAAGAAAAATGCGTTAGGTTACTTTTAAAGATTAACAATGGACTTAACCTATAAAAGAACTGGAAGCAAGAATTTTCTAATTTTTCCTCTTCCAAAAGAAAAATGACTTGCTTCCAGTTTGGTTCATTTTATTCTCGTTTGGTTAACTTTAATCGTATTTTTCTTTCTAACTAAAAAAACATTCCTGGTTAGGTTTTTTCCAAATATTTCCATTTTATTTCAAGGTCATTCGTGAAAGAAAAATGCGTTTGGTTTCTTTTAAAGATAAACAATGGACTTAACCTATAAAAGAACTGGAAGCAAGAATTTTCTACTTCCACTTTGGTTAACTTTGGAAGTGGAAATTTTTCCTCTTCCAAAAGAAAAATGACTTGCTTCCAGTTTGGTTCATTTTATTCCCGTTTGGTTAACTTTGGTTAGAAAGAAAAATACGGCATTAGAAAGAAAAATACGGCAATAGTTTACTTAAATTTTCGTAATAATCGATTATTAATCAATTATTTTTTATAATCGATTATTCACAATCGATTATTTGAAATAATCGATAATGCCCATCACTAGTCACTAGTAAAAATGATGTCGATAAATAAATAAATTAAAGCAGGCACGCCAAAAATATAATGATAGCAATAGCACAAGCAGAAGATTAGAGTAAAATAAGAAAAGTTTAAGTTGAGTAAATCTAAATTCGGCTGAAATCATTATAATAAATTGTGGTTCTCCAGTTAAATCATCAGTTTGGCCCAGAAAAATCTGAAGTCAGAAACTTTAAGCTATAATTTGATTAGTTTTTATATACCTAGTGCAATTGCTCATCAAGAAAAGACCACATTATCAGTGTACAGCGTGTGCACACCTCATCAAGCACTTTTCACTTCTTCTATAAAGGTAAGTCATCATTCCTTTCCTTATACACCACATTATCTATTGAATGAGGATAGTGTTGATGACCCTTGTACTCTAACCTTTGTACATAAAGGAGTTTGAAAAATATAATGCTCCATTTTATAATTTGAGTGGCCTCACTTATTCCATTCTTGTTTGCATTTGGAACATTTGTTTGCATTTGGAAGGTTCAATAATAATTTCATAATACTAAGCATTAATTTCATAGTCACTTCCTTTCAGAATGTCTGATGTGAGTCGCTCCCCTAGTCAATCCCCTAAGAGGAAGAGAAATGGAAGAAGTCCCAGTAGAAGCCGATCTCGTTCATCATCACCTCCTAGAAGGAGAGTAAGCAGAAGTGACAGTCGAGATTCCCGCAGTCGAAGCAGAACTCCTGTTGATGGAGCTAGACTCCATATCAGTGACATTGGTATTTGATTTTGTATATCTTCTTGAGATGGGTTTGAGATGAGTTGACAGCTGTAGATGAGAGAATGGTTGCCGCCTACTGTTCACTGGGCTGTGATGGTGGCACCTTCAATGAGGAGTAATAACTCAGGTTGTTTGAGTGCTTGCGTTACAACTACCTCCTCAAAGTGATGTCTGTTTTGGCTTTGTTGGCAATTTCATCAGATAGTGGTTGTTTGAAAGACTACTCATGGTAATTTTTCTTCATTATTTTTTACACTATTTAAAACATAGGGCATACCTAGGTACTATGGTAGAGGTAATAGTTATCCAGAATTAGTAGGACATAAGCAACTAACTACAAAAGTGTTCATTTTTGTTATCTTTTTTTTTCACCAGGGCAATTGGTTAAATATTTATTTTTTTAAATGAAATATGGTTACAGTCATGTCAGGCCAAAAGACAATAACACAAATTGTTTGTGCCTCAAAGGGTTGTTGTTAAGAAGGGTATCCACCCATATTTAGTGGAAGTAAGGGTGCCAGAACCAAAGTAGTTGAACTGAAAGAACAAGGTTGACTAATGCCTACCCCTAGTTTGTTTGGGGAAATTCCAAATAAATAAATGTGTTTCTTTGTGTTATTATATCACAAATTTAGTGGGTAGCAAAGAATTATAGGACTTTTCCATATTTTTTAATATCCTTATTTTAATTTTGCCTATAATTCCATCACTGGTTGCTGCTCACATGAAAGCAGCTACTTGTATTTCCTCATGAGGTATGAGTGGACCCCAAAAACCCAATAACAGATCCTGCCAAGCTGGGAATCAAACCCAGGTCACTGTGCATGCAATGCCCAGCACGCTATCTCACTCGGCCATGGTGACTTTTGGAAATGTCAAGTAAAGAAGTATAATTTAGTTCTATCTTGTATTTACTGTCAAATAAGGAGTGTGATACTCAAAATACATAGTATTATTTTGTAGTAGGAATAGAGAAATATCACTCTGGAAGTTTTCTTTATACTCTTATTTTATATATCAACTGAAAGGTAAATCTACTGATCTTTTAGACACTACCTAAAAGACAAGGTATAACTTTTGAAGGTTAATTTATACAAAAGAATTACAATTCACTACATAAAATCTAGACCATCCTTCAAGTTGAGTCTTTTGTGCACAATAATTAGTTGAAACTCTAATTTCAGGGATGGTCTGGCTTATCCTATTTTTTAATTCAGGCTTATCCTACTGGGGTTTTCTAGGTGAAAAGTTTTAAGGCTTTTGTATTTTAAAATTATGCACCTATCTATTACTTTTTAGCATATTATGTTTTACTGATTCACCTGTTAGTCTTGTGGGTTGATAAAATTAGGATTGATTATTTTTAGCAAAATGATGTTGTTTTTTTTTTTCACCCACAATATCCTTTTATATTGATCCTGTAATATATTTTTGTTCCACTAGGTTACCACATTTCCAGCAGAGATTTAGAGAGGGAATTCCGCAAATATGGGCGATTAATGGAAGTTTGGATGTCAAAATCCCGTACAACTCCCACATTTGCATTTGTTGTTTACCGGCATGCTAAAGATGCTGAAAAAGCCATGCGTGATATGGATGGAGCGTAAGTGATTCATGAACGTGTTAGACATTTAATAATTAATATCAATTTCTAATCATTCCTGTATACATTATTATCATCACAACTATTTGAACTCACTGTACTAAATATTTGCTTCACATGGGACTTGGAAGTAGCAACTAAAATTAGAAGTCTCCTGCCTTATCAATCAAGCTACTGTGGTTAGTTCTTACTTGCTAGTACTAAGTACTAAATGTTAGTATACAATGTCAAGTTTTTGTCCAATTTTGGAGTAGTTCAGGGCTTAGAAGGATTGTGATCCCTCTTTTAGAGCAACAAATAATATTATTGCAAATCATATTTTTTTAATCAAATTCTGTGGTATGTACAGGGTTATTCATATCAAATTTTATTCTCTTTTTCAGATCCATCAATGGTAATCGTATCCGAGTGTCAGTAGCAAGACCCCGCACATGGTCTTCACACAAGTCAGCTGGTGGTGGTTTCATGTCTGATCTACGTTGTTACAGTTGCAGCCGTAGAGGTCACTTTGCCCGTGATTGTCCTGAGTCCTTGTAAGTATTCTCAACTTCACAGCTAATCTTTACTAGATTCCTAAAAAATAAACTAATATGAATTATTCTAGTATTTTATTTTGTTATGAAATGTCAATTCTTGTGAACCACAAATTCACAAAAACTTTCAAGTGTACTCTCTATTTGTTGTGTTCTCTCTTTCATTATTGAGAAACAATTAAGTTTTCACTATTCACTATCCATAGTGTGATTGGAATGCAAGAAATATTGGGTGGGTGCTAAAAAAAATTGGAAAATTTTGCAAAATCAATTTTTTACAATTAATATACCTAGAAATTGAATATACCCAATATATGTTTTATTGTTTTTTGATTTTAAAATGTATTTTTCTCTACTCTTCATGATTCATTCCTTACACCTGTAGTATCCTCAATTTTTTTTCCCGTGTTAATCTTGGTCTTCTTTCTTCCTTCTTTCTGACCTCTTCCATGTCCTGATAACTTTTTGTTCCTTATCCTCATTGATCTTATCATAACTATTTCCCTTTAATCCACTCTATTTGTGCATTGATGCCCTGAAACAAATAACTGATTAAAGCATTTTATTTTTCTCATCATTCAGGCGTTGATGGATTGAGATGTGTTGAGTTGTTATGTTGAAATGTCCTGTGGTGGGACACAGTTTGGTTTCCAGCTGAGAGCACAGATTTTCTTCAATGATGATAGTGGCAGGAGGATTTGGCATGTGTTAGGCAATTGGCAATGTGGCTGAGCAAACAGTGGGACAATTTATGTGTTTGTGGCCTCGTCAATGTTGAGATGTGTTTTAGAGGTTTATGGGTTTCCCTTGGTGCTTTGGGTTGTTGGAAGACCAAATGCTTGGTGCACTTGTGTGAGTCTCCTTCCACTGCACATGGTAGGTAAATTCCTAACTGTTCATAATTATTGTTACTATCACTTTATTTAATTTTTATTTTATCTCTTTTTGACTGAAAAATAATGGTGGTGGGATTTATATTGAAGAATCAAAAGATGTAGTCAAACCCATTATATGTGTACTGATATGTCATATAAAACATGAGTTATATCTGCAATGAGGGAACTTCAATATTCAAACTCAGACCATCATCAATGTGGAGTCATAATAATAATATATTTGTGTTTGATAAAGATAAACAATACTTGC
The DNA here is from genome assembly GCA_024516035.1 of Bactericera cockerelli. NCBI lineage: Eukaryota > Metazoa > Arthropoda > Insecta > Hemiptera > Triozidae > Bactericera > Bactericera cockerelli. The sequence continues at coordinate 28,986,808 of CM044955.1, read as the reverse complement.
TTTATTTTATTGAAAGTATCGTTTTTTTACAAATAAGAAAAGCTCTGATATTTTCTAAGATGCTTCTGGATGGCCAATGATTAAAGTTTTTTTAACACAATGTACCTATATGAGTAGAAGAAAATTCCAAGCTTTCTATTTATTTAAAATGTTTCAGTATGGTGGTGCTGGGCTTTGTAATACAAACTAGTTTAAAGTGCTTTTCACACTATTTTTGTTGGGATCTGTCTGAATATCAGGAAATGTTTATTAATTTAACCTTGTCATATTTAACCACCATACCTAACATTTTCTTTTATTTATTAGACTGTTTGTATTTAATTTTATTATTAATTTATTTTAATTTAATAAGTGCTAGTCAACAACCTTAGAATGCTTTTGAGATAAGCTTTACCTTTGGACATACTCGTCTTTTCTTGTTAAAAAACGGTTGTTGAATATTCTTAACTTCATTCACCTTGAGTTTTCAACAACAATAATATTATGTGTACCATCCTCTGGCCAGAAAGTTTGTGCACTGATGATGCTAAAAGGAAATATGTATAAGATTTAGGCTGATGAGCATGCAGAGCCGTTTTTATTTATCCCTGTAGGGTTCGCTGTAGGGTGGTCGCGAGCTTTCTATAGGGAAAAATTCGACCTTTACAATTATTTATTTAAGAAACATCTGGATGCGCACATGCGCTTCAAACAAACGTCTGCATAACAAAATCAGCTGAAGGGACAAATGACCAAGGTATCCCTACAGTGTAGACTCTACATACCACCCTCAAATTGTACAGTTTTGGAAAGCCACCTTTTTCACCTTTTGATTGACAGGTGTCAAGATTCTGTATTCAAGTTAGTTTTGTTGCTCAAGACCACCGCACAAGACTATTTTGTATTGTATTGTTGAAAATATGATTGATATAAAAACTGCGCTAAAAAAATGCTATGAAACTTACTAAAACTTAGAGCTTTCTGACACTAATACTACTTTTTTCTCAAATTTAATATAAATCATATTTCAAGCAACACAACATTAAAGGATCTTGTGCGCTAACCTCTTGCATCAATTCTGATTATTTCCTTTGCCTTGTGATCTAATGTATAAATGTATTCTCCTTATTTTCAGTGAACGTGAGCGCTCCCCCCCACGCCGCTCCTCCAGCCACAGAAATGGACGTTAGGGACATTTAGCTTTAGGTGGCACTTTGTCATCTATATTATCTTACCAGGTGTTTCATTTAACAGCTTTGTTGTAAACACTTGGCTAGTTTTTTTTATTCACAATTTAGTTTTAATTTTTTGCTTGTGTTTACTTGTTGTATCTGAATTTTCATTGGTCTGCAATGAGATTCAACACAAAATGTGTCTGATTTAATAAAAGAAATGGACAGTTGCGTTCTCAGGAGTTTCATAGGATTTTTTTCCACTGCTTTGGCCTATTTATACAAAAAATGTATACATTACTTTTATCTCATTTTTCTAGAACCAAGGCCTCTGTGTTTTCTTATATTTGTGTAAAAGTTACACATGAGCTGTTAATCAGGCTGACATAGACATGTTCAGTTGTATTAAAATAAACCTCTTGTCTAGTGGGCCAATTGTTAAGCTGTTTGTAGTAGTTACTTTTGTTGTATAAGTAATTCAAGTAAATTCAAAATAAAGTTCAATGTCAGAGAACTTGAGAAACAAAAAAGGGACTACTGTGTTACTGTGGGTAATATGGTAATCTGTTAGTTTGCATTCCTAATGCCGGGTCCACACTAAGCAAACATGTTAGCTGACAATGTTTGCTAACAATGTTATTTCAAACAAGTCGTAAACACATTTTCTAATGCCGGGTCCACACTGCAAACATTGTTAGCTAACAATGTTCGCTTAGTGTGAACCCGGCATTAACTAATGCATGATTTTTTCCTTGGATAATTGATTATTTGACCATGATAATGACACTGAATCAACTGTTGGTAAAAGGTATTATTTAATCCTTCTCAGACAGTGTATGTATTAGACTGGTTTTATCTCATAGAGGTAAGAAAAAAATGTCAGAATTTTTACAACGCTCAGGCAGAAATGAGTTCGGCTTTTGCAGAAATTGAGATAGACAAAATTTCAAGGCAATCAGAGTACGTTAACAGGACCCGCTCTGGCCTCAAAGTTTGGAAATTTGCCAAATTTTCGAGGTTGAGCTGACATTTTCGGCCATAACTCGAGAACGAAAACTCATACGAGCTTTAAAGATATATCAAATGAAAGACCATTTTGTTGGCTTTACTTTTTTGTTTAATACTAGCTCCCGAAATCTTAATGGTTACTGACTAAATTAAGAATATGTAGTCGAAAATGGGCCAGGTACCCAAAGTAGAGCATCTAAGGCATGATAGGATAATGGGTGAAAATACTCATGATTTATAAAACTTATACATATAAATGATATAAGATTAGTTTTGAATGATTTTTTGACACATTATGAAGCTATAAATACCCGTTTTAACCTACTTGATAGTTCCTGACAGGTTAAGGCATGGCCAAAAAAACAAAATAATAATACAAACATATTACGTCAAAGTTATTCTCATTTTTTTTTTTAATTGTAGAACTACAAATATCTAAAATTAAAAGTACAAATAGGTATTATTTCGTCAAAAAAATACAAATTAAGCAGTAAAACTTAACTTAGTTAGTTGGGAGAGGGGTAGAGAGGGAACTTTTTGAAGAATCAGGATAGAGTCTCCTACATTTACTCACAATTTGTGGGACAAACTGTTTCTGACATTCCTCTCTAGTTAGTAAGTCGCTGAAGTCACTCCTCAACTTAACGCATCTCTTGGCTGTGTCATTTACAACTTTAAGGGATTGTACAATTTTAAGTCCTTTCTGATACTGAGGCTCACCATGCCAGATTTAGGGGTCTACCCTCAAAAAGTCAATTTTTATGACAAATCGACTGAAGAAAAGAAATGTTTCGTGAGTAATGAACTCTTTAAGGCCCCTTCTCACATAAGCTGGTATGTCTTTTATTCGTACTGTAATGTTGACATTTTTTGTCCTCTCTGTATCATCAGAAGAACTGAAAAGCTTTGCAGCCATTCCAGACTTTTCATCATGTGACAAAGTTGGATCGAAAAATCCCAAGCCAACAGTTTCGGCATTCAAGTACCACAGGTTATAGCCAAGAAACAGGAGCTACTGTAGACGCTTGTGGTCTGTGTTGTAACCTGCTCATCCCGTCGTATGCCTCCCCTCTGATGGGCCAGAAGTGACACAATATTTCCCATTTAGTTGCTGGGTCAACACGAGCGCACCGGAGGAAGGTATCCCTTACAAACAATTGTAACCAAATTAAGAATACAAATTTTTGTCGGCACGGAGGATCGAACCCAGGACCTTCCGCATGGCAAACGGTGCTAAACCACTGAGCTAATCGCGTTCTCATATAAATTATCTGGATGAGGTTCAGTTCTACTACCCATTTTACAGTCAAAGACGCTTCTCAAGACAACTTCTAGAATGTTGTGCCGCTCTAACATTTTTTCTAATAATGTGCAAGGTCCTTTTACTCTACACCTGTGTTTGATGCTGTCGTATCAAAACAATAGTTCAGAGAAAGCACTAAATAAAGTGGTCTATCACCTGTTTTACTTGAATGCCGAAACTGTTGGCTTGGGATTTTTCGATCCAACTTTGTCACATGATGAAAAGTCTGGAATGGCTGCAAAGCTTTTCAGTTCTTCTGATGATACAGAAGGGACAAAAAATGTCAATATTACAGTACGAATAAAAGACATACCAGCTTATGTGAGAGGGGGCCTTAAAGAGTTCATTACTCACGAAACATTTCTTTTCTTCAGTCGATTTGTCATAAAAACTGACTTTTTGAGGGTAGACCCCTAAATCTGGCATGGTGAGCCTCAGTATCAGAAAGGACTTAAAATTGTACAATCCCTTAAAGTTGTAAACGACACAGCCAAGAGATGCGTTAAGTTGAGGAGTGACTTCAGCGACTTACTAACTAGAGAGGAATGTCAGAAACAGTTTGTGCCACAAGTTGTGAGTAAATGTAGGAGACTCTATCCTGATTCTTCAAAAAGTTCCCTCTCTCCCCCTCTCCCAACTAACTAAGTTAAGTTTTACTGCTTAATTTGTATTTTTTTGACGAAATAATACCTATTTGTAGTTTTAATTTTAGATATTTGTAGTCCTACAATTAAAAAAATGAGAATAACTTTGACGTAATATGTTTGTATTATTATTTTGTTTTTCTGGCCATGCCTTAACCTGTCAGGAACTATCAAGTAGGTAAAAACGGGTATTTATAGCTTCATAATGTGTCAAAAAATCATTCAAAACTAATCTCATAACATTTATATGTATAAGTTTTATAAATCATAAGTATTTTCACCCATTATCCTATCATGCCTTAGATGCTCTACTTTGGGTACCTGGCCCGTTTTCGACTACATATTCTTGATTTAGTCAGTAACCATTAAGATTTCGGGAACTAGTATTATACAACAAAGTAAAGCCAACAAAATGGTCTTTCATTTGATATATCTTTAAAGCTCGTATGAGTTTTGGTTCTCGAGTTATGGCCGAAAATGTCAGCTCAACCTCGAAAATTTGGCAAATTTCCAAACTTTGAGGCCAGAGCGGGTCCTGTTAACGTACTCTGATTGCCTTGAAATTTTGTCTATCTCAATTTCTGCAAAAGCCGAACTCATTTCTGCCTGAGCGTTGTAAAAATTCCGATATTGATTTTTTAAAACCAGTCTAGTATGTATAGCTTGTATACTTAAGTTTTCAATGTGTGCAGGGGAGTTTCAAGATTCTTCAGGACATTGAGAAAACTCACTAAGCGTAAAAGAAAATAGTTAATATTTTGAACAGATTACTTTTGATCTGTTTTTTTTTCTTCAGATGGCTTTTAATAGACATATTTTATCATACAATGGTATTGTAAAATTTCATTTTATCACAGTACCTACCTATATTGTTTTGTGGAGTGAACAAGTGAGAAAATAAAAACTAACTTCTGAGGTCTAAAAAATTGTAGGAATATGTCATTTTAGGCTTTAACTATTATTTTGTGTAATTGTTCAATTGTAATCCCAATAAATTTATAAATTTCTATTTATTGATACTACTATCATATAGCCAAGTAATATTTTTCCTTTTCAATACAAGTTTTATCTAGTGAAGTTTCTTTTTCCATTATATTGTTGTGCATTTTGCTCACTTTCTGTGTCACATTTCACACATGTGTTCACTTTTTACACCATTCTTAGACCAAAGTTAGTTAGGAAGTTGGTAGATCATTACAATTTTACTATTGCATACTTAAAGGATTAAACGATTAACTAGAAAATATTTTGTTTAGGTACTCTATAAAATTAGATTTTGAATTTTATAGAGAATTCATAAATTGTTCAAAAAAATTATGAACAACTATGTAATTGGGTAGATGAAGGCATGAGCTGTAAAATTTATAAATGTACTTCATGAACCTGGGTTTATTTTTTAATTGAGATGTTTGGGTTGGTTTTCTTTTTAGATATCTTACACCTATTTGCTTTCTGTGTCCATCTTAAGCATTTTTGATGTTTGTTAAAATAAATAAATTATTTTCTCATTCCAATCTAATTCTTCCTTGTTTTATTTTCGAACCCTTATTCACTTGTATATTTTTTGAGGAAAAGTTGATGTTGGTATGAGAATTGTTACTGTAGTGACCTTCCATCAATAATTAAAAATATATCATATTTGTAAAAATACGAGGCACGTCTTGAAAGGATTAAGAACAAAACAATTAAGCTAATGTCCTACCTAAAAGGCGGGGTTGTTGTCTGTGGCAACCTCTTCCACCCAACCCTTTAGCATTAGTTCTCGTAAGGTCGATGATACACACTTAACTCATTGCGTACCCTTTTAACCTGATAACCTCAGGAGACCGAGCTCAATTCAATCAATGTCAGCAGTCTATGACATATCGCCGCTAGAAAGTCAAAGAGGCGTAAGTGATTTTATCAAAGTTTTCAGGAGCGCACTTAAGCCTATGTGTGCGGCAATATTTCCTGCAAATATCACATATGTCCAAACATAAAAAAATCATTATCTTCACAAGGGTTTAGAAATCACATACGCCTGTTCGTGCTACCAAGAGCAGTATGCCTGTGTGATAATCTCGATTTTCGTTTTTTGTCACTTACGCCTCTTTGACTTTCTAGCGGCGATATGATACCACAGGTTTCCTGTGATAATTAATAATGTTTATTTACTAATACATATTTATACATTTATTTACTAATACTTTTACAACTAATACATACCTACCTACCTTTACATAGGTCAAGAGTATGATTTTGGAGTTGAAAATAGGTGTTCATACCTATTTTTTTTTTAATTTATTAAAAATTGTAACAATAGCTACGTAAATTTCAAAATAATTTACCGATGTAATATTGTCTATTAAAATCTTCATTTGTCTTGTTGAATAGGTTCTATTTGGTACCTAAATCAAAAGTAATTAATTTTAATAGTAGGTAGTTGTTGATAGAGAGGTTAGCTGTTGATAGCATGGATGTTCTGAACTATTACCTACCTGCTGATGAGAGCAAATAAGCTCGAAACAGCTGTCCAGGTATGTTCTGATATTGATGTACATCTAGTACAACTTCTCACTTTTCTCTTTATATTACAAAAATTACAAGATTGCTATGTAGTTTTTGTTATCAAATTTTTATTTGGGCCTGCTGTCGAAATAGAGCCCCCTTTTATACATATATACATTTTTATAAAAAAAAAAATCTTTTCACATCCGTTCAAAATCTCACGATTGGTGGCTGCTCAAGTGCTCACGGCTACCTACTCTTTATTACTTGAGAAATTTTGGAAAAAAATTTAACCCAACGAGTTTTGGGGAAAAAATACTCACATAGGTTAGGTTAGATTAGACCTTTAGGGCGGAATTAATAGACGTTTTTGTAATACCTCTGTGGCGCTAAGTCACGGATTGCGTACTGTATAAGATAGGGAAAACCGACACTTTCCAACGACTTAAGTTATTGATGTTGTCTATTAATTCCGCCCTTAGTTTAGTTAGTCCAAACTTCACCTAACCTAGACTGTAAGTCGTGCCTAACCCAATGATAAGGGAATATTTGAAAGAATTATAGCACATTGCATACCTATCTTAGATATCAGGCAGCCATACAATTTATCGGAGAATGAATTTTGAATTTATACACGTTTCTTAACAAAGATGTTAACCAAAGTTAAACATGGAGAGGACATAAAATAGGTACCTAGTGGAAGTATTGAGGTTGATTTCATCGCAGCTCCAAGATTAATAATATGGTATGAACCTGATATTCTGGCCCCACCTAGACTGGGTGAGGCTGTGAGTAGATGAGCAGTTTGTACAGCAAATAGAGTGGACAAACTATTTTCTTGTCCATCCGAGCTATATAAAATAAAGTACTTTGTGTTATTAACCAGTCATCCACAAGACAAATTAATACAGTCGAGCGTAAATTATGCTCGCTCAACCCGTGTTACGCACATACCTCGACTCCTACTACTTTGATAATTATTTATATTGGGCAAGCACCGGCATTTATGTGTAGCTGTTGTGGAAGGCTATACCGATTTAACGGAAATAAGAATCAGGTAAAAGGTAAAAGAAACTGGAAACTTTTCAAACCAAGTATGTTTAACTGAAGGAGGTAAATAATTTTCTTATTAAAGTAGCTCTACTTTATTCAAATCATCACTAATAATAATAAATTAGGATGAGATAAAGTAGACTTTTAAAAAAGAGCACTATCCGCTTGAACGGCAAAAAAAAATATTTGCCGGCGCAGCTGGAGTGTAATTGTAAACAAACCTTTCACTACCATCAAAGAAAATCATCAAAATAATCTTTTCAACTTTAAAGTTAAACATAATTTATATTATTCAAATGCAATTTTAGTTTTATTTATCATTCTTATCATACATGATATAATCTAATAGTTTAAAGAAACATGATTAAAACATGTAATCGTGCATTTATAAAGTAAAAAGAACCTTTCTTTATTTTACTTTTTAAATTTGTCTTTTGCTGATTTCACTCCAAAGGTGTCAAGTGAAAGAACTAAATTGGCTCATGAGTTGCACTCACAATGAGTGCCTACATACTGAAAATCTTACTGGTATCCTGCCTTTATATTTTACCATCTCTAGGAGTACCAGATCCAGGAAAATGGGACTTTGTATTCAATGATGTAAGTTGTATTAAACAATAATCCAAAACATTGATCTCTATATATAAATGAGAAATATGGACGGGCTTTGTGGCTTTGTGTCTTTGTGGCTTTGTGTGCAGGAATTGTTTAGGCGAAACGGTAAGAGATAGCGAAAAATTGATGAGAGATGACCCCAAGTAAAATTGCCGGAAAATATCAGGAAAATTATCAAAAGTCCGAAATTCCAAACCGTCCTTGAGTTATGACCTTCCTCAAGTATTGCCTTGAGGAAGGGTCCGATTTTAAGACAATCTTTGCCCTGGAACTTGAAATCTATCGCCAGGACCTATATTTTTTATTACATAATAACACATTAGACAAAATTAACTTTCATTTAATTCATTTTAGGCCACATTCTGACGTACCGTTCTGGAGATATAAGCCAGAATGTTCGAAATTTTGACCTTTTTTCAGACTTTTCACGTTTTTTAACAGATTCCAGCATGGAACTTAAAATTTATCGCGAGGACCTATATTTTTTATTATTTAATAACAAATTAGACAAAACAAGCTTTCAATTAATACATTTGAGGCCACATTCTGACGTACCGTTCTTGAGATATAAGCCAGAATGTTCGAAATTTCTACCTTTTATTCAGACTTTTTACGTTTTTTTTAGAGATTCCAGCGCGAAACTTAAACTTTATCGCGAGAACCTATAATTTTATTGTAAAAACTGTCTGAAAACATCACATGCTTTTAATTGAGCCCTTTGTTCCCATATTCTGACAAACCGTTCTCAAAATATAGGCCAGTTTGCTACATTATCAATGTCCGCTATGATAGATTTGGCTCGGGATTTTGAAATTTACAGCGATGATGTGTGTGTGTGTGTGGTGGTGGTGGTGGTGGTGGTGGTGTGTGTGTGTGTGTGTGTGTGTGGATGTGTGTGTGTGGATCTGTGTGTGTGGATGGGTGTGTGTGTATGTGTGTGGTGTGTTGTGTTGTGTGTGTGTGTGTGTGTGTGTGTGGGTGGGTGGGTGGGTGTGTGTGTGTGTGGATGTGTGTGTGTTTGTGGATGGGTGTGTGTATGTGTGATGTGTGTGGGTGTGTTTGGGTGGGTGTCTGTGTATGGGTGTGCGGTGCGTGTGGATGTGGATGTGTGTGTTTACGGATTAATAATTAGCCGAACGCGTAAAAGAAAAATTAATACTTAGCCGAACTTTACACAAATATCCAATACTTAGCCGAACCATGAGAGGTTCGGCTAATTCCTTTTTCCATTTTCATTGAAAATATAACTTTTTAAGTTTTCTGAGTGGTATTGGCGCATAGAGAATGAGTTGAAGAAATTGTATTAATAATTTGAAAAATAAATATTGGATAGTCTTTCTCATTTTACAAAAAAACCCAATACAATTGATGTTCGTCTAAATATTGATTTTTCTTTTACGTATATTCTTACGCAGCAATAATTAGACGAACCAAAAATCAGTATCGAAGCTACGGTTTTTTTTTTGTTGAAACTTCGTTAATTTTTTTTTTTTCAACTGCTCGTCCCGACCTCTGGAAGTCCAAGATACTCTTTAAGTGTAATTTTGTATCTGTTTAATCCTGTAATATAATTTATAATTTACATTTATTATGTGTATTGGAAAATTTCCAGTAAATCTACTTTCTTTACCTCTGCAGCTGGAAAGTAATTCAAATAGAATTCTCGTATAAGTATGAGGATTTGAGGAATAATAAGGCTTTACAATAACCTCTACAAGTTGAACATAATTATACACTCAGCGAGTGCTCACTAAATCTACAAGTGGAACGATCCGTGATCATAAATTTTGATTTTGTTTCTTTTTTTTTAAAAAAAAAAAAAGGTGATTGTTTCAAGGACTTTTTTTATTTCTTAGCCATGAAACAGGAGCTACTATAGACCTTTGTGGTTTGTATTAATGGGCGAGAAGTGACTCATTACTACCCATTTAGGTGCTGGGTCATCACGAGAGCACCGGATGGTATCCCTTACAATCAACTATAACCAAATTTAGAATACAATTTTTTGTCGGCTCCAGCGATCGAACCCGCGGACCTTTTGTACGAGTGCTTAGCCACCGAGCTAAACGTGAGCTTGAATTTTTGCATTGATTGTTCTTAATATAATTTAGCTACCTCTTTTACCTGAAAAGTGGAATGAATGGAAGAGAAATTTGTTTAGATGAAACACAGCCCAAGCGGAATACCTGGATATGTAGACTGGATATGTAGAATACAGGAGCGATTCCACATATCCACATTTATTTAGTTTGAATAATTTGAAACCTGCCAGACGAATGATAAATCTTTTTTCACGTGTATGATTCTTTTGCTGCAAGTTAAAAGTGACTACCATATTATAATATTATGCCCAAGAGCGGTACCAAGTACTCGTACATAGTTACTATTTTTACTTTTAACTGGTGTATTATACTACTGAATACTATTTTTATTTTTGACGGGTGTATTGTACAGTTAAATACTATTTTTGCTTTTGACGGGTGTATTGTACTACTAAATACTATTTTTACTTTTGACGGGTGTATTGTACAGTTAAATACTATTTTTACTTTTGACGGGTGTATTGTACTACTAAATACTATTTTTACTTTTGACGGGTGTATTGTACTACTAAATACTATTTTTACTTTTGACGGGTGTATTGTACAGCTAAATACTATTTTTACTTTTGACGGGTGTATTGTACTACTAAATTATACTATTTTTACTTTTGACGGGTGTATTGTACAGCTAAATACTATTTTTACTTTTGACGGGTGTATTGTACTACTAAATACTATTTTTACTTTTGACGGGTGTATTGTACAGCTAAATACTATTTTTACTTTTGACGGGTGTATTGTACTACTAAATACTAATTTTACTTTTGACGGGTGTACTGTACAGCTAAATACTATTTTTACTTTTGACGGGTGTATTGTACTACTAAATACTATTTTTACTTTTGACGGGTGTATTGTACAGCTAAATACTATTTTTACACTGAGAAAAATGAAATTTAAAAATGTACGTAGAAAAAATTTAAGTTTAAAATATCTAAAATTGCATACTTGATGAGCATTGAAGGCAAAATGTCAAATATGATAAAATACCCCTTCAACTTTCGCTGAGTATGCAAACAAATGGTTCCAAATGCTTGGTAAGGCTTTATTCACCACTGCATATCTTCAGTTCACATTTAAAAGAAATCCTTAAAAAAGAGGTTATATGTCGACATGTTTTGTTTAGGATTTGACTCAATCTGAGATTTTGGATGTTTTCAGAAATCGAATGAACTTATCTTTCGAACCGTACGTCCGATTTGAATGAACTAAAGTGCTATCTATAGATCTAGTGGATTTTAAGATAAGCTGTTCTCGTTCATTTTCTGTCATTTTACATAAAGGGTTACTTTTTAACGGAAAACACTTTTGACACCCAACCTGGGTTATCAAAAACTATGCATGCGATTTCAAAAAAATAAATGTTGATGTTTTTATGCCAATTTGGGATAACGTTTCGCAAGATCTGCCTAGTTTCGTTTATTTTTTTAAAATCGCATGCATACATTTTGATAACCCAGGCCATTCTTAACCCAGTTGTGCGTCAAAAGTGTTTTCCGTTAAAAAGTAACCCTTTATGTAAAATGACAGAAAATGAACGAGAACAGCTTCATTTACAATCTACTAGATCTATCGATAGCACTTTAGTTCATTCAAATCGGACGTACGGTTCGAAAGATAAGTTCATTCGATTTCTAAAAACATCCAAAATCTCAGAACGAGTCAAATCTTAAGCAAAACATGTCGACATATAACCTCTTCTTTAAGGATTTTTTTCAAATTTGAACTGAAGATAGCCAGTGGTGAATAAAGCCTTGCCAAGCATTTGGAACTATTTGCTTGCATACTCAGCCAAAGTTGAAGGGGTATTTTATCATATTTGCATTTTGCCTTCAATTATCATCAAGTATGCAATTTTAGGTATTTTAAACTAAATTTTAGAAAGAAGTAGTCAAAAATATACGTTTTTGGTTCCCAAAAAATTTACGTACCGCCAACAGGAAAGCCACAAAGGCTCCTTCAAAATGATTGCATAACATGATAATATGAAGGCGTTTTTAAAAAACAAACGTTGATTTCAATAGCTCTCAACTAACGATTAAGCGTGGACTAACACAGATTTTTGATGCTTGCATTTTTGCCAGGTTTTCAGACCTTTGAAAGTTCGAGGTAGGCCATAATAGATATTTTTGATAAGAAATGGACAGAATGAAATAATATGTTGATGTTTTTATGGCAATTTGGGATAATGTTTCGCAAGATCTGCCTAATATCGTTGATTTTTTTTAAATCGCATGCATACTTTTTGATAAAACAGGCCATTCTTAACCCAGTTGTGCGTCAAAAGTGTTTTCCGTTAAAAAGTAACCCTTTATGTAAAATGACAGAAAATGAACTAGAACAGCTTATCTTAAAATCCACTAGATCTATCGATAGCACTTTAGTTCATTCAAATCGGACGTACGGTTCGAAAGATAAGTTCATTCGATTTCTGAAAACATCCAAAATCTCAGATCGAGTCAAATCTTAAGCAAAACATGTCAACATATAACCTCTTCTTTAAAGATTTCTTTCAAATTTGAACTGAAGATAGGCAGTGGTGAATAAAGCCTTACCAAGCATTTGGAACCACTTGTTTGCATACTCAGCGAAAGTTGAAGGGGTATTTTATCATATTTGACATTTTGCCTTCAATTTTCATCAAGTATGTAATTTTAGGTATTTTAAACTAAATTTTAGAGAGAAGTAGTCAAAAATATACGTTTTTGGTTCCCAAAAAATTTCCTTACCGCCAACAGGAAAGCCACAAAGGCTCCTCCAAAATGATTGCATAACTTGGATATATGAAGAGGTTTTTGAAAAACAAAAGTTGATTTCAATAGCTCTCAACTAACTATTATGCATGGGCTAACACAGATTTTTGATGCTTGCATTTTTGCCAGCTTTTCACACCTTTGAAAGTTCGAGGTAGGCCAAAATAGACATTTTTGATGAGAAATGGACAGAATGAAATAATATGTTGATGTTTTTATGCCAATTTGGGATAATGTTTCGCAAGATCTGCCTAATATCGTTGATTTTTTTGAAATCGCATGCATACTTTTTGATAACCCAGGCCATTCTTAACCCAGTTGTGCGTCAAAAGTGTTTTCCGTTAAAAAGTAACCCTTTATGTAAAATGACAGAAAATGAACGAGAACAGCTTCATTTACAATCTACTAGATCTATCGATAGCACTTTAGTTCATTCAAATCGGACGTACGGTTCGAAAGATAAGTTCATTCGATTTCTGAAAACATCCAAAATCTCAGATCGAGTCAAATCTTAAGCAAAACATGTCAACATATAACCTCTCTTTAAAGATTTCTTTCAAATTTGAACTGAAGATAGGGAATGGTGAATGAAGCCTTACCAAGCATTTGGAACCACTTGTTTGCATACTCAGCGAAAGTTGAAGGGGTATTTTATCATATTTGACATTTTGCCTTCAATTTTCATCAAGTATGTAATTTTGGGTATTTTAAACTAAATTTTAGAGAAAAGTAGTCAAAAATATACGTTTTTGGTTCCCAAAAAATTTCCGTACCGCCAACAGGAAAGCCACAAAGGCTCCTTCAAAATGATTGCATAACTTGGATATATGAAGAGGTTTTTGAAAAACAAAAGTTGATTTCAATAGCTCTTAACTAACTATTAAGCATAGACTAACACAGATTTTTGATGCTTGCATTTTTGCCAGGATTTCAGACCTTTGAAAGTTCGAGGTAGCCCAAAATAGACATTTTTGATAAGAAATGGACGGAATGAAATAATCTGTTGCGAAATCTTGCGAAAAAAACGTTTCGCAAGATCTGCCTAATATCGTTGATTTTTTTGAAATCGCATGCATACTTTTTGATAACCCAGGCCATTCTTGACCCATTTGTGCGTATACTACTATCGGGACACCGTTGTGGCCGCTTGCCATATAAATAAATTTGAAGAGAATCGGTTGAGAACATTATAAATATTATAGTAAGTTTAATTAGATAGAACAAAAATATATACAGTAAAATAAAATGAAATTATAAAGAAAAACAAAAAGATTGAGCAAAGATACAAGAACAAAAAAAAAGAATGAAGTTAATGTCCTACTTAAGGGGCGGGGTCATATATTGCCTGTGGCAATCTCTTCCACCCAACCCTTGGGACATTTGTAAATACAAGTGATTCAGTAAAAAAATCTCTGATTCTAGCGATAATAAAAGTAGAAAAATTTGAATGCCATTCACGAGGAAGTATTGTGTCCATAATTGGCAGTGCATTTTATTCTCTTTCTATTAAACGGATCTGATCATACCAACATTGCCTATTGCTTTATGAATTATTATAGCATTCAACAATCTCGAACTCAGAACCAAATGACTAATATTCATGTATAGGTATATAGCAGTATTTTCCCTTCTTCTGTGGAGGGTCTGTGGGAGGTCATAGTTGTTAACACATAATAAAGGATCAAATTTTGTTTAGGTTTAAAAGTGCAAATCTCTTGTATTTAATGGCCTTCTTATAAAAGGGGATACCTACCACGCTCCAAAGGCAAAGTACAAATGCAACTCATATAAATAAAAAAAGGTTGTGTTTCACTAAATTCAGACCGTTAGAAATAAAAACAAAAGGAGAATGGAGGTAATTATTTATATTGTACAGTTTGCCGACTTTACAACTTCTTATTCCTTTCGAGATTTTGACAAATTTTTTTACACATATAGGTATAGGAGACGTATTGTAGGTGGTCCCATTTTAAATTCATTAACTTCGCACTATCACTTGTTGGTGATACAGACCATGTGTCTGACCACTATATTTTTACTTAAACGCTTATATCTCTTGAACAATACACCCAATTGTCACGAAATTATGTATGTATATTGTATATGCTGGGAGTTAGCGTTCTCATTGTGCATTTATAGCTAAATCATAAGCTTTGATATTTAGGAAATCCAATTTTTTTTACAAAAAAGTGCAAAAATAACGTCTATGACTTGCCGATACACAATTTTTTGTACAGTTGGGTTTGTAGGAAAAACGGTATTCTACCATACCTAATATATAATATAACATATAAAATTTGAAGAAAATCGGTTAAGCGGTTTTAGATATAATAACACTCTATATTGGAAGGTAAGATATCTATCTATACTTATATAAGAGAGTTTTCACTCACTGACTGACTCACTCACTCACTGATTCATCACTGTTTCTCCGGACTGGTAAGTCCTAGGAAGCTGAAATTTGGTAGGTAGCTTTGTCTTATAGTCTAGATGTACAATAAGACGGAATTTTTCGAAATTCCCACTACAACACCTGCCATTGGCGAAAGAGGATTTTTTGCTTCTAGCGGGCCATGCTTCGGCCCGCAAAGCGGGCGACAGCCCGCTAGTAATAGATATTATAACCACCAGGCGAGGTTAATACTCAAAGCAGTTTCTACCACCTTAACCCTCAGAGTCTTATTATTTTGTGGTTACAAACTCAAATAAATGAGGAAAAATTCATGCACTGGGTGGGATTCGAACCAACGGATCCCTACACTACCTAGATCACCAGACTAGCGCTTTAACCACTTGACTACCAGTGCACTGTACAAGAGATACAATGGAGTTTTATTTTATTTTTTAAAGATGAGTGTTTAACAGCCTTTTTTATTTCGTAGCTATAAACAGGGGCTACTGTAGAAGCTTGTGGTCTGTGTTGTAGCCTGCCCATCCCGTAGTATTCCTCCACTCTGATGGGCGAGAAGTGACACAATACTTACCATTTAGGTGCTGAGTCAACACGAGCGCACCGAAAGGTATTCCCTACAAACAACTGTAACCAAATTTTGAATACAAATTTTTGTCGGCGCGGGGGTTCGGACCCGGGACCTTCCGCATAGGAAGCGAGTGCTTAACCACTGAGCTTAAGTATAAAATCTCAAAATTGCCACGTGTATACAATGTAAACCAATCACGAGGAAGTATTGTGTTAATAATTTATTGACAGTGTATTACTTCCGAGAAATTTCTAATATTAGAAACTAATATTTCTTATATTAGAAATATTAGTATTGTGTTCGTTTCTGTAAAAAAAAAAACATTTTTTTGCTCTGAGCAATTTTGGTTTTGTGTCCGTCTGTCGGTCTATTAAAAATATTCCTTGTAACAATCTCGGAAACTACTCAATGGATTTTGATTAAAATTTCCTACGTGTATATAATGTGAAATAATCACGAGGAAGTATTGTGTCCATAATTGGCAGTGTTTTTTATCTTCAAATTATTTCGATGATTATTATTTTGTTTTACCAAGAGTTGTGTATAATAATTTCCTGAGAACTTATATGTTTCATTCCTATTATAATTATATTAGAAAATTTAGGAAGTAATAGTAGGACCTGACTCATCTGACAAAACTTATCACACGTAAAGTTTCGTTCCATTAAGTAGATAATGCCTTGATTTAATCATTTCATTTTCCTGCCCGAGCAAAGCTATGTTAAGACAATAATATACTTTTCAATTATTTATTTTTTTAAAAGCGACGTTAAACCCCACTTTTAACTGCATGGTCATATGACGACGGGAGTGTTACCCTCTTTTCACAGGAAACTAAAAAAACCCGCTATCCACATAAACCTCACCCAGCCTTTGTTGGGCCGGAAAACCAGCATCACGAAGATGTACGTTGCTCAACTTCGGTGATCCTACAAGAACCGGTGCCTTCAACGCTGGCTCAAAAATCGTTAATGTTCGGTTAAGTACTATTTTTTCATTTGCGTGTTCTCCTAAGTATCAAACGCGAAAATGGTTCGGCTAAGTATTGCTGAATGAGGAAATTTTAGAGACCGGCACTGGTCGCTTCGCGCTCGGGAATTAGCAGAACGTTAGAATTTTTCAATTATTTTCGAAATGGTTGAGAATTGTAAAAAAAACCGAGAAGTGTGTATCTCTTAAATTAAAATTGCTAGCAATTGATATAAACCTTATTCAAATCGGACAAACTTTTCTTAAGTTCGGCTAAGTCGCAACGCGAAAATGGTTCGGCTAAGTATTGCTGCGTGAGGATGTGTGTGTGTGTGTGTGTGTGGATGTGTTTGTGTGTGGATGGGTGTGTGTGTGTGGTTTGTGTGTGTGAGGTGTGTGTGGTGTGTGTATGTGGTGTGTGTATGTGGTGTGTGGGTGTGGTGTGTGATGTATGGGTGGTGTGTGTGTGATGGCTTGGCGAAGCGGGTGCAGCCCGCTAGTTGATTAATAATTCATAAGCCACAAACTGAAAATATGTGGGAAGTACTATGGTACTAGTTGATCATTGGGGAAGAACAAGTATGTTTTTGTATCATATTATACACTACATGTAACTGAACCACTTCAGTGATATATTTTTGGCTTTCTGGTTGACTAAGTTTAAATAGCACAGAATCTGTCAAATAGTCACAGTTTTCTGGTTTACCTGAATAGTTTTTGTCTGCAGGCCAGGCTAACAAAAGCAGGTATCACAATACATACAAAGTTCACAAGTAAAAGCTTCTTGTGACCTATAACAGGCCAAAGTCAGTTGGAGAGTTAAATCAGAATGTCTGTGGTGGGGTTAAGACAGAATAAATATGTTAATTTGTTGCTATCAAAGCAAACTGTTCTAAGTGTAAAATCGCTACTTTTTTGTAAGTATACTTGCAATAGTTGATGCCTACTCAGAAACTTCATAATTCACATAGGACACAAGTAAAATGAAAAAAATAACATGAAAGAAATGGAGATAAAGTTACAAAACTTTGTGAGTTTGTGACATAATAAAACACATTTTTAAATTAATTATTTTGCACTAATGACAGTATTGTTTTGACAGTGTCACATTATATAGAAAGTACTGTAATAATGAGGTGCATGATTAGCTCATTGGTAAGATTTAATGAAGCCATAGAAAAAGATCAATCCATAGATTATTTTCATGACAAGTTAGATTAATTTAAGGAAAAATATCACATCTATCTTTGTAACTACATAATTTTACTATTAACAAACATAATATATAGGTTTTCTATCTTTGTATGTATTTAATATTGAATAATGTATTCTCAATTGCAAAACTATTAATAAATACACATAAGTTGACCCCGTAAATTTGTTTAAAAAAAGTAAAAATGATAACTGCATGCCAAAAGTCCTGGGTTTCATCCTCAGAGCCAACCAAAAATATTTCATCAGGTTTCTCAGGGTACTCAATAAAAATTACTGGAGTATGTACTTGAGTAATATAGGGTTGTCAAAATGGGAAACATAAATACTGTATTTTATTACAGAGCTTGCTATCTAGAAGATTGTAACTAGAACCCTAGATTTCACTATGGAAACATTTCATTGATATTTTATCCTTGTACCTTCCTACATAATAAAAATATGATGTTTTTCCCAATTACCTTCAGAATATTCCATGCATCTAATTCCATGTTGTCTTATTCCTTCATTGTCTTATGTTGTCTTAGAAACTGCAGGAAAGTAGTTTCACTGCTTCATAAACAAAACCCTTGGGACCATATTAAGAAACAGGATTATTAAATCGAAGCCAACCTTTAGATTTTATCAGCTGACCAATAAGTATTTTTAAAGATTTTCCACCACAAATGCTTACTACAGCTCTGTTACACCATGGTGGTAATATACAGCTACAAAGCCCAGCTTAGATATGACCTCTACTATTGTTCTCAAGGTGAAAGATATGGGATAGTGAGTGTTCTCTAAGATTAACTAATCCTGTTTCATAATTCAGCCCTTAATGTTGGTAATTTGTTTGGCTCAATTAACCCAGCACCTAAATGGGAAGTATTGTGTCACTTCTCGCCCATCAGAGGGGAGGCATACTACGGGATGGGCAGGCTACAACACAGACCACAAGCGTCTACAGTAGCTCCTGTTTCATGGCTACGAAATAAAAAGGCTGTGAAACACTCATTTTTTTTTTATTTTTTTATAAAAATAATAATAATGCTGTAATTTCGTAAACAGATAGTTTATTACGTGTGGAAAAAAAGTCATTTTGCAATTTAATAGTCCCTCCCAAGCCTACAGGTAGTTTTGATAGAAATACCTAACCATCAAAATGTGTGTATACCTATACATATTATAGGAAATATGAAGGATTCTAATAATTAATTTTTTTAATATAATTTCAGCGTGACAATGTATTGGGTTTACCCAAAAGCCTTTTCAAAGGATCAAAGATATTTATTCAAGGTAAGATTGACTAATCATATCAATTTGATGAAAAAAAAATTCTTAAAGCAATTAAAAAAGGAGTATGTAGTATTTTTTTTTCATGAGATTTTTTTTGTTTTAAAATATTGAACAATGATTTAGAATAGAATAGAATATACCTTGTTTATACTGCCGAGGTAAGACTGATTAGTCCCTTTACTCAAGCAGTCAATGATTTACCATGCTTTAATTATTAAGTACAATAAAATGGACAAAAAAAAGAAAGATACTTTTTTGAAGAAAAGATAAAGAAAACCTGTTTCATAATGGAAAAACTAAAGTAGTCTAAAAATAAAACACTAAATTATAGAAGGAACATTTCTTTACAAGTCCCCCTCTCTACCCTATAATAATAATAATAATAGACTCTTTAGTAAAAGCTAACCACTAAGTGAGATTAATTCTTAAAGTATTTCTACCACCTAATTCAAGTGACATTATTATGTGGTAATATGCTCAAATTAATTAGGAAAAAATTATGCACTGGGTGGGATTCAAACCAATGGATTCCTATGCTACCTGGATTACCAGACTAGTGCTATAACCACTGTACTACCAATGTACTTGACCTTTATTAACACTGTACTACCAATGTACTTGAACAGCTACTCATCTAGACCTTTCATTCAATATTTGATGGCCCACTCTTTTCAAGATATTGCAACAAACTCTTCACAAGTTCATGGACTTCATAGATTTAAAACTAATTAATTGGTTTCAATTGGTGAGCTGGTGAACTCAGGAGCTTGGGAATAGCTGTTGCAAAGATTCCTTAAGCAGGGACTGAATACTTTAGACTTTCATACCCAACTAACTACATTGCCTACATAGTGTGGAAAATAAAACATCATCAGAGTTTCTAGTACTTGTCATTGTGATATTGATCAATATGAATGTAAATGTAGTAAACGTGTATATTTATAACTTGTCTATAGTTGGAATAGCTGGATTTCCAATTTTTCATGTTTTTCCGTATGTGTATTTGTACAACAGCTGCTATTGCTATCAGGTTATCACATACCTTGTATTCCAAACACTTTGACCTCCATCTCTATTATGCTTCACACATTTATGTGAGAGAATTTCTTCGGCCTTGATCATCGAGCCGAAATAGCTCAGTTGGGAGAGCGTTAGACTGAAGATCTAAATGTCCCTGGTTCGATCCCTAGTTTCGGCAAATTTTTACACAATATTGTAATTTTTATAGAGCTTTTGAATTTATTTTGAAATTTAATAAATTCATGATAAAAAATCATTGTTATTTGATTTTCCTAACATATTTTAATATTTTGGAATTCATTTTATATTGTCCTTGTGTTGAAATGATTGATAAGAATACCTATTGAACTTTCTGATCACTTAGAACATTTTTACTTCCGATAAATTTCTCATATTAGAAATCGGAAATTATTATTGTGTTCGTTTTTTGTAATTTTTTGTAATTTTTTTTTTTTTTTTTTTTCATATTTCTGTACGTTTCATAACCTGCTGAGCGACTTTGGTTTTGTGTCGGTCTGTCTGTATTGTCTGTATGTCGGTTAAAAACATTCCTTGTTACAGGCAAATTTCAGAAACTACTGAACGGATTTTGACGAAATTTTGTAACCATATAGGAGACATTCTGTAAACGGTCCCATTTTAAATTCATTAACTGCGCACTAGCAGTTCTTGGTGATAAAGGCCATGCGCCTGACCACTAACTTTTTACTTAAACGCTTATATCTCGTGAACGGTACACTAGATTCTGATGAAATTTCTGATGTATCGTTTTAGGTAGGCCATTTATAATAATTATTACTTTCCTTATTTTTTTTAAATAAGTTTTGATTTAGCATTGATATTTAAGAAAATCCAAAATTTTGACAAACATGTCAAAAAAGAGGTTCCATGACTTCCCGAAACAGAATTTGAAGAAAATCGGTCAAGAAATTTCAGAAATACAATTGATTTAGTATAAAATCTCAAATTGCCACGTGTTTACCTAGTGTTTACATCAGTGGCGGCGGCATTATCATAGCATTACAAACATTGTGTAAAGGATTTAGAAAAAGTAAAGAGGATTGCAAAGGACAAATTAAAAAAAAAAAAAAAAAAAACAAGATAAAATAAGAGTAACTTTTATTTGGTGTTCTGGTCACGAGACCAGTACCGTAATCACTACAATAATATGCAATAAAGTGATAGACCGACCTCAGTAGCTTGATCGATAAGGCGGCGGACTTGTAACCTGGAGGTCGGTGGTTCCAGTTCCGGTTTCAGCGTAGATTTAGTAAAGCGAGTTTGAGTAGTTGTGATATCACGAAAGTTATTAATATAAATATAATAACTTGATTTTTCTTCAATAAAGTGATGAGTGTATAATAAAATAAGAATACAAAAATTAAACCTAAAAAAAAAAAAAAATAATAAGATTACAATAAGGATAAGACTATTCTTAAATTCTGAATATAGTGCACTGTGAAATTCCGAGTTGAGGGACTTACCTTTGCTGTTCTACCCACTAAAAATGGGAAGAGACTCTGCTTAACCACAAAAATATCATACTTGACAGAACTCTTTTTTTCAACTTTTCCGTAGTCACCGTGGCCGCGATTACGCAAGGCTTTTTGATAAAATAGTTTAATAATAAAGAAGAAAATGATATTAATATTCTAACTAAAGAGCGGGATTATTGCCCGCGGCAATCTCTTTCACCCAACCCTTAACCCTGTTGAGGGTGCCAATGATTTGTGTTGTTGTCTTTTGGCCTTTCATCATAGGGTGGCGTCATCGTGAACGATGGTAGCTAGACAGTGAAGGAATGACTCAGCACTTCTACCGCAGTCTTTACAAGGAGGCTAATAATTGACAAGGGCCCCCAGAACCAAGACAATGCTGGTCTACTCCTTGTTTATAGTCCCCCAACCAGACTTTTTGGCCCTTACTTATTTATTAATGGTTCTTTTTTTCAGTGACCTGTACTCAGACGCTGGACAACGAGATCAGTATTCAGTGGAGTCTCTCTGAGACACCTTGTTGGAACGATCTGTTTCTCAATAATGGAGTGAGTACCTTCCTTCCCCTGTTCTCTTTATGTGTTAATATTTCATGGCTATGAAATAAAAACGCTGTGAAGTTTCCATTCCGAGTGTACAAACTAAGCTTGAGGGTCAAAATCAATAATAAATTACTTAAGATTTAAGTCATTGCTTGGCATCGGTTTTCCCCATCTAACATATTACGCAAAACGAGAGTAGGCGCCATAGAGGTATTACAAAAACGTCTATCAATTTGGCCCTTATAAACTTCAAATGAAGACAAAGTCTTTTGATCAGTGTGCTGTAGCTACCAATTTATTAAAGGCTGGCAGTTTGTTTTGTTTTTTTTTTATGAAATAAAATTGTTTCTCTCTATTATTGGTAGTGGTTAAGGCGCTAGTCTCGTAATCCAGGTAGCGTAGGAATCCGTTGGTTCGAATCCCAACCAACGCATGAATTTTTTCTCATTTATTTGAGTTTGTGACCACATAATAATAAGATTCTGAGGGTTGGTTAGGTGGTAGAAAATGCTTTAAACATTAACCTCGCCTGGTTTTTACCTTCCACTAAAGAGAAGTAATGTAATAATGTATATTTATTTTAGTTTTTTTTTACAATTTTTGTGGCGCTCTCCCTAAGGAATACTTCTAAGGAGAGTACTAAGTACTATAGTAGTCACTGTGGCAGAGCGAGTTAGCGCGCTAGGCATTGCACACATGGTGACCTGGGTTCGATTCCCAGCGGGGGAGGATTTTTTCTGCTCTGTACTTGGATGTTCGGGGTCCACTCATACCTCGTGAGGAAAAATGAGTAGCTGCTTTAATGTGAAGCAGCGACCAGTGGCAGAATTTTAGGCAAAAAAATAATACAAGATATTGTAAATTAAAGTGGTAAAGTCCTATGATTCTGCGCTACCCACTAAAATTGTGACATAATAACACAAAGAAAAAGCATTATTATTATTATTTATTTTAGTTTTTTTTTACAATTTTTGTGGCTCTCTCCCTAAGGAATACTTCTAAGGAGAGTACTCTAAGTACTATTATTATTGCAGATGATCGCGCAGCTTCAAGTGGACACCCTGATCTCGGAGCTGAACAACTTCACCATCAGGTCGCCCCTGCAGGTGGAGAGGTGCACCCAGGAGCGGCTCATCCTGGTGGACGAGGTGATGCTGGCGGACCAACTGCCGCAGAGGGCCGCAGACCAGGAGAGTGCGGACGCGCATGGGATGCCTACAGAGCCGCAGACACTGGGAGTCCTGTCCAAGCCGCACACTGTGAGTAAATAAAAGATAAAGAGCTACTTGATTTTTGTTAATACATAATATATTATGAGCCGCAGACACTGGGAGTCCTCTCCAAGCCGCACACTGTGAGTAAAAAAAAAGATAAAGAGCTACTTGATTTTTGTTAATACATATGAGCGCAGAGTTAGCTCAGTGGTTAAGCACTCGCTTGCCATGCGGAAGGTCTCGGGTTCGATCCCCCGTGCCGACAAAAATTTGTATTCTTAAATTGGTTACAATTGTTTGTAAGGGATACCTTCCGGTGCGCTCGTGTTGACCCAGCACCTAAATGGGAAGTATTGTGTCACTTCTCGCCCATCAGAGGGGAGGCATACTACGGGATGGGCAGGCTACAGCACAGACCACAAGCGTCTACAGTAGCTCCTGTTTCATGGCTACGAAATAAAAAAGGCTGTGAAACACTCATCTTTAAAAAAAAAAAAAAAATATTTTTGTTCTTATTATCTTTACATTAAGTTATATATCTTTATTTTTAACTCTTCTCATCATTAATTGCTTATTAGATTACATACTATATACCTAATTAAGTGTAGATGTATATTGAAAAAAAAAAATAGATAATAATAATAATATATCACAATTTTAACCCATTGCATACGAAAGAGAATGCCGTTAGCACCGCCCTTGATCAAGTTTTGTTTTGTTATTTTAATTTCTATGTATGTATAATGTATATATTCTATGATATTTGTAAATAAAACTTGATCCAACATGTTTAATATGGGTATCTTATTTGATAGACACCGTATGATTTCTGGGTACCTGGTTATCTGTCACATATGATCGACGGGTTATCTTTATCTTAGAAGCTGGTTATCAAATGTGATAGACAAAATAACAAAATTTGCATGCTTAGGGGATTCCTTATTTGGGTATCACATGTGATAGACACGGACTCCCATGTAAATAAACATTATTAATTATCACAGGAAACCTGTGGTATCATAATTATGTCATAGACTGCTGACATTGATTGAATTGAGCTCGGTCTCCTGGGGTTATCAGGTTAAAAGGGTACGCAATCAGTTAAGTGGGTATCATCGACCTTACGAGAACTAATGCTAAAGGGTTGGGTGGAAGAGATCGCCACAGACAACAACCCCGCCTTTTAGGTAGGACATTAGCTGAATTGTTTTGTTCTTGTTTCTTTCTTCAATCAATTTCTTTATCTATATAATTTAATCGTATTTTACTCTATGTCTTACCTAATCTCCAAGCATCATATTCAAATATCAATTCCTATTGCCAACACTGGTCTTCGGCGTCGTCCACTCTACAACTACCCCAAAAATGCCCTCGCTATGCTAGAGCAGGCCCCGACATTCAAAGTTCAGAGCCAAAAAAATTCCGACCCCGCCGGGATTCGAACCCGAAACACCTAGAGTACAAGCCCAGCATTGCACTCTACCGTGAGTATAACGAGTCCGCGGCAGGCGCAGTATTCCTGCGATTGACAGATGAAATTAATAGTCACCTGAATAAACAGGAGAGAAAACAAAGAAATAGGGTATTATTTTTGGCCCACGAATATTAACAGCCGTATAAAGGAGGGTAAAAACCCCCAAATGAAAGATAAAAGCACCGTCATGATATGACCATGCAGTTGAAAGCGACGTTGAACCAAAATTAAAAAAAATAGTTGTATATGTGTTAATGTGTTAATGTATGTGTTGTTAATCACTTTCGTGATATTATTATTATTATAGTATGCTTCATTAGGTAAGGCAAAAATATATACAATAAAATACAATTAAATTATATATAAAGAAGAAATAAATAGATTGAACAAATAAACAAGAACAAAAAAGAGAATGAAGCTAATGTCTAGTATCAAACTAGTTGCCAATATGGAAAACAAAATGTCTAGTGGAGAAGACACTGTACCGCTTACTCTCATAAAGTCTGTGATTCCATTAATAGCAGCTCATCTTGCTCACATATTCAATCAGTCTTTATCATCTGGACAATTTCCTCAATGTTTCAAGTCTTCTGTCATAATTCCTCTTCACAAGAAAGGTTCTGTTAGTGATGTGGGAAACTACAGACCGATATCTCTGTTAAATAATTTCTCAAAAATTCTGGAAAAAATTGTTCATTTCAGGCTTTCATTGTACCTGGAAAGAAGCAATATGCTTGCTAATGAGCAATTTGGTTTTAGACCTGGTAGATCAACTGCTGATGCAGTGGCACATTTCCTCACTCATCTTGATGGTGCTCTTTCAGAGAAAAAGCACGTGATTGGCCTATTTTGCGATCTATCGCGGGCTTTCGATTGCTGTGACTCTTCAGTCCTTCTTTCTAAACTTCCTTCATATGGGGTCATAGGTTCTGATCTAAACTGGTTTGAGTCATATCTTTCGTGCAGATTTCAAAGGACTAAGGTTCCATGTTTAATGCATGGAACTAAATCTTTTGAATATTCTAGCACGTTGGAGGTTAGATCTGGAGTCCCTCAGGGATCGGTACTTGGGCCACTTCTATTTCTTCTTTATGTAAATGATCTAGTCCTTTCATCTTGTCAGGGTTGTTTCACAATGTTTGCTGATGATACCACCATACTCATAACTGGTAAAACCAAAGACCATGTCTTTGAAAACTGTAAAAATACAATTAATGGTATTCAAGCCTGGTTCTCAGCAAACAGACTGAAGTTAAACTCTGGCAAGACCACATACATATACTTCAACCCACATGCTCCAAATAGTGTTAGCTCCATCAACTGTACTGACCTTACTGTTTCCTACTCTCAAGAAGTCAAATTCTTGGGAATGATTGTTGATGAAAAACTAAAATGGAAAGCACATGTTGAGTATATTAAGACTAGATTATCTTCTTCTATATTTGCTATCCTCTCTATAAGTAAAAATGTTGGTTCTCGGCCTGCCCTCCTTGCTTATTTTGCATATTTTCACAGTGTGATGAGCTATGGTATCGTGTACTGGGGGTTTTCTTCCTATTGCTCTGAAATCTTTCTTCTGCAGAAGCGTTCTCTTAGAGCAATCTATGGTATGAGGAGGGATGAATCCTGTAGATCCTTATTTAAGGAAAATAACATCCTTACTTTTTATGGACAATTGGTGCTAGATACTTGCGTCCTAATACACAAAAAACAGGACACTCTAAAAAGAAACAGGGACATCCATGGGTACAACACCAGGGGAAGGGACGATATTGTGGCTAGTGGGGTGAGACTATTCTGTAGGTCTTACTTGAGTGCAGGAATAAAACTGTTCAACAAATTACCCAACCAAATCCGACAAATTGAACATGCCGAGCAGTTTAAAACTGCAATCAAGAAATTTCTTCTTGATTTGTCTCCCTACAGCCTACAGGAAGTGTCCAATTCTTTGGGCTAAATTTTCAGGAGTGGAGTGAATTGGTAGACGGAGTCGCGTTACCAGTCTTGTTTCAATTTAAAGTGACCAATCCTACATCCCCCTCCTACTCTTTCTCTCTACTTTTTCTCTGCCGCTCAATTTTTTAATTTTTTAATTTTTAATTTATCATCATAATATTAGTATTAAGCAAATTATATTGAAATGTTATTATTATATTAGATTTAAGCAATTGTGTTCATACAATATTGTATATTATCACAATAAAAATTCAATTCAATTCAATTCAATGTCCTATCTTAAGGGCGGGGTTATTGCCTATGTCAATCTCTTCCACCCAATCCTTTTACAACTACTCCAACTCGCTTTTACTGAATCTACGCTGATACCGGGACTTAAACCACCGACTTCCGGATTACAATTTTTCAAGAAAAAGTTTTGTCTGTCCCGGTAGCTCAGTGGTAAAGGCGGCACTCTGTGAATCCAAAGTTTTCAGAGGTCGTGGGTTCGAAACCCAACCGGGACATGACAAGTTATGCTCCCGTTTGGGATTTTTACCACATAATAATATGTCTTGGGCTTACTGCTGGAATAATGGGACTTTAGTAGTCTTAATCGGGCAGTATAAATAAGGCGATATTATTTTTATTAATTTTTCTTCTTTCCAATTTCAGACAGCCGGGTCTCGGCCGGTGTTCACTATCTCCAAGGATGGTATCTACGTGCTGGTGTTGAAGATCACTAGTTCCCAGGCCTTCGAAGTGAACGTGCATATAGAGATGAAGAGCTCGTACGGATACCTGTCGGCAGTGGACTATCCTTTGCTGAAGGTGAGAGAGACGCAATTCTGCATTTCTTATCTAAAAATTTATCATATTAGGTATTCATATTTGTTTTTGTTTTTTTTTTCTTTCTTTTTCCTTTCTTATTTCTTCAAGTTACATTTTTTTTTTTAATTTTTACATTCTGATTTATTTTCAGAAATTAAAAAAAAAATCTATTATGCACAAGTAACCCTACAATTAATTTTTTATTTAAAAAAAACCGCTCAAGTTTTGGTCTTTGAAAGTTTTTGATGTTCACACCAGTTTATTTTAAGTAATTACTTATCTATACTTATAAATGCGAAAGTTAAAAAAAATTTCACCTCAATTTCTCAGCACTGGTATGGCCAGGAAGTTGAAATTGTGAAATAGAACAAACATTAAACACAATTTAGTAACTCAGCTTGTGTTAATGTGCCCCTCTTTCAAGAAAGCACTCTCAGTCTCATAATCCCCAAATCTCTCTTTCAACCGTCACACAACTTGGTTATTTCGTTCAATTTAATCAAATAGAGTGCGTTGTGTGACGGTTGAAAGGGAGATTTTTGGATTAAGAGAGTCCTGGGTTCAGTTCTCTTTGTGTATATACTTCCTACATTACATTATATCTGGGGGTCTTTTCTAAAAGAAATTCCTATGTGCTGCGTCCATTATTTAGAACTATTGCACCCCATTCAGCTCACTCATTACTTTCAAAAACGTCTGCTGCACTAAAAAGTTTAGCAGGTGTTATATAAGTTCACAGTGTTTGTTTCCAGCTTTTGTCCTGAGTATACAAGAGTTTGGATGTTTGTGAGTGACTTGATTAGGATGGGAGAGGGTGTTCCCTCACCACATTTATCGTACTCAATGGTGTCATTGTATACTCCAATGTTGTTTCTTAAGAAATAGTGACCTGGTAGTAAACCAACTATTTCTCTGGTGTTTGTTTAACCCAGTCAACAAAGGTGTATGAGTTATTTTATTTTATTATCATTATTTGATTTTAATTCCAACCAGTCTACAAATTTTCTGAGTTGTTGCTTATTCTTTGATATTTGTTCAACCCAGTCTACAAAAGTTTCTGAGTTGTTGTTTTTTTTTATGTCATTCTCTGATATTGGTTCAACACAGCCTACAAATGTTTCTGAGTTGTTAATATCATTAATGATCATTTTTTTCTTTTATAATTTTCATATGCGTTGTCATAAGAAATTATAAAAGTGTTTGGTAAGATATACCGCTCACCCGGTCCTTAATAGAACTTAGCCATATCATTTGCTTACATTCCAAGATGCGCAATGCAATGTTACCAGCCCCCGGGGACATGCACAAGCACGTGCACGTGGACCCGTCTATTAAGAGTTATCTAGGTGCACACAGTTCCGCATTACACCCCCTGTGTACCCTAGACCGAGGGCCATATACTTCCTAACCAAGATTAAAGTTACTAACCAATGTGTCTGTGTATGTCCCCAGTTCTATGCAGCCATGTGTCTGGTATATGTGATACTAGGAGTGGTCTGGCTCACTGTGTCTTTCCTGCAGTGGAGAGAGCTCATACGGGTTCAGTTCTGGATAGGGGGCGTTATTTTTATGGGTAAGCAAGATGAGTCTTTAATCCTCAGCACCATGTTGAATTCGAATAAAGAAGGGTTTTTTTTTATTGGAAAGAATATTTTTTTTTTTTGGTTGAAGGCAGGAAAACATCTTTTAAAGACACCCAGGTCATCCTGACTTGGAGTGTGGGATTTCCACCCACTAAAAACCCACCTTCTCAAAGAGCTAATCGCACCTGGAACCGAAAATATCATTACTTCAAGTAGAAAGAATATTAACTTAATTTTTTTTTAATACATTTTTTTTTTTTTTAATTTTAATACTATTGTAGGTACCCAAATTTATTCCATGGAAAGACTTATTTTTGAATTTTAAGCATCAGCAGTCTCTACTTTTTACATACTCCTTAGGTATGTCTTCTGAGTCACTATTTTTCCCCGTTATTTTGCAACCAAAAGGAATCGCCAGACTCAGTCAAACAATAAGGCGACGGACTCGCAACCTGGAGGTCGGTGGTTCGAGTCCTAACGTTGTCGTACTTTATTCCGCTCTTTTCCTTTGGATGTCAGATGTCAGGGCCTACCCTAGCCTCAAGAGGTACTTGTAGAGTGGGTAACAACGACCAGTGGCGGCATTCATCATCATTGGGTGGCGTCATCGTGAACGATGGTAGCCAGACAGTGAAGGAATGACTCAACACGTCTACCACTGTCTTTACAAGGAGGCTAATAAATGACAAGGGCCCCCAGAACCAAGCCAATGCTGGTCTACTCCCTGTTTATAGTGTCGGCATTACTAGATTGATATCGGACGATGATGGTTGGTTGGAAATATGATGCATTAGTCCTACTGTTGCTGGTACCCACAAAAAATTGTGACATAATAGGACAAATAACTAGTTCTTATTTTGAACCCCACTAATAATTGTGACATAATAGGACGAATAAGTAGTTCTTATTTTGAACCCTATTAATTAGCCGACCTCCGTGGCTCAGTGGTTAAGAGCATTGGTTACTGACCCGGAGGTTGCGGGTTCAAATCCCGGCCGGAGCGGAAATTTCTAAACGAAATTTTCTGTTTCCGGAATGGCATGGATGTAAAGGTAAAGTGCCCTGAAGTAATGCAAAAGCGGTTCCGGGGCACAGTTACTTAAAAAAAAAAAAAAAAAAAAAATTGTGACACAATAGGACAAATAAGTAGTTTTTATTTTGAACCCCACTAATAATCGTGACATAATAGGACAAATTACTAGTTATTATTTTGAACCCCACTAATAATTGTGACATAATAGGACAAATAACTAGTTGTTAATTTGAACCCATGAACACTGTTCCTTCCCAGGTATGTTGGAGAAGGCAACGTTCTACGCCGAGTACCAGAGCATCAATTCCACTGGGGAGAGTGCCTTGCCTGGGGCTGTGTTCTTTGCTGAGCTGGTCTCCTGTGCTAAGCGAACCGTGGCCCGGATGCTGGTCATTGTAGTCAGCCTAGGCTTCGGTATTGTCAAGTGAGTAGTCCTGTGCTAAGAGAACCCTGGCCAGAATGCTGGTCATTGTAGTGAGCCTAGGCTTTGGTATTGTCAAGTGAGTAGTCCTGTGCTAAGAGAACCGTGGCCAGAATGCTCGTCATTGTAGTGAGCCTAGGCTTCGGTATTGTCAAGTGAGTAGTCCTGTGCTAAGAGAACCGTGGCCAGAATGCTCGTCATTGTAGTCAGCCTAGGCTTTGGTATTGTCAAGTGAGTAGTCCTGTGCTAAGAGAACCGTGGCCAGAATGCTCGTCATTGTAGTGAGCCTAGGCTTCGGTATTGTCAAGTGAGTAGTCCTGTGCTAAGAGAAGTGTGACCAGAATGCTGGTCAGTGTAGTGAGCCTAGGCTTTGGTATTGTCAAGTGAGTAGTCCTGTGCTAAGAGAAGTGTGGTCAGAATGCTGGTCATTGTAGTGAGCCTAGGCTTCGGTATTGTCAAGTGAGTAGTCCTGTGCCAAGAATTTTGGCCACAAGTTAAGGATAAGTCGACTGGAGGTTTTGTTAAACCTCCAGTGGACTCTGAAGTCTAGATATGGCGTATTGTATTGTATTCTGCTCTTACTTCCAGGCCTCGGCTTGTATTGTATTGTATTCTGCTCTTACTTCCAGGCCTCGGCTTGTATTGTATTGTATTGTATTCTGCTCTTACTTCCAGGCCTCGGCTTGTATTGTATTGTATTGTATTCTGCTCTTACTTCCAGGCCTCGGCTTGTATTGTATTGTATTGTATGGTATTGTATTGCATTGTATTGTATGGTATTGTATTGTATTGTATTGTATTGTATGGTATTGTATTGTATTGTATTGTTTTTTATTGTATTGTATTCTGCTCTTACTTCCAGGCCTCGGCTGGGTGACATGCTACATCGTGTGGTGGGGGTGGGGGGGCTCTACTTCTGCTTCGCCTCCGTGGAGGCCTACCTCAGGATATACGACCAGAAGAACAACGTGGTCCTCTCCTCCATACCTCTGGCCCTGCTAGACTCCACCATAGTCTGGTAAGTGGGCTATAAAGGGTTGGGTGGCAGCACTGAGATCATATAACATAGAGGGAACCTTACCTATCTCGAACTGAACAAATTTATGCGTCCAACTTTGAACAGCTGATGGTCCCTCTTTCAACAAATCCCGGCTTCTGATTGGTTCAATTTATTTGAATTTTTTGTTTACCTCATGCAGTGACGGATATCTAAACATCCTTAATTTTCACGTCAGATACCAAGTCTTATTTTACTACATAATAAGTAGAAAATAAGGAAAGTAAAAGGCGAAACAAAGACAAAAACAACTAAAAGGTAAGTAGGTATTAAAAAAGTAAAAAATATTATTTTAGAAGAATTAGGTAGTTTTGGTACCCACTCTTTCGCGAGAGAAAAATTACTACAACTCCGGCACTGATTTTGAAATCAGCTGATGGTCCCTCTTGGACGCAAATCTCGGTACATGGGTTCCCTCTATGTTATATATTATGATCTCAGTGGGTGGAAGAGATTGCCATAGGCAATAACCCCGCACTTTAGTCAGGATACTCGTATATGTATGTAATTTGTTTTATTTTTTTCCTGTTTATATTAATTTTGTCAATTTTGTATTTTAATTTTTATCATTATTTCTTTGTATATATGTTCTTCTAATAAAGCGTTTCATAATAAATAATTATCCTTATTAGGTATTTCTTTCTATTTTCTAATCCTCAGAGTCTTATTATTATGTGTGGACACAAACTAAAATTAATGAGGAAAAATTCATGCACTGGATGGAATTTGAACGAATGGATCCCTACGCTATCTGGATTACCAGACTAGCGCGTTAACCACTTGACCATCAGTGCACTATGTACAGTGTACATAATGTCTAATAGAAGCTATTTAATATGGAAAATTAGGAAATTTCTTTTGTTCAGAAACATTTCGCAGTATCTTATGTCGAACTTTGAACAGGAGGTGCAGAATCTAGATAATAGGGGTTTGCGCCACAGAGGTTTTACAAAAACGTCTATTAATTTCGCCTCCAATTATCTGCATATTTGCCATCCAAGGGTTGGATGGCAGAGAATGCCATAGACAATGATCACCCCCTTTTTACATTTATTGTAATTTCTTACTTTGATGTCAAAGAGTCTTATTATTATTGTCTGTCCCGGTAGCTCAGTGGTAAAGGCGGCACTCTGTGAATCCAAAGTTTCCAAAGGTCGTGGGTTTGAAACCCAATCGAGACATGACAAGTTATCCTCCCATATGGGATTTTTACGACATAATAATATGTCTTGGCCTTACTGCTGGAATAATGGGACTTTATGAAAGTCCTACTCGGGCAGTATAAATAAGACGATATTATTATTATTAATTTCGCCTTAAATTATCTGCATATTTGCCATCCAAGTGTTGGATGGCAGAGATGGCTATAGGCAATGATGACGCCCTTTTTAAATTTATTGTAATTTCTTACTTTGATATCAAAGAGTCTTATTATTATTATTATTATTATCAAACACCTCGGCCGAGGTGTGAAGAACGCCTATACAAAGAAAGAGACAGCCCGGCAGAGTGTAAGGTTACGGAAAACATAGTTCCCATGCATTTCATGTACTTTCGGCCAACGAAAAGTGCAACATGAATTTCAGAAATTGCGATTTTTACTGTAGAAATGAACTCTATACGTTGATAAATAAATTGATTTGACTTTTTTTGGACTTCCTAGGCCAACGGGAACGCTATTTTCGAGTTATTAACACGTTGGGTGCCACGCCGCTCATAATGAGAGACAGCATAGTATTCTGAGAGGCCGCGTCTCTCATATTGAGCGATATTAGATTTTACTTTCAAGTATAGCCTCTCAATATTGAGCCGCGCTACAATGCATTTAATATGGAGAGTTTGAAGGATAATCCAGCAATGTTTGGTTTTCATCTATCATGATTGGCTCTCATATTGAGAGACAATTCTCTGAATAGTGGTGGCCCCCAGGGGATAATCATCATTTTTTGAGTTGGCACACAATGTGTTAATCTGCTTACCCGCAGGTGGATCTTCCGCAGCCTCGTCCACACGACGCGTACGCTGCGTCTGCGTCACAACCTCGTCAAGCTGACGCTCTACACACACTTCATGCACACGCTCACCTTCGCCGTGCTGGCCTCGGTGCTCTTCATGCTCTACTCCATCCGGGAGCACCACAGGGGCGGCTGCCTCACCCACTGGAAGGAGCTGTGGATAGACGACGCCTACTGGCATCTCCTCTTCTCTC
Organism: Bactericera cockerelli; assembly: GCA_024516035.1. NCBI lineage: Eukaryota > Metazoa > Arthropoda > Insecta > Hemiptera > Triozidae > Bactericera > Bactericera cockerelli. The sequence goes on along the minus strand of CM044955.1, from coordinate 28,952,440 downwards.
TCATTCTGGTGGTCATCATGTTCCTGTGGAGACCCATGAACAACAGTCAGAGGTGAGAATTATTAACTAGTGGCGTCTCCTCTTCTCTCTCATTCTGGTGGTCATCATGTTCCTGTGGAGACCCATGAACAACAGTCAGAGGTGAGAATTATTAACTAGTGGCATCTCCTCTTCTCTCTCATTCTGGTGGTCATCATGTTCCTGTGGAGACCCACGAACAATAGTCAGAGGTGAGAATTATTAACTAGTGGCATCTCCTCTTCTCTCTCATTCTGGTGGTCATCATGTTCCTGTGGAGACCCATGAACAACAGTCAGAGGTGAGAATTTTTTTTTTTTTTTTTTTAATGGCTTTGTTTAACGTGGTAGGATTCTCTCAAGGGAGCTCTTATTAACTAGTGGCGTCTCCTCTTCTCTCTCATTCTGGTTACCAGAAGAATGAGAGAGAAGAGGAGACCCATGAACAACAGTCAGAGGTGAGATTTTTTTTTTTTAATGGCTTTGTTTTACGTGGCACGATTCTCCCAAGGGAGCTTTTATTAACTAGTGGCATCTCCTCTTCTCTCTCATTCTGGTGGTCATCATGTTCCTGTGGAGACCCATGAACAACAAACAGAGGTGAGAATTTTTTTAATGGCTTTGTTTAACGTGGCAGAATTCTCCCAAGGGAGCTCTTATTAACTAGTGACGTCTCCTCTTCTCTCTCATTCTGGTGGTAATCATGTTCCTGTGGGGACCCATGAACAACAAACAGAGGTGAGAATTTTTTTTTAATGGCTTTGTTTAACGTGGCAGAATTCTCCCAAGGGAGCTCTTATTAACTAGTGACGTCTCCTCTTCTCTCTCATTCTGGTGGTCATCATGTTCCTGTAGAGACCCATGAACAACAGTGAGAGGTGAGAATTATTAACTAGTGGCATCTCCTCTGTTCTCTCTCATTCTGGTGGTCATCATGTTCCTGTGGAGACCCATGAACAACAGTCAGAGGTGAGAATTATTAACTAGTGGCGTCTCCTCTTCTCTCTCATTCTGGTGGTCATCATGTTCCTGTGGAGACCCATGAACAACAGTCAGAGGTGAGAATTATTAACTAGTGGCGTCTCCTCTTCTCTCTCATTCTGGTGGTCATCATGCTCCTGTGGAGACCCATGAACAACAGTCAGAGGTGAGTTTTTTTTTTTTTTTTTTAATGGCTTTGTTTAACGTGGCAGGATTCTCCCAAGAGCTCTTATTAACTAGTGGCGTCTCCTCTTCCCTCTCATTCTGGTGGTCATCATGTTCCTGTGGAGACCCATGAACAACAGTCAGAGGTGAGAATTATCTTCTCTCTCATTCTGGTGGTCATCATGTTCCTGTGGAGACCCATGAACAATAGTCAGAGGTGAGTTTTTTTTTTTTTTTTAATGGCTTTGTTTAACGTGGCAGGATTCTCCCAAGAGCTCTTATTAACTAGTGGCGTCTCCTCTTCCCTCTCATTCTGGTGGTCATCATGTTCCTGTGGAGACCCATGAACAACAGTCAGAGGTGAGAATTATTAACTAGTGGCGTCTCCTCTTCTCTCTCATCCTGGTGGTCATCATGTTCCTGTGGAGACCCATGAACAACAGTCAGAGGTGAGAATTATTAACTAGTGGCATCTCCTCTTCTCTCTCATTCTGGTGGTCATCATGTTCCTGTGGAGACCCATGAACAACAGTCAGAGGTGAGAATTATTAACTAGTGACATCTCCTCTGTTCTCTCTCATTCTGGTGGTCATCATGTTCCTGTGGAGACCCATGAACAACAGTCAGAGGTGAGAATTATTAACTAGTGGCGTCTCCTCTTCTCTCTCATCCTGGTGGTCATCATGTTCCTGTGGAGACCCATGAACAACAGTCAGAGGTGAGAATTATTAACTAGTGGCATCTCCTCTTCTCTCTCATTCTGGTGGTCATCATGTTCCTGTGGAGACCCATGAACAACAGTCAGAGGTGAGAATTATTAACTAGTGACATCTCCTCTGTTCTCTCTCATTCTGGTGGTCATCATGTTCCTGTGGAGACCCATGAACAATAGTCAGAGGTGAGTTTTTTTTTTTAATGGCTTTGTTTAACGTGGCAGGATTCTCCCAAGAGCTCTTATTAACTAGTGGCGTCTCCTCTTCCTTCTCATTCTGGTGGTCATCATGTTCCTGTGGAGACCCATGAACAACAGTCAGAGGTGAGAATTTTTTTTTTTTTTTAATGGCTTTGTTTAACGTGGCACGATTCTCCCAAGAGAGCTCTGATTAACTAGTAGCATCTCTCTTCTCTGTCATTCTGGTGGTCATCATGTTCCTGTGGAGACCCATGAACAACAATCAGAGGTGAGATTTTTTAACTAGTGGCATCTCCTCTGTTCTCTCTCATTCTGGTGGTCATCATGTTCCTGTGGAGACCCATGAACAACAGTCAGAGGTGAGAATTATTAACTAGTGGCATCTCCTCTGTTCTCTCTCTCATTCGTTTGTTCAGGACAAGTTATGTTCCAATTTGGATTTTTTACATCAGAATAATATGTCTTAAGCTAACTGCCAGAATAGCTAGAATAATAGGACCTATTAGTCCTAGTAGCATAAATAAAGCGATATCATTATAGTCAAACCTGGATATAAGAGAACTCAATGGACCAGAATTTTATTCTCTTTTATCCATGTTTCTCTTATAAAGAGGTTACTTTTCCTTATAGATCCTGAATATCGTTCTCTTATATTGAGGTTTCTCTTATATCCAGGTTTCTCTTATAAAGAGGTATTTTTTCCTTATAGATTCTGAAAATAGTTCTTTTATACTGAGGTTTCTTTTATCCATGTTTCTCTTATAAAGAGCTTATTTTTCCTTATAGATTCTGAAAATAGTTCTTTTATATTGAGGTTTCTCTTTTATCCAGGTTTCTCTTATAAAGAGGTTATTTTTCCTTATAGATCCTGAAAATTGTTCTCTTTTATTGAGGTTTCTCTTTTATCCAGGTTTCTCATATAAAGAGGTTGTTTTTCCTTATAGATTCTGAAAATAGTTTTTTTATATTGAGGTTTCTCTTTTATCCAGGTTTCTCTTATAAAAAGGTTACTTTTCCTTATAGATCCTGAAAATAGTTCTCTTAAATTAAGATTTCTCTTCTATCCTGTTTTCTCTTATAAAGAGGTTGTTTTTCCTCATAGATTCTGAAAATAGTTCTTTTATATTGAGGTTTCTCTTTTATCCAGGTTTCTCTTATAAAAATTTTACTTTTCCTTATAGATCCTGAAAATCTTTCTCTTAAATTAAGATTTCTCTTCTATCCAGTTTTCTTTTATAAAGAGGTTATTTTTCCTTAAAGATTCTGAAAATAGTTCTTTTATATTGAGGTTTCTCTTTTATCCAGGTTCGACTGTATTAAATAAATAAAATAAAATAAAATAAAATAAAATAGCCTTTATTGAAGAGTTAATCATTTAAAGAAATTTACAAACATAAGGGTTTCAAAATACACTAAAGTTATCTCTTTTCAGCCTAGGTGGCAAAATAGGTAGTAACAAAATAATAATCTAAGTTTATATAATTATCAAAATATTATAAACTACCTATTTTTCACTATACTCATATTATTTACAGTTTTAAATTCTGCTAGGCTGAAGGCCTCTAATGGGGCAGTGCCCATTAGGATTTGGACTTACATAACTTTAGAAGTCTTCTAAAGTTATACATGGCCAATTCTAATAAAAATATACATATGATGCAATAAGATTAATAATCTCACTTTTCTGTTTATACTGATTATACTGATCTAATTAACATTACAATTAATTAACATTACATCAATCTTTTACCTTTTTCCCTAACCTTCTTCCACAAATCTCTCTATTTTTTGCCACTTCTTTCCAGTTATCACCTTCTATTGTTTGAAACTCGGCTTCCCACTTTTTCTTGGGGCTTCCTCTTCTTCTTTTCCTATTTATTTTCTAAAATTGTATTTCCTTTGACCATCTCCCATCTTCTCTCCTAAGTACATGCCCTGTCCAATTACATTTTAGGGACCATATTCTGTAACCTATGTTTTCTAATCTTGTTTTTCCCCTCACCCAACTGTTTCTTTTCCTGTCTCTCAAAGTAATTCCTAACATTGACCTCTCCATTCTTCTTATTACTAAATTTAGTTTTGTTAAATATTCTTTTTTCAGCACCCATGTTTCACAAGCGTATAGCAAGGTTGGCAGCACACATGATTAAAAAAGTCTCGTTTTGAAAATAATTTTGACATTTTTATTGTATTATTACATAATATATACAATTAGTTTAGTCAATATTACTTTACATTATGTCTTGGGCTTACTGCTGGAATAATGGGACTTTAATAGTCCTAATCGGGCAGTATAAATAAGGTGATATTATTTGTATCTTTACATCTCAATTAAAAGAAAAAATCTCTCGCGTCCCTCAGGTACGCATTCACGCCCCTCCTGGATCCCTCCCTGGAGGATGAGGAGGACGAGGAGGTGGAACAGTTCATCAACGAGAGCATGGGCCTCAAGCTCCGCCCACCAGACGAGGAGGCGCCGCCCACCCCTCGCCCCCACCCCCACCCCTCCACACGCTCGCCCAGGGCGGATCTGGAGAGGGCCGCGGCGAACACGGCGCCCATCTCGGGGCTCATTGACTCGACGGTGCTCCCCCTCGTAGACTCAGATGAGGAACTCATGAACACCAAGTTTGAAGTGTCCAAGATGCAGTAGAGGGCAGAGTTGACACTCGGGTGCAGATACTTGTGCTGGCCGGCGGAAGCGGGCAGTAAATATAACAACAAGTTATACCGTTCTTGAGATATTTTTATACACGTACATATACAAGCAGACAGACATACAAAGAAAGTGATACAAATCTTGTTTGGAATCAGGAGAGAATAATTCGTCGAGAAATGTTATCAGCTCGATTTCGAAAGAAGAAAAAAACAGACCGGAAACGATGCTTTCTATTTCCTGTATCTTTCAGGAAATAGAAGGAAAATTCGAAAAGAAAACTGACCGAACACAATACTTTCTATTTCTTGTATCTTTTAGGAAATAGAAGGTAAAAGTAGTTAGTTATCGTTTTTGTGTTAGTCAAGATGTGATATCACTATTACTAGAACGAAGTTCAGGTCACAATAGATCTAATTAGGTTGCAATGTTAAGTAAGAGTTCCACCAAAAACCCTGCAACCAGGTCAGATAATAAAAAACTAGCTTTACTAAATCTTTGCTGATCTTGGAACTCGAAGGACCGACCTCCGGTTTCAGCAGAGTCCACCGCCTTATTGATCGAGCTAACGTCGGTCTTTTAGGAGTTCTCATATCCTTGCAGAAGTTTCTGTGCTATCATTATGTGATCAATGTCCCAAACAAATCTATGTATCTACAGGGTGTCCCACCAAACTTGGACACCTCAAATTACTCGGCCCCTGAAAGAGTTTTTGAAAAATAAAAAATCCTTGGGTACATGGTCTAATTATGCGGTTTCAGTCATGAAATTTTTTTTATACAGGGTGGTTCAAAAGTCAGAAATTGAGGTGTCAACTTTCGATTTTTAAATGGATCGACCTGAATTTTATTTGATAATTTTACTTCTAAATGGTTCCTGAGTATTTTTTTAAACAAAAATTTTACATACAGGGTGGTTTTTTTTTGACCAATTTTTTTTCTAAATCTCGAATAACTCAAGTTTGTTTAATTTTTTTGATAACAAGAATAGAGAGTGTTTGTATAATGAAAACACGCACTTTCAATTGGCATCAAATTTTTTTATACAGGGTGGTTCACAAGTGAAATAATGACTTGATTTTTTTTAAAACTGAGTTTTTTTAATTTTTTATTTGGGATTAATAATTCTCGCTTAATTTTACACATTTTTTGTTAGTCATATCGAAAAACAAAACTAAAGTGTTGTACAGGGTGAGACATAATTTTTTTGTGACACCCTGTATATGGGCAGTCAAAGAGACGTAAAATTAAATATAAAAACTAAATAAGCAAGAAAAACTTCGATTTTTAATTATATAAAAAAGTTATGGTGTTTTAACTAACATTGTCACATGGACCACCCTGTAGATATTTTCTTAAAACATCATATGGGTAGTCGAAACTGTCTAAAATTCAACGAGGAGTCCAAATCTGAAAGAAAAAAATGAATTCAAAAAGCCATTTTCAATTTTGTGTCTACACCTACCTACTTTTTATTTCTGGGTTTAAAATCATTCAGTGTGTACACCAAATTGAAAATGGCTTCAAAAATCGTGTTTATTACTTGTTTTTCCCCACGATTCGAAGTCTTCGTTGAATTTTATACAACTTCGAGTACCCACAAGATAGTTTAAGAGAATATCTACAGGGTGGTCCATGCGACAATATTAGTTAAAACACCATAACTTTTTGATATCATTAAAAATCAAAGTTTTTCTTGCACATTTAGTTTTTATATTTAATTTTACGTCTCTTTGACTGCCCATATACAGGGTGTCACAAAAAAATTATGTCTCACCCTGTACAACACTTTAGTTTTGTTTTTAGATATGACTAACAAAAAATGTGTAAAATTAAGCGAGAATTATTAATCCCAAATAAAAAATTAAAAAAACTCAGTTTTAAAAAAAATCAAGTCATTATTTCACTTGTGAACCACCCTGTATAAAAAAATTTGATGACAATTGAAAGTGCGTGTTTTCATTATACAAACACTCTCTATTCTTGTTATCAAAAAAATTAAACAAACTTGAGTTATTCGAGATTTAGAAAAAAAATTGGTCAAAAAAAAACCACCCTGTATGTAAAATTTTTGTTTAAAAAAGTACTCAGGAACCATTTAGAAGTAAAATTATCAAATAAAATTCAGGTCGATCCATTTAAAAATCGAAAGTTGACACCTCAATTTCTGACTTTTGAACCACCCTGTATAAAAAAAATTTCATGACTGAAACCGCATAGTTAGACCATGTACCCTAGGATTTTTTATATTTCAAAAACTCTTTCAGGGGCCGAGTAATTTGAGGTGTCCAAGTTTGGTGGGACACCCTGTATATTCTAATATATGAAAGTTGTGTTTTTCAACTTTATAGTTGTATACACCAAGTCGCAAACAAATAATACGAAAAATGTATGCTTTGTTTGGGATTTGAACCAACGAAGCCGTATGCTATCTGGCTTTTCCTTCACCAGTGAATTTTCCTCCAAAAACTTCGTCATCAATGACAGGGCTGGCTCGACCAGTTATTGGCGGAGGCTCTTTGCTCGCTTTGAGCTTCTAGCTAGCATGAGCATAGACCTGGCAACAGATGTCCTCCCTCGGACAGTAACTGATGTATTTATGAATATCAAATTTTGTCTTGCGAATGTCTCAATGCTTTTCTTATTGTGAAGACGGAATGTCCTCAGTGGTAAGATCTAAGGATTGAAAAATCCACCGCAGTATTTTTTGATTCAGTAGAACCTTTTTTTTTTTGGGTGGGGATGCCCGGGAGGTAAAATCCTCTCTTACTCCCAACATTAAAACTCCCACTCTTATTGGGGTGTGAGTGTCAATGCTGAGATTAGGACGAATATTGTCGTAGTGACAATAGACAGTGTGGGGATGATGTACACCACTCGGAAAGGGTAGAGGACCCTCTCAGGATGATGCAAACCGACCCACTAAAAACCCCCCCTCATCATCCATCATACACACGAAAGAGGCTGCCCCGGCACCATACAAGATATTACTTCAGGGCAGCTCTTTATTAGATGCATCCTTCCTCAGACAGAGTCTTACAATATATGGCCCCTTCATCAATTACAATATACTACAATACAATACAATACAATAAAATACAATACAATACAATACATTATCTATTTCAGTTGCTTTTCTCTATTCCCTTACCTGTTCTTTCTTTCTTTCTTTCTCTCTCTCTCTCTCTCTCTCTTTCTCGCTCTCTCTCTCTTTCTAATACCGTAATCCTAATGTACATACTTACATACTTAATATATTAACCACATGTGCATGGTCTTACAATTTTACATAATAATTTTAGGAAATAGGCTGTAGGTTGAGGAGGGGGGTGCTGCCACCTCCCCCCTCCTCCCTCTACAGGGAAAACTTATGTCTAATTCCCTACCTAAATTACGTTTCTACAATTTTAAAAGGACTCATTCACAGGTGGTTAGTGTTTTTTTTTATTATTATCAACCTATGTACATTTTTTTTTTTTTTTTTTTTATATATAATTAGGTTTATGTACCATTTAGGTATTTTCTTTCACTTTCTCTCATCTTCCGCTTACTCTTTCTTGTCACATCACCTCCATATTACAAACACCTCATACATAGATTCAGTAGAACCTGGTTAAGCAAAACATGTGTAAGCAGGAAATCTCGATAATTTGGGGGAAAACCTCGAGGTCCCTAAAGAGGAGGTGTCCTGACTCCTAGGGGTTCCTTTTTATCTAGGTTTGAACGTATGTACAATGCAATTTAAAAGAAGCTTAAGGTCCGCCTGTTTTACCATATCAAGAACCATATGCCCATGACGGATGGTTTATGTGAATTCTGATTCCTTATGTGTTTATGTGAAAAGTTGAAGCTAAAATATTTTTTCGGTTTCTAGATATTTTATACGTATCTGGCAAGTTATCTTTTTTTATAAAAAGGACTGTCAAACTACGCAATCAATTTTTTAAAAGTGCAATAATCACTCCAAACGAAAATTTCTACCTTGAATACATCAGTTCCAATTCTGTCACGGCAGTTAGGTAACGTCTAGCGAAGTTAAGACTTCGATACCGGCTATTCCCGGCCCAAGCCAGGCTATTACCGATGTGTGAGGTAAATTAGGATAGCTGGTTTTGTGAACTGAATTAAAGCCAACAAAAAAATGTACCCACCTATTTTAATATTATTTGTCTAGAATCTAGACTTGTTTGCTCTTACAATTATTTCCACAATTTTTAGTGGAAAAAATGACATATGAAGTTAAAGAAAAGCAAAGAAACATTTTTTTTTTTTTGTTGCTTTTCTTTAACATTTGTTAAAGAAAAGCATTTGAGTTATTTGATTTGGGTTTCTGTGTCAAACAAGTTATTTGAGACAGAAACCGGAAAATCACAAACGAGCTACCCACAGTAACTTCTCTCAGCCTGAGTGGGGTCAGGATCAAGATTTCAAATTTGAGTGGTCACCCACCATGTCCGAGCCTCGCTCGACGTTGCCTAACTTCCGCGGTCTTACGATCATCGGTTTGCTTCTGCTGGAGTGAGAAAGCTCTCTGTTAGTAGCTGAAATCCACTCATTCCCAACAGCACGCAAGTCCTTCCGGCGAGCTTGATTAAATAAAACTCGCCAACAGGCCTATACAGGGTGGTCCAGAAAGTTTGCACCAAAATGATAGGGGTAATAAAAGAGACCATTTCCAACAAAAATATTCCCGGACATTTTCCTTTATTTTTTGTCGTTTTCAAAATGGCGGCCGAAACGTGTGTTTTTCAAATATTCCGACTTTGGTTGGCTTTTGATTTTTTTATTTTTTTCTGTACCACCTAGAAAAAAACGGATTGCATTTTTGAATTGAAAATAAAATTTTAATCAAAATAAGTTAAATTAACCCGTTCAATGTTTTAATGATCATGCTCATTTAGGCTGTCAACGTTCTGAACGCACATATTTGAAAAACACACGTTTTGGCCGCCATTTTGAAAACGACAAAAAATAAAGGAAAATGTCCGGGAATATTTTTGTTGGAAATGGTCTCTTTTATTACCCCTATCATTTTGGTGCAAACTTTCTGGACCACCCTGTATTATCACGAAACAGAGTTTATATGTATTTTGTTTTATTGTTATATACTTTATTGAGAACGACCTTCCCCCAGTTTTTATACAGAACATGGAGTAAACATGTACTTTTTAATTACCTTTTGTTGAATATTTCAATTTTTATTTATTTGTTTGTTTTTATAGTGGTATCTAAGGTATTCTCTTTTATGGTGGCTTAATTTATGGCCGGGTTGAGATGCGCCTGCCGCATACTATTACGTAAGACAAAAATATATACAGTAAAATAAAATGAAATTATTAAGAAAAAATAAATAAATTGAACAAAGAAACGAGAACTAAAAAAAGAATGAAGCTAATGGCCTACCTTTAGGGCGGGGTTATTGCCTGTGACAATCTCTTCCACCCAACTAATTTACATGAGCAAGGACTTGGCAAGCGCATCACGGCTATTACTGCTGTCATACAGTATGATTTACTATATATGCCTAAATGTTTTTTTATTTTACCAACTTTCTAAGGATTTATTTAGTTAATAATAATGAGGGAAATCGACGGTTGCTGTACCGTTTTACCGTTTATCTCTGGACTACGGACAGTAGTCACAACCGTTACCCTACGGAGGCTGACGTTTTGTAATGTTAAAAATGTTATGTAGCAAGATTTCCAAGTAATTTACATGTGCAATATTTAAGGTCGCTAGCCTGAGAAAAAACTTTGAAAATAATGTGGAGAGAAATCAGACATGATGTGCAATGTGTTTTCATAAGTACGTAAAGTTTAAAACTATCATATTTGTGTTAATCACAATAGTGATATTACTCGTACTCAAATTCTCCTTACTAAATATTTGCCATTCGCGGGACTCGTACCACCCACCTCGAGGTTACGAGACCGCCGCCTTATCGATCAAGACTCACTGACGCATACATAGCTATAAGCAGCCAGTTTTAGGCCCTAATCAAATAATAATTAATGTTGCTGTGGTGGACACTGTTACTATAGTTTGTCTCTTTCTTTTTTTTACTGTCCTTATTCTATAATAAGGAAAGTAATGGAATCACCCAAATTTTTCGATAGTCAGTGTTTTTTAATTTGGGTTTAATGTCGTTTTCAACTGCATGGTCATATCACGACGGACGTGTTCCCCTCCATTTGCAGGAAACTCACAAACCTGCTACCCACATTAACCTCACCCAGCCTGGGTTGGGCGGGAATGCCAGCATCACGAAGTCTTAACCTTGCTGGACGTTGCTTAACTTCGGTGATCCTACAAGAACCGCTGCATTCAACGTGCCATTGACGCTCGCTGTCTTTTCTTTTCATAGGAAGTTTTTCACACCTCGGCCGAGGTGTTTGATCTGATTTCACTTATATGATTGGCTGTCACCATGGTAATAGAAACACTTTAGTTGTTGTTGTTGAAGCCAGCGTGCCTACAGAGTGATGGTCTCCTGCCAACTTTATTTCAAAGTTGGCTCGTCCTGAACCACATATTTCTAAGTGCGATCAACCATCATGAGGACTTGAGACTTTTCTTTATAATCCATTAAACCCTTGGGAAACTGCAAGCTAGCCTGGCTTGTAAGGGTTGGCTAGTCTGTTCTCTGTTTATTGTCCTCTAGCGAGAATAAAAACACTAGTAACAGCCTCCGCTTTAGCGTCGTTTATTAATATGGGCATTAGTATTTCTAATCATCCTTTTTGTGATTTACCAACCCTAAAAGTGTGTTGGTGTTTTTCTGTCACACTGTGTATACTTTATTTATTTTAATTTTCTCTGGAAGAATATTGTCCTTGCTTTTTAGTATAAATCTTAGAGGGCTTCTATACAGTAATTATTTAGTTTTTATGCAGTATTTATTCAGTATTCACACCCACCACTACCATGTCCATTATGTTTATATCTTTGTATGATATTCCTTTTAGTATAAATATTTTGTACAAAGAAAATGACATCTACATTACGTAACCATATTTTGAATTAAATTAGTTTAACTTTGCTTTCGTGATGTCAGATTAAACGAATCTTATCCATGTGTTAAATGATATCTTTTTATTTATCTTACCTGTCTACAAAAAATTGAGACATACTTGGGAATTCCTATTCACGTGAAGCTATGGTCACCCAGAATATCCTAACTTCGCTGAACTTTGCTTCATTTCAACGATTTCTTGAGTCTGATCAATTTGCCATTGACTGACGCTGGCTTTTTGTGCTTCAACCACGCGTATTTTATGTAATAATAATACATTTTAGTGGAAGATAACCACCAGGCGAGGTTAATGCTCAAAGCATTTTTTACTACCTAACCATCGGAGTCTTATTATTACGTGGTCACAAACTCAAATTAATGAGTAAAAATTTATGGCCTAGGTGTGATTCGAACCAACGGATCCCTACGCTACCTGTATTGCCAGACTTGCGCGTTAACCACTTAACCATCAGTGCACTATGTACATTAAGGCAAAAAGAACCTATTTGAATATGGAAACTTGGAATGGAATTTCTTTTGTTTCGAAACATTTCTTTCGCAGTATTTTATGTCGAACTTTGAACAGGAGGTGTTGCAAAGCGCTTCGAAGTAATGTTTCCATCAGTGGAATTTGATCTCATTCATTCTAAAGGAAGAGCGGGGTATCAAACGTTGCAAAACGTATTGCATCACTGCGAGACAAAATGTTGTGGAACGCCATAGTTTGCATTTAAAAGAAAAATATGGTGAGGTTTCTTTTCGGTTGTAAAACAAATAATTTATTATTTTCACAGAATAAAACAACAGATACTCAATAATTTAGACAAGAAGGGGTCGGACAGTTTTCTCGCCTAGCAGGTTATCCGATTTTGACACGGTAGTAACGTCCACATCCACAGCAGCCGCCCCCACAACAGTCTGACCCACAGCCGCCACAACAGCTGCCCATCTTCGTTAGCGGCACGACACACTCAAGGACATTGGATTGAATCAGTGGGTCAAGGAGCAGGCGCAGGCTTTGCAGGTTGGGAACCGCTGGGCAGCTTAGTGATGCGTGGTTGAGAAGCACTCGTTCGTCCAGGAAATTGTTGGACGGGCCGCACAGAGCTTTGATCAGGTTCAGGACTCGGAGTTGCACGTTCGAATCGAGGAAGGACATTTTTTTTCGATTGACGTTAAAAGCTTCGGTTTGAAAGTTCCTTCAAGGTTTGAAAGGAAAGATTTTCAAATTAAAAACTGAAAAAAAGTTTCAGAAGATAAAACTTCGATTTGAAATTCTCGGAGAGGAGCTTTTAAAATTTCAAGACTGAAGATTGAGATCACTGAATGAAGATTGGAAATACTGGGATTTAAAATACTGGCTGAAGTCAACTGTAGAAATAAATGGCTAAAATGGTTGTTTCTCGAACTGATTAGAATGAATTGGTACTGTTGGGATGTTTCCTTTGAAATACACAGAATAGCTATTGAGTCTTGATGTGACGGTGTTGGTTTGTGTTATTGTGTTAACATTTAGGGTGCCTTTATCAATGCATTTTTATACAACTGGATAACTTTAAAAGATAAGTGCCTCTAAGACAGTCAACACTATTGAACCAAATTGTCAATCACATTTTATTAATGCTCAATATCCTCACTTGAAGGTGGTTTGATGTGTTGGGAAGGTTTCAAGCATATTGATTGCTTTTTGAAGATAGATATTATTTAACGTTTAATTTTTTGATTGATTCAATATAATTGACTAGCGGGCTGTCGCCCGCTTTGCGGGCCGAGGCATGGCCGTGAAAGCAAAAAATCCTTTTTGGCCAATGGCAGGTGTTGTAGTGGGAATTTCGAAAAATCCCGTCTTATTGCACATCTAGACTATAAGACAAAGCTACCTACCAAATTTCAGCTTCCTAGGACTTACGGTTTGGGCTGTAGAGCGATGATCAGTCAGTGGTCAGTCAGTCAATGTCTTTGACATTTATATATTAAGATTATCTAGAACTCTAGAGGCTACTTGGAATCTATCCAGTGATATGTTCAAAAGTTGAATAAGGTTAAATGTGTATTGATAAACCCAACATTAGTGTTTTTAAGAGTGCATTTATTATTTGCGAACTATTTAATCAATTCTTAATTTTATTCAATGGATAACAGGCCCAAGATCGATATTGTTCTGATAAAAAAATTGAAGGTCTCATCAATATCTATACCTTCTATCCTTTAATTTGCCTTAATATGGTTGAATCCTTCCTCTCACCCTTCAATGCGCTTTAATAAATGCGATACATATTCATTGAAATATGCGATTGTCATATTGATTTAATATAGGGTGCCAATTATTAGTCAGGGAAAAAAGCGACCATACTTTTCGGCACAGTGTACTTCATTTTGTGATATTTGTTTGAATTTAATTTTCCTAGCTAAATTCAGATCACTTGACAAGGAGTCACTCTTCAACATAATGGTTTTGTTTTTCACTTCCACACATATAATGTTTTGGACATTACTCTGGTTGAGCTCTTGTGGTGATTTGAATTGTTGGCTTTTCACAACCAGTGAGTATATTTTTTATTGTTATAATAATATGGCTTTATTTATAGGACTAACAAGTCCCGTTATTCCAGATGTAAGCCTAAGGGCCGAATTATGAAAGCGGATTAGATTAATCTAATATTTTTGAACAATATCCCTTAATATCCCTTTTTGTCTCCAACCGGTTAGAAATACAACCACGCCTTCTAGTGGTGTGTTTAACACGTTCATGGACATGACTGCTATAGCATTCACATTTTTCGAAATGCCAAGTCAACTCACTACGACAATTGGACATTAATGTTATAGCATTCAAAAATCAAGGGCTTGTATCTCCTATGAATGTTAGAGCACTGTCTCGAGACAAGGCTTGAATTTCTCCTTTTGTTCCGAACATAGATTTGTGTATGCCCTCTAGATTTGTGTATGCTATATGCTATAGCATTCATGTCCAAAGTGTCTATGAACGTGTTAACCAATTACAACCCGCTAATAGCCTGATTTAATTTACAGTGCCCAGTTACATTAATCCTGTTTCATCATTCGCCCGTAGGACGTATTATACTTGCTGGGTCAATACGAGCGTACCGGAAGGTGTCCCTTACAAACTGTAACCAAATTATGAAAACAAGTTTTTGTCGGCTCTGGGTCTCAAAGAAAATTCAGACATACCTCGAGGTGAAGATTCAACCAAGCACAGCGCACTTTAGTATAATCCTACTTGAGGCACGGTCTTTGGCTCATATTTGTTGTAATCGAAGTTTATATTTAGGCCCTAAGTGATTTTTTTTTATTTAATATAAGTGTTTCACAGCCTTTTTTATTTCGTATCCATAAAAGACAAAGACCATACAACAAAGACAATCCATACAACAAAGACCACAAGCTTCTGTAGACGCTTGTGGTCTTTGTTGTAGCCTGTCCATCCTGTAGTATGCCCCCTTTGTGATGGGCGAGAAGTGACACAATACTTCCCATTCTTTGTAAACTAATCCTTTAATAATGGGACTTTAATAGTCCTAATCGGGCAGGGTAAATAAGGCGATATTTATTAATCCTTTTGTTCTAAATTACAAATCTTCCCTCAGACCAACCTGATTCCTCGGCCCTGTTTCGTCTGCAATGTCTCCTGGGTAAAGTGCTGTCCCCCCTCTGTCCTCAAGATGGCGCCTGGTCTCCTTGGGGCCCGTGGGAGCCATGCAGAGGCCCTTGTGGCAAGAAAGGTGTACAAATCAGGGCCCGTCAGTGCAATAACCCGCCACCGCGGGCGAATGGGCGCCAGTGTGTGGGGTCAGGGGTGGCAGAACGCACCTGTGTTATGCCGTGTGAGTATATTGCTTTCAGTTCATGAGGTCGTTCTCATGAGGTGTAAGAGAATGCCGAAGGCATTATCACCACCCTTGATCGGGCTTTGTTTATATTTATTTCTAACTTGTTACCATGTTCATTGTATATAAAATATGTAAATAAAGCTTGATCCAAATGTTTATAAATAAAAAAAAAGGACTTTTCTTACAATTTTTAAAAAGTGTTCAATAAAAAAATCTTAACTTTTTATTCTTCTTCTTCTTCTTTTTCTCTGTCATCCAGCTTGAGTAGGGTTTGGCACATTTTTTAGGGCTGGACGTCCTGGATTAGGACGGAGGTTTTACCCTCCATTCGCTGGGAATCGTACCAGCTACTAACATTAACCTCACCCAGCCTGGGTAGGGCCGGAAATGCCAGCCTCTCATGCACGGAGGGAACAGAATTTTCTGTGTGAAAAATCTGCTCCGATCAGGGATCGTACTCAGGATCTCTGGACTACGGGCAGTAAATTCCCCTGACCTCAGTAGCTCGATGGATAAAGCGGTGAACTTGTGACCCGGAGGTCAGTCTTTCGAGTCTAAAGTATGTCAAAAATTTAATAAGGCAAGTTTAAATTATTGCGACACCACGATTTTTTATTTTATCTTTTAAATTTGGTCTTTTGAAAAAATGACCTACCTACCTACCAATATCCTAACATGAGTTCCTGTGTCTATATCCTAACATACATAATCCTTTATTTATCAGCTTGCTCCTATGACGATTACCAGAGGGAAACGAGACAGAATCCTCTGAAAAAGTCAGCTCTGAGCCATCTGGTGAGCATTCACCAAGGCGCCAGCTCACTGTCAGGTCTACTACACCACTGTCTGTTTGCTCACTGTAGCTATGGGTTTGTGTTTCCCTACTAAAGGAGAAAAGCGTAAGTTAATCTTGTACCTGTAGGTAGTGGTTTGGTTTATCTAAAACTTTAATCCTGTTTTAATGTTGCACCGTTTTTTGCTTCTAAATGTTTTCGTTTAGTTTTTTGAGTTATCATATCATAATCACTTTCGTGATATCAAAACTACTCCAAACTCGCTTTACTATAAATCTACCACTCTGTAACCACCGACTCCAGGTTAAAGTCCCTGACTTATTATGGAGCTACTGAGGTCGTATCTGTTAAAGGTTTCGGAGCTTCTGTAGTTGCATGAATGTAGACATCCGTAGTTTTTGGCTTTAAAAATATATTTAACACATCACTTAAAATATATTTGCATATAACTACAGATCGGGTACCCTTTGTCATCTTGGAAACCTGCTGGTGAGAAAGAAGGCGGCTAACAAGCATTTCTCTCTAATCATTTTAAAAATCCCTTATCCCTCAAATCCTCTCCACAGCCCTCCTACTGGTCCGCCCTCCTCTGCCTCCGAGATGACACCGGGTGCCCCAGACCCCCACCTGGAGCCCTTGGACCGCCCACCCACTCTGTTCTGCCAAGTGTGGGCGGGGCGTATATTGGCGTGTTAGACAGTGCCGGAGCTACGGGGAAGACTTGCAGTGTGCAGGGGAGGCGTATGAGCGTGAGTCCTGCACTGGTCACCAGTGTAGGAGACAGGAAGGTGAGGAATTGTGACGTCATAATTGATAAATAGGCAGCTCGAAGCTATGGAGTCACGATTTTGTTTAGAATGAAAATTTGTGTTGTACCAACAGATGAAATATTCCGTAATGCAGTCCCTCTAGGATGTTTGGTCACTATTCATGAATCGTGGCGCATGTTTTACCAGGATTAGTTTTGTGTCAAGAGATGAATATTTCCCAACATAGATCCTAACAACATCATCAAAGAAAAAATTGAAGAATAGAAAAGAAAGGGGGGAAAAAATATCAATAATAAGAAGAAAAAATTGTAATCTTGGATTATTGATGGTTATACTGTGTCTTTTGGCAACTCTCTATTATGAGAGCAGTCTCTGAAATATATTTATTTTATGTCTCTTCTATATAGGTAGTACAATTTTACATTGTGTGAGTGATAGTTCAATGTTCTATTAATTCTATTTCTCTCTCTTCTCTCTCTCTCTCTTTCTCTCTTCTCTCTTCTCTCTCTTTTCTCTCTTTCTCCTCTCTCTCTCTCTCTCCCTCTCTCTCTCTCTCACCATCACAAACACAAAAGTTGGGTCATAAAGTTCTAAAATAACATTATCAAAGGCATGAAAATCAGAATAATATTATCAAAGCCTTAAAAAGAAAGAAAAGTTGGTGCACGTAGTTTGTAGTAAATTTAGCACCATTTATTTTATTATTATTTACTATTCACAGTTTACAAGACACAGAAAATCATTTACATATATTAATTTTTATTTTTTGAAATTTTTACATTACTGAATGACCTTTATTATCAAAAATATTTTTTTCTGTTATCAAGTCACCAAAAAATGTTTATGATTTTTGTAAAATAATAATACATACTTATCTTAATGGCAGATAAATTTAGACATACTTACATGAATTTGGAGTAAACATTAATTTTGGAGATCTTTGTTGACGTTGAAGTTGGAGTAGACATTTAATTTTAAGTCGACTGATTTGGAGATCTTTGGAACGCTGAATTTGGAGTAGACATTGAATTTGGAGATCTTTTTTGACGCTGAATTTGGAGTCGACATTTAATTTGAAGTCGACGTTGAATTTGGAGATCTTTTGGAACACTGAATTTGGAGTAGACATGGAATTTGGAGTTGTAATTGAATTTTGAGATTCTTCTGACGCTGAATTTGGAGTACACATTTAATTTGAAGTCGACATTGAATTTGGAGATATTTTTGAACGCTGAATTTAGAGTGCACATTAAATTTGAAGACGACATTGAATTTGGAGATCTTTCTGACGCTGAATTTGGAGTACACATTTAATTTGAAGTCGACACTGAATTTGGAGATCTTTTGACTCTGAATTTGGAGTAGACATTGAATTTGGAGTTGGCCTTGAATTTGAGATCTCTTCTGACGCTGAATTTGAGTACACATTAATTTGAAGACGACATTGAATTTGGAGATCTTTCTGACGCTGAATTTAGAGTACACATTTAATTTGAAGTCGACATTGAATTTGGAGATCTTTTTGACGCTGAATTTGGAGTAGACATTGAATTTGGAGTTGGCTTGAATTTTGAGATCTCTTCTGACGCTGAATTTGCAGTACACATTAAATTTGAAGTCGACATTGAATTTGGAGATCTTGAACGCTGAATTTGGAGTACACATATTAATTTGAAGACGACATTGAATTTGGGGATCTTTTCTGACGCTGAATTTGGAAGTAGAACATTGAATTTGGAGATCTTTCTGACGCTGAATTTGGAGTACACATTCAATTTGAAGTTTGACATTGAATTTGGAGATCTTTTGACGCTGAATTTGGAGTACACATTAATTTGAAGTCGACATTGAATTTGGAGATCTCTTTGACGCTGAATTTGGAGTACACATTTAATTTGAAGTCGACATTGAATTTGGAGATCTTTTTGACGCTGAATTTGGAGTACACATTTAATTGAAGACGACATTGAATTTGGAGATCTGTCTGACGCTGAATTTGGAGTACACATTTAATTTGAAGTCGACACTGAATTTGGAGATCTTTTTGACGCTGAATTTGGAGTAGACATTGAATTTGGAGTTGGCTTGAATTTTGAGATCTCTTCTAACGCTGAATTTGAGTACACATTAATTTGAAGAGACATTGAATTTGGAGATTTTTTCTGACGCTGAATTTAGAGTACACATTTAATTTGAAGTCGACATTGAATTTGGGAGATCTTTTTGACGCTGAATTTGGAGTAGACATTGAATTGAGTTGGCTTGAATTTTGAGATCTCTTCTGACGCTGAATTTGGAGTACACATTTAATTTGAAGTCGACATTGAATTTGAGATCTTTTGAACGCTGAATTTGGAGTACACATTTAATTTGAAGACGACATTGAATTTGGGATCTTTTCTGACGCTGAATTTGGATGTAGACATTGTTAAATTTGGAGATCTTTTTGACGCTGAATTTTGGAGTACACATTTAATTTGAAGACACATTGAATTTTCGGTTCTTTTCTGACGCTGAATTTGGAGTAACAATTTAAATTTTGGAGATCTCTTTGACGCTGAATTTGGAGTAAATTTAATTTGAAGACGACATTGAATTTGAAGATCTTTTTGACGCTGAATTTGGAGAATACTTTGGATTTGAAGACGACGTTGAATTTGGAGATATATCTTGGAAGTTGAATTTTGAGAGATCCTGAAAAAAATACATCAATCAATAATTATCCATTTCATCAAATCCATTTTAAAATAAAAATCCGAAACATTTATGTGCATTTTGTTCATGTACCTATACCTTATTCACATTGAAAGCATATAATTTATTTTCTTATTGTTGTACCATATTTATAAAAAGTTATAATGAATACCATGATAAGTGACTCACCTCATGACAACATTCTTTCTGTGTTTTTTTTTTTTTTTTTTTTTTTGATATAAATTGCATAATTATTATTTTTTCAAATATATTTTATGGTGACTTCATAACTTCTGGTATAAAATAAATAAAAAACACTTAAAACTATAAACATTTAAAGGTCATTCAATAATGCTTAAAATTTCGTTGTTAAGATAGTAAGGAATACTAAATTTTGTCCCAGCTTCCTGTTTTTTGTATTTTGGGTCTTGAAATGTTCAAGGTGGCGCGCGGATATCTCATAAGTGATTGGACGCCCAACACTCTTCTTAAATCAGCAGCTTCGACACCCCGCTTATATTCTTCCGATCTTATAAATCGTCTTGATAGATACTTAAGTCATGTTCTTTTTTTCTCCTGGCATGATTTCTGAGACAGCTCTGAGGTATCTAGCATTGAAAACATCCTTAGTAGGCAAAACATTGACTCTGGAACGATTGAAATTTCTCATAATTTAAATAATAAGAACAATTAAATAAAGCATAAGCACTATGCGAGGTTAATAATTGAACTTTTTCTACCAATTCTAATCGCCAGACTGCTTTTATTTCGTGGTCAAGTGTGGTCATGTGGTCTAATATACGAGTATGAGGAAAAATTCATACATTGTGTGGGATTCGAACCAACGGATCCCTACACTACCTGGATTACCGGACCAGCGCGTTAACCACTTAAAATGCCAATCCACGATGTAGGCATATATGTTACATCTACTACTTAGACCTCAGTAATACACTATCAAATAATCCATCTTAATAAAATTGTGTCACTTGAATTTTTTTTTCTGAGTGGACCAGACCTATACAAAACAACCCAGACAGCACGGAAGTTGACTTCCAGTCTGGATTTAAGGTGGAAATATCCAGGTGTATAAAGTCAACTGGACCTCCAACTGTCCCGACAGCTGGATTTTTCCATCATGGATTAAATCAGTTGACCAGCCACCTGGATATTTCCAACAAAAATCCATCTAGACTCAGTCACCTGGGCAGTCAGCTGGAAGTATAACGACTCTCTCCAGCTAGGACATAACTAGAATTTAGTCAGTTGACCAGTCAGCTGGAAATGCTCCACATTTTTCCAGTTCAGTTAAAACGCGTTCTCGGATAGATTCGGGTTTCACACGAACTTTACCGAGAGTGTTCTTGTTGAATTCGCCATCTTTAATCTTTGAATAATTTTTTTGAGAAATTTCGTTTTTGTGATTCTCGATTATTGTGAGTTGTTTTAATTCTTTTTATAATTGGTACCTATTTCAATTAGTTTTTGAACATTTTTATAACTACTGCAAGTGTTAATTGTTGGGGAACAAAATGAAACTTGACAACACTGGTTTTATATTTTCATTTTTCCCTCTTGTCTTTTTGTTATTAAGAATGTGTGATCTGTTCTTGACGTTCTGCCTTTTGAATCTTTTGCTGGAAAACCTTTTGTAATCTCTGTACTCCAATAAAATATGTTACTTATCAGACTAAACTGCATCTCTGTGTTTTGTTATTTAACATAAACCAACATTAATTCTTACTGAACTTCAAATTTGATTTCGAGAAAGTGTTAATTCTTACTGAACTCCATATTTGATTTTGAGATGTCACAGAAGGAGTTCTTTGGTTTGTCTAAAATTCTAAATCGTGAATCGTGACAGAAGAAAAGGAGAGGACACAACAAACAGTTAATAATGGATAACATTCTTCATTGGACAATACTCCATGCACTTGGACAATAATGAACTTTCTGCACTCTACTGTTCCTGGACACTGGACAGTCAACACCATCAATTCACTTGGAATTGTACCTTAAAAAAGGTCCTGGGTCAAGCAAGGAAACAGCTGAATTATCTGATGTATGGTGCTAGATAATGAAAATTTTCATTCTGTGGATTTTATTTAGATATGCAATACATAATATATTATATTATAAAATGAATTTTTCACTCGTACGTGCTTCTGCCACACTAAAAAGATGATGTAGTGTATACTTTTTTACATGCTTCCTGATTATTTGACTCAAAATTAATTAGCCAATCTTCTGTGCACTGTCTCTAATAATAATATTAACTATTCAGCTTTCTAAACCACCTTATTACTATGAAGCCCCTCAAATTTTGTGTTCATTTTATATCTATTAAAAAAAAGTGTTCCACACTATTGTGTTTTATAATTTCACTAGTCTTAACAATTAAGTCAATTTTGTTTTAATTTAAGTATAACAATGCTTTTTTGGTAATAATTCTCAAAGCAAACAACCCAGCAATTCTAATTAGCCACAGAAGTATGTAAATTGTCATGAAGGATTACAAATACATAATAAAATTCACTAATCCATGTTCCACCACGTTAGACATTGCTTAACTTTTGCAATTTCATGAAAACTGGTGTATTCCATGCCCCATCTTCATTTTCTGCTGGCTATTAGTTTATTTCTTTGTTATTTTTGGTTTCACAAAAGAAATATATTTTAATTTACATAGTATTATTATTTTATTGTGATTATGTACATGTTATGAGCATATTTTATAATGGGATATCATTATTTTATTTCTATACTAGCTAAAACCTGGCATTTTGTCACCATTAAGGTTTTTTCTCATGGCCGGTGTCCCAATAAAAATAATAATAACACTTTTAATTGGAAGGTAACCACCAGGTAAGGTTAAAGGTTATGCTCAAAGCATTTTCTACTAACCTAACCCTCAGAGTCTTATTATTATGTGGTCACAACCATAATGAGGAAAAATTTGAAACAACGGAACCCTACGCTAGGTTGATTATCTGACTAGCGCGTTAACCACTTGATTACCAGTGCACTTGAAAATTGTATTAGATATTTTAATTTTGATAATTTTCTAGTATGTTGAAGGTGGCTTAGGGGGGTGAACTCTCAGTGAGAGTACCGTTTGGTATTGTAACTTGTAACCCCAAGAGGACATAGTCAGCCAGACATGCACAACTTTGAGTTTTATATATAGAGATTATACCTACTTAGGAAATAATTGTGATACATTGGTACAAGGTCTTGTGACATGGTGGAAATTTGATAGTGCATTTACACTTTTGGGACAATTTTTTAATAATAAACACTCTTATTGTAAAATATAATCATGTTAAAGAGTCTTATTTGAATTGTGTTGTTTAAAACAGATTAGTTATTTTCTTTTCTTTCCAAATTTCTATAAAAAAAAATTATACCCAAATTTGTGTGTGGGTATGTGTTAAAAAAACCTATTTAAAATTAATTACTTTATTTTTATACAAAAAAAATATTCTTCATGAGATTTGAATGTATGGCCTCTAAATTAAATAACTGAAATTGAATTTATGCCTAATATACATTTGTTTCTAGTATTTTTATTACTATTATTATTTTTTTTTGAAAAAAAAAAAAAATGCATATAATGGGATTCGAACCCATGACCTCAAAACCAAGAGCGTAGCATTTGATTATTATGTAGTATAATGTACAGTATAGGTAAATAGGTATGTCAACATTGTGGTAGTGAGTTACTACCCATCCACTAGAGAGCGCTACAAGTAGCTGGAAATAAGTGGAACAAATCCAGTTGACTTTGGGCAACTGACTTCCAGTTAAAAGTTGGGTTACTTTCCAGTTCATTTCCAGTTGATTTCCAGGTGGAGGTCAGGTGGAAGGTGGAAATCTCCAGCTGATTTCCAGGTGGGCAAGTAGACTTTTTCCACCTAACAGTATGGTATACATCCAGTTGACTGTGCTGTCTGGGAAGAGGCCGGCCGGCAATAAATTCTGTACAGTAATAATAACCATCATAGGGAGTTATAGTCACCGTGGCCGAGTGGGTATAGAGCACTTTATTTGCACGCACGGGGATCTGGGTTTGTATCCTGACCTGGGAAAAGAACTGTTGGTATAATGGGACTACCTGTCATGCGTTGACAGTCTAAACAAAGCACTGCTTATGCCTGGAATAACTCTAGTTCACTCATACCTCATGGACTGTTGCTTGTATGAGTAACGACTATTGGCGGTTTTACCAGAGTAAAAATAAAATAACGCAAAAGATGTAGAGAAGTAAGAGAGACTCTATTAGCCTTAGTGGCGTAATGGTTGTGACTACTGCCCGTAGTTCAGAGTTCCCGAGTTCAACTCGTGGTTGGGGCAGATTTTTCGACGAAAATTCTGATCCATCCAAACACGTGAGGCTGGCATTTCGGGCCCTACCCAGGCTGGGTGAGGTAAATGTGGGTAGCTGGTACAATTCCCAGCGAATTGAGGGTAAAACCCCTGTCTTGACTATCTCAATCAGGACGTTAAAACTAAATAGAATGAACTGGTCACAATAGACCTAATTAGGTTGCAGTTTTAATTGTAAGGGTTTCACTGAAAACCCTGCAACAAGAGAGGCTCTTATGAGTTCTGGCCAACCCATAAAAATTGTGAATAAGATGTTCCTTCTACACAAATAATTCATACTACCTTCGTAGGAATGTGATACAGATGATGCGTTGAGTCTGACCACCAAGTAGTGATATCCTCCCAGGAAAGATCAGCGTCATGGACACATTGGATAGGCATACATAACCATCTTCAGCATTTTTCTCTTTTTTACCAAAATTTGCAGCACTAAAAATTTAGAAGATGTAATTTTTATAGTATCTAAAATGAGAAGAAATATTGTTTTTTAAGAAGTGGCTTGAGGTCATGTAATATTCATAAATTTCAGCTGTTTTTTTTTTAAGTTTTACGCATATCCAGACAAAAATGTTGCGCTAGTATTTTAGGATTTACGAGTATGTGTTTTCGCTTTGTTATTATGTCAGAACTTTTAGTGGTTAGTTCAGCATTATGAATCTGGTAATTTCATCTTTTTCCAACATCCCTGATCCTTCTCGTAATGGCGCCACTGGTCGCTATCCTTACAAATTGCTATCCGTCGATTTTCCTCATGAGGTATGAGTGGACCCCGGAAACCTAGGTACAGAGTAGAAAAGTTGTGCGTTGCTGGTAATCGAACCCAGGTCACCGTGCGGGCACTACTCGGGCTACTGCTTTCGGCCCGGTGACTACTATTTTTTTTTTTTTTTTTTAATTGGGTTTAACGTCGCTTTCAACTGGATGGTCAATCTATACTTATAAAAGAGAGTTTCACTTAATGACTGACTGACTCACTCACTCACTGATTCATCACTGTTTCTCCGAACTGGTAAGTCCTAGGAAGCTGAAATTTGGTAGGTAGCTTTGTCTTATAGTCTAGATGTGCAATAGGATTTTTTGAAATTCCCACTACAACACCTGCCATTGGCGAAAAAGGATTTTTTGCTTTCACGGCCTTATTTGGTCCGCAAAGCGGGCGATAGCCCGCTAGTGGTCATATCACGACGGAGTGACTACTATTACCTAATACTTATGGTAACAAGTAACAATGTATCTTACCTATGTGATGGGTAATGAGAAAACCACACGTTGGATCCTAACTCGCGAATTATGATTTCTCCTTTTCGAAAGCCACAGGGTTTGGTATTTCTTTTCGGGTACATTGTTTTGCATTATTAATTATTATATCATTCAGTTCTTCTTGAAAAGAGTTTACAAGTACATATACAATTAATTGAATATTTTTATTTTAAGGTCGCCTTGTATCTTGGTTAGTTATGCAATGCACAATGCAAGAAATAGATCTCATCAAGGGACAGTTACGAGGCACCGGTGGCAATGGATTAACTGTTCTGGTGGTTTCCGTTATTATCTTAATGACGTCATCCCGGCACTGATTGAGTCCAACATAAAAATTAGTTCCTGGGTACCGAATATTATGGGTATTTTTACAAACAGGTTGTATAAACAAAAGAGTACCTACATAAAAAATAAATTTTATTCAAGATTTTTGACACAATGCGAGATTGTGATTTCGGCTGACACTAATCAAAAAAAGCACTACATCCATACACACTACTTAATATACAGTATGTCTTAATCTTTATTTTGAAAATAGGTATAACAAGATGCTTGCAGTTTTGATGTCTTTTGTCAATGATACATAACATATGTTACTATAATCATTTCCTCAAATAGGTCGTTGGAGTAATTGGGGTCCTTGGTCGAAGTGCAGCGCCCAATGTGGAAACGGTATCAAAACCAGGACCCGCCAGTGCCATCACAACTGCCTGAAAATTCCCCACCTAAACTTTGGCCATCAGAAACACGCCCGGAATAAACGAAAAAACTATCGGAAAGCGGGACAATGTTTGAAGAACAAACATTTCGTTCATAGGAGAAATGTAAAGCATGATGCACCAGGAAATTCAAACACTAACAAACATTGTTCTTTTTCAGAGTGAGTCATTCATTTTCTAATAAAATAAGAAATAATGTAGATGCCCACTTTTTTACTGATCAACTTTGAACGTTCACAATGAAAGAGATAAATTAAAAATACAATAGAGATAAATGTCACAAACTTTTAAGTCCAAATATTTTGTCATTAATGTTTATACAGGTTCGATTTGAATACTCGATGATTTGATCGTACTGTGAGAAATCTCAATGTACCTTGACTTGCACTTATCAGGCACAAATAATACTTATAGAGATTAATAGGAACACTCTTTTTGAACTCCGACACTCTCAACTCTCATGCAACATGATGCTCCCATCTCTATTTTTTATTTATTTACACTTTATTAATTGGACAAATGGACATATTATTATACAACACAAATAATTACAAACTAATATACAATATAAGAGAAGAAAAAAAAATATATATATATACATAATATATAATTATGTCCTAACTAAAGGGCGGGGTTATTGCATTTGGCAATCTCTTCCACCCAACCTTTTTTTTCTAATACAGTTTAACATTTGGAAATGAACAAGAAACGCTTTTTTTAATCTTTAGCTAGTATTTTTTATTTTTTTTTATCAAACGGAGAAGGATTGTCTTATCTCATTTGGGAAATTGAGTCCTTTAATTAAGTCCTTTCTTTGTATTCAGAAACGTTAGCAGACCAGTTCATGATTTGACTTCTGGTTTTATATATTCAAAATTATGCATCAATGACAAAAGCAAGCAAACAACAGATCTCACTGACAAACTAGAACAAACAATATCAACGTCTGAGGAAAGTTTGACAACACCTTTAACCTTCAAAGAAGAACTTTCAACGACCGGGCTACTTGTATCAATAAATAAGCAAATATTGATGACAGAACAACCGTCAACGATAAAAGAATGCTCAAGTACCGATGAAAAACTCCTTTTTACCACAATAGAAGAACCAGCAATAGTAAAAAGTGGTTCATCATTGAAAATCCAATCGCTATCGCAATTAGAACAACAACAAAAAACATCCGCTACGACAGCACCTTTATCTATCACTGAACAAGTCCCATCAACCACAGAAGAACAAGTCTCAAATACTAATCAACTTACAGCTATATATAAGCAATTAACATCAACTAAAGGATTTCAAGTGCTTACCACTATGGAAACTTCATCAACCAATATACATTCTCTTTCGGCAACACGGCTAAAGAACAAGCCATCAACCTCAAAAAATACACATTTATCAACCCACAGCCCGTCATCATCGATGATAAAGCAACAGGATTTTAACACAGAACAATATGTATCAACCGATAAGCTATCTACATCAATCGAGACAGATGACCATGAAATTGACAAAGAATTGAAGGATATATCCGACAGAGTCCATTGCATAGCGCAAGAAATAGGACTCCTGTTCAATGATGTAATGGATAACGATGAGGGTCAATGTGATAAGTCAGAGGATATAAGTTCTTTGAAACAAGGCAAGTCTTCTCTGATTTCTGAAAGTAGTACCAAAATCAGTCCACAAGACAGTAAAAACGAAACCATGCACAAAATAATAAAACAAACTGACACAAACCAAACACAGACAACACATAAAATACACGGATGGCACAAAACAAATCGAACTATTCATTCAAATGAAACCTCTGTGAAACCATTCCATGGAAATGATACGGAACTGCTTGAAAAACTTAAAAATAAAACTTCCCGAGAAAGTGAGAGGAAACATGGTATACCGCCAACAGATCTTGATAAAGCTGATGTACCTGACAAAGGCAATTTAACAAGGAATGTAAGCGCTCATATAGATACTATTTCATCTGAAAATAAAACCATGAATAACACGCGTTCATCAGTACCAGATATTGAGACAGAATCCTCCATTCATGTAACAAAAGTAACTTCATCCATCGACAATAGAGAAGACAATACGAGCACAAGATCAAGTCGTATTCACCATCCAACATTGTCGGACATCGAACAACCCGAAGCAACCTCTAGACATGAACCAACTATCAATCCACAAAGAAATAGAACTTCAACCCAAAACCAAATTCCCAATCGGGACAGAACCTCTTCCAAACCTATAAACAAATCCAGCAAAGCTAATCTCACATGGAATAATCTGATTCCTCAAATCAGGTCTGTCATTCGATCTACCACAATCTCAACGAAGCCTAGTTCAACCAAAAAATATCATCAAGTAACAAACAAAGCCAATGAAACCCAAAAAGATTCAACCAAATCCAATGAAATACAAAAAGTTGCAACCAAATCCAGTAGCATCCAAGAAAAAACAACGCAATCAAATGAATCGGTTATTATTACTGATGGTTCTGATGAGCCAAGTCCTTCAGATGATATTCCTTGGAGTGAAGAATACTCTTGCATGGGAGAGTTTTTGCAGAGACAAGAGTGTTTTGTTCAGCATTGTCCAGGTTAGTTCAAGTAAGGTCACCTTTTCCAAAAATAGGAATAGAATTCTATGCATGGGGTTCTACAAAAATATTAAATAGCTTGTAAAATGTGGATAGGAACTATAACTCTGACACCTTTAACGGACTGCTAATCCGCCTAAGGTTTTAGAAAACTTTAAATAAAGAAAACCTGACTTTCCTATGATGTCAATCATGCGGTTGTTAGAATCCATACTACGTAAAAAGCGGGTATACAGGTACTTAGTCAGGTAAGTTAGTCCTTCTGTCTTGAAAATTAACAACCCCAGCATCACTCAACGCCATTACAAGAACAACTACACTACTAACTACAGCTACATCTTACATAATAAATGCTAAGATTCGTTTGGGATTGCTAAAAACAACTGAATAATTTCTCAATTTACTCAATGAGGCTTTCCTTTTGCACAGTGTCTCTATTTTTCTGGGACTTTCAATAGTATTTCAAGTATAGTATTGTATTTCAAGTACTTGCATATATGATGTGTTTGGAGGAGAACAAAGGTCCATAAACAAAGTCTCCCCCTTCACAGTGGACGGCGAATGGTCACCCTGGACCCCCTGGTCTCCTTGCTCTTCTCCCTGCGGCAAAGGTCACCAGACCAGACAAAGGTCCTGCAGTGCACCGGCCTCCCAGTATGGAGGCAACCACTGCTACGGACCTATATCCGAAACCAGGACTTGCTTTGACACGCCCTGTCCTGGTGAGAAGACATCTTTTGATTTTCTTGACTTTTATGGCTGAAAAAGGACAAAACTTTTAACCAGGCTAGTTATCTGGGCGATTTCTAAGGGTCTAAAGAAGCTTTCTTTTCCAATTAATCGCATTAAAACCCCTAGGGAGTAGGTCGTTCGCGCTAAAGATGTATTTACTGTATAATGTATATGTACCTGTGTTAACAATTTATTAATTGATGCACATTAAATAAATCCAAAGAGGCTTGAAACAGTCTGCTAGAAGCCCTCGCGATGGTTGATCTCGCATGAAATCATTACGATGAACTATTCCCAGGACGAGCTGAGAAAAGTTGTGTTAATCTCTAGAATGTGAGTCATAACATTTACTGATGGAATTACCTTGTTTATATTTGGTACCCGTTTAAGATTAAAGGCCACATTATGTAATATGATTACAAGTCGCAGTTTTCAACCAATCACAGCTCAGTAAACCCGAATGAAAGGATTGTGTCCACTGAGACTAAGGGTGAAATTAATAGACGTTTTTTTAATACCCCTGTGGCGCTAAGTCACGGATTGCGTACTGTGTAAGATAGTAATCGATTTTGTCTATTAATTCGACTTCAATCCCATATGGTAGGATAAAATCACATCTTATCCAAAGAATGACCCTAGCAGTATAATGTGGCAAAGCAGGCAGTGTATTATCATTGCTGCCTGCAGAGAAGAAATTTTCCGAAATATTTTATTTATGACTATTGTTCTAGTAAATATAATAAGTAGGTATCTAGGTACTACTATCCAAAATAAAAAAGCCAGTGTCAATGGAACGTTGAAAAAAAAACTAATCCTGTTTTATAATTCGGCCCTTAAAAGTCCCATTGTTCCATTTTTATTATTATTTTTAGGCTTCTTCTTTGTCTTAAAGATAGAATAGAAATTACCTTGTCTATACTGCCGAGGTGAGACTGAAAAGTCCTTTCATTCCAGCAGTCTGTATACATGTGATCTCTACGGCTAAATTCTGGGTGTATTTAAATTTTTAATTAAAAATTCTGCTAATATGAGTCTACTCCTATAAGGTTATTATTAGTTTATAGAAACGAACTTTTCTAGTTTTCCTTTTCCAGTGAAAGGTCATCTAGTGGCGGTGTTCTCTTTAGACAGCGAAATCACGTACTTGGCGCGCGGCACCCCTACTCATCTGCTTCACGTCTATGTTCGCTTTCGACCAATGGGGTCGTCGGGTTCTCTGATTCGGAGACGTGACGTCACGGGTAGAGATGACGTCACTCTATTCATATCCTCAGGCTACCTGGTGGTGAATGTGACGCTGCAGGGGTGCGCTGGCTCTCTGATTACCCCGGAGAAGATAACGGTGCGTAAAAGGGGGTGATTTTAACTGCTGTGTTAAATTCCAAGGGATAGGCACCAGACACTATGTATATGTTCAAATTATTGTCTATGCAAAAAAATGAAGGTGAAAAAGTTTGATATTAAATAACATTGTAGATTGTAAATTAAACAATTCTATATAAGATATATATAAATTAAACAAGTCAACTATGAAATATATTCTCTATCGAGTGTCATCAAGCATTCATGGCTCAATATTAATGGTAAACATGTGGTAACATTGATCCATGGGTCTCAGGTTTAAACCCGGCAAGAAATTAATATCAGCTATGCCTAACTGATGAGTTCAAATAAGAACAAAACGATCGTCTTAGGCTGCTTGGGGGTTGAATATCATCATCATAGGGTGGCGTCATCGTGAACGATGGTAGTCAGACAGTGTAGGAATGAGACGGATTTTCTTAACTTGAGTCTGAGAAGAGAAACATAATAGGTACTCATGTTAATCACAAGATTATTATTAATATCTGTGTTACATCATCATCATAGGGTGGCGTCATCGTGAAGGATGTTAACCAGACAGTGGAGGTTTAACTCAGCACTTCTACCACTGTTTTCACAAGGAGGCTAATTTTTGACAAGGACCCCCAAAACCAAGCCAATGCTGGTCTACTCCCTGTTTATAGTCCCCCAGCGAGACTTGAATATCACATATAACTCTAAAATTGTAGTGAAGAAAATTGGGCCAAATGTACTAAAATATATGAATAGTTGTCTGGAAGAACCACCTATGTGAAAATTTCGATTTTTTTTAAATTCAAAAATGGAACCTATGTGTAAGTTTTGAATCACTAGAGAAGTCAGTCAGCACACAAAAATTTTGTTCCTACTCATTTTTTTTCGTCAAAACAGAGCATTTGGGTGCTGCATTGGTATTACTAAAAGTACCCTACTGAAAAGTGCCCAAAAACACATAGGTGGTTCTTCTAGACAACTATTCATATAGATTCGATGTAAATTAAACTTGATAAAAATCCTCATCACCCTATTCCACAGATGGACAAGTGGTATGAGCTCCTAGCGAGTGTTACTCCCGACCGGGTCACCCTAAGACTGAGCAATGCTGGTCAGAGCCTCTCCACCCCCCTCTCCTGTGTTCCTGTTGCCCACTCTCTAGACCACGACACCAAGCTGGGGGGACAGTTTGTGGGGCAAGTGCAAAGCCTTAGGATAAACTTTGAGCGGTATCTCCTCAGTGTAAGTGGAAGAGGACTTTTTCGAGTTTTTCAAAGATTATTATTATTATTATTTTACACTCTAAAATATAAATGGACATAATGTACAAAACAAATAATTATTTAAACAATAAAAAAAATGGAAACAATATATACAATAAACATGAAAAAGAATAGAAAAATATATAAAAACATATGTCCTAACAAAAGGGCGGGGTTATTGCCTATGGCAATCTCTTCTACCCAACCCAAAAGATTCATTGTAGAAGTGGCTTCTTTGGGCAGCCTCCGTGGTGTAACGTTTGTGACTACTGTTCGTGAACCAGAGATCCTGAGTTCGATTCTCAGTCGGGGAAGAATTTTCTAACAGAAAATACTGTTCCCTCCGAACACATGGCATTTCCGACCCTACCCAGGCTGAGTGAGCTTAATGTGTGTAGCTAGTACGATTCCCAGTGAATGGAAGGTAAAACCCCCACCTATTTCAAATCAGGACGTTAAAACCAAATAGACTCAAGTCACAATAGATCTAATTAGGTTGCAGAGTTAATTGTAAGCGTTTCACTGAAAACCCTACAAACAGGTCAGATAATGAGATTTTTTTTTTTTTTACTATTCATTCATTCAAATAACAAATGATTATTTGTTGGAACAACTTTTATATTCTTGTACAATATTTAACCTTCTTGTAAAATATTGTTAAATATTTTCAATATTTAACAATATTTTGTACTCTACTGACGGATTCTACTGATTTCTGTTTGGACTCCATGATCTCTATCTATGAGCCAATCTTTCCACCACCATGACAACACTCATGAACACGGAAAGTAACTAAGAAAGTATCTATGAAAAACACTCAACAACAACAACAAATAAATTAGTAACAATATTTTTTTAAAAAACTCAGAAATATGCTCGAATATAGCTGTCCAGGTATGTTCTGATATTCATGTACATCTAGTACAACTTCTCAATTTTCTGTTTATACTGATATGTACAAAAAAAAATAATCAACTGTATGTATTAAACTTCAATTACAATTATTTTGTAATCCGGGGCGAATTTAATGCCTTATTAGGAATTCTTTGCCACTTAACCCTTTATTATTATGAATCATTTATTGGTAATCAAATAATAATAATAATAACTCTTTATTGACAAGAACAATATTGACAAAGGGCGTGATTATTGCCTGAGGCAATCTCTGCCATCAAACCCATAATACCTAATAATAATAATAATGCTTTTTCTTTGTGTTATTATGTCACAATTTTAGTGGGTAGCGCAGAATCATAGGTCTTTACCACTTTAATTTACAATATCTTGTATTATTTTTTTTTGCCTAAGATTCTGCCACTGATCGCTGCTTCACATTAAAGCAGCTACTCATTTTTCCTCACGAGGTATGAGTGGACCCCGAACATCCAAGTACAGAGCAGAAAAAATCCTCCCCCGCTGGGAATCGAACCCAGGTCACCTTGTGTGCAATGCCTAGCGCGCTAACTCGCTCTGCCACAGTGATCAAACCCATATACTAAACATTGACACAATAATTTTGGTTTATTGATCCTCTCGCTTGTCTCAGGTGTCTCAAAACCTCAACCTGACCTATGTCAGACCCCACCACCTGAGCAACATCTTGTACGACTACGGGGACCTGGATGAGGTGACCAGACCCGTAGAGCGGGAGGTTCTGCATATTCCCTGCTACTTGGACAGCCTCCACTGGTCTGTATGTTATCATTGTTATTATCAAGTAATAAAAGTTTGGGATAGAATAGAATAGAAATTACCTTGTTTATACTGCCGAGGTGAGACTAAAAAGTCCCTTTATTCCAGCAGTCTTTTTATGCATCCTGGCATAGATATGGTGATAATTAGTCAAAACAACGTCTTCCATGCAACTGAGGGATCCCGGACTCAGCATTCTGTCTCGCAACGATTCATGCACCTTTAGAATCCTACTTACTGAAACATTGCTTCGCAACGCTTTGCAACACTTCCCATTCTAAATTCGAGACGAAATGTTGCGAAACGTTTCAATAAATATGTTGCATTCAGTGGCATCCCGGCTCGAGTGCGCGTAATGGGTTATAATGAATCGATCAGACCCGTAGAGATGTAGGTTTTTCTGATTTAATGCATGAGTTTTTCTTCATACATATATTTAATAATAATAATATCGCCTTATTTATACTGCCCGATAAAGACTATTAAAGTCCCATTATTCCAGCAGTAAGCCCCAGACAATTATTATGTGGTAAAAATCCCAAATAGGAGGATAACTTATCATGTCCCGGTTGGGTTCCGAACCCACGACCTCTGGAATCTCTGGATTTACAGAGTGCCGCCTTTATCACTGAGCTACCGGGACATTTGACGTTTTTTGATAATTTGACCACCTGATAATGGCACCGAGACAACTGCTGGAATAATGGGACCATAGCGTGTAGAAGTAAGAAGTGTGGAAACCACCCCCGCCGGCCTACATCGTGGCGTCCTCAGCGCTATTATCGCAAAGGAGTCTCCTCACCTCGTACCTCAAAGGGTTGGGTGGAAGAGATTGCCATAGGAAATAACCCCGCCCTTTAGTTAGGACATATGTATATATTTTGTTTATTTTTTTCTTGTTTATATTATTAATATTGTCAATTTTTATATTTAATTTTTACAATTATTTGTCTGTATTATATATGTTCTACCAATCAAGAGTTTCTAAATAAATAAGTACCCCCCAAATTTTCTTCCTCCCATATCAAATGTAAACATAAATAGACCGCGAGAAATATTCTACTCCTTTGAGATGGTGTCGCGCTATGTGGCGTTTCCATGCAACTGGGGTTCGTTTCCTCACTTCTTAATTCTACATGGATGGGACTATCAAGTCCCAATCGGGCATACCTAAATGTCAGTAAATCAAAAGAAAAGTAAGCTATATTTTTTCTGTGTTAATCACTTTCGTGATGTCAAAACTACTCACCCTCACGCTACTAGATTTAACTGAACTTGGAATTGGCACCACCGACCTTCAGATTAGAAGTCCACCCCTTATCGACCAAGCTGCTCAGGTCAGTGTATCAGGTAATCAGTTTGGTATTATGATCAACCACCAGATGAAGGTGACACTCCAAGTGACCAAGATGAGCGGAGTCGTCCTGTTTATCCCTGGGGATGATCAGCTGACATCCTATCTCCTGGTGACCTTGAATGAGGACCATGTGACCTTGAGACTACACTCCCAGGATACTGACAGGGAGGTCAGGGTACCTTCTCTACTGAGGGCGGACACTTGGATATTGGTGCGTTTGATTTCTTTAAACTTTTTTTTATGGATAAAACATCAAACAGAATTAAACATTTACTCAAGGTGCTCACTACTTTTATTCTCAGCACGCTGACCACTTCTAACAAAACAAAAAAAATATCTTAGCCAGTGTCGATGGCGCGTTGAATGCACCGGTTCCAATAGGATCACCAGTGTTAAGCAACGTCTAGCGAGGTGAAGACTTGGTGGCATTCCGGCTCAACCCAGGCTGGGTGAGGTTAATGTGAGTATCAGATTTTTGAGTTTCCTGCGAATGGAGGGTAACAGCCCTGTCGTGATATGACCATACTGTTGAAAGCTATGTTAAAAACCCAAATTAAAAAAAGCTATCTTCATCTGAAATGATAATTCTATTTACACCTCCGAATTGTCTTTTCAGATTAGCCTGGACAGAACTGAAGATGCTTACGAAATTTCCCTGAATGGAATGCCGAGAACCCAAATTATGAGCAGTGCCCAGCTTAACAACTTTACTGTTGACATTAACATCGCTTGCTCTAAAAACATATTCTTGGGGGCGGTCCCCAAACTTTTTCAGGTACTGGTTTGATTTCAACGATTGGTATAACGTTGACGCAAAGATTTTTCAGCAGTGCCAAGTGTCCAATTTTTTTGCAGATTGTATTCAGTGAATTTCTATTTAGTATAAAATTTCAGCATCCTACTTTTTGGCATTCCAAGATATCAGTCAGTTAGTCCATCAGTGAGAGTATTTCGCTTTATAAAATAATATATACACAGCAAAGGAACGTCTTTGTCGATTTTACAAGTAGATGAAGCATCTATGTCAGTGCTTGTTACTTTCATGCTAAATTCTAGACCTGAAAATATTTACTGATATATGACCTAATTGACGTGAATATTATTCTATAATTTTGTCTCAACACTTTCGCTTCTCTCCCAGACTCAACTATCTCAGGACGTGTCTACTGAGAACTTACTACTACCTCTGAGTGGGTTGGTAGCAGGTATCGTGTTAAATAACCGATCCATGGACCTTCTCAACATCTTCAGCCAGAAACTAGAGAGCCCATTCCAGATATCCAGTTATACAATAAGTCTATCCAGTAAGTAAGACTCTAGAGAGCCCATTCCATATATTTAGTTATACAATAAGACAATACAGTAAGTATGATCAATTATTCGTGACACAGTTAGGTAGTACCAAAGGAAAAGGGCGTTACTCCTTAGTACTCCTTACCTTTTGCTGGAGTCGGTCAAGCTTTCCATTTGGGCAAGCTGGAGTGGGTAAGTTAGAAGCGGAGTGGAGATGAATGGACTGCATGGAGTGGCGTGGCGGAGACAGGCAAGTTGTGGTCTCGGTAGTGGCTTGGAATGAAATTACTAAATGGGTTCAAAAGACCAAAAAACAATGGTCTAATGAAAGCACTTTAACCATCTATTTACTGTTAAATGATTAGCTCGAGATCGTACCTAACAGAGCTGGCGTATTCGACAACTTGTCAAGTCGGTTTCATCCAAAGAAAATAATAATTACATCTATCGTGTTGTCGTAAAGTCCCCCCACCTCTCCCGGGGGTAGATTTTTCGATGTAGGTAGGTACTCAGACTTTTTATAAGAAAAATCTGGAGGAGTGATATGTTTTCTAAACATGTACGTATTGTACGTGCTAGAGTTAGCCATAAGTCGAGTATTTACGAAGTCACAAAAATTCTTCACACAAGAAAGTTTCAATTTTCGTCATCTCACAAAATCCTTAAAGAAATACATCATTAAATTTGTTTTCTCGAATTGCAGAGAAATACGAGGAGCTGCGTCTGGGGCCAGCTGACAGATCACTCGTCCTAACTTGTCTGACCTCGCTGAGCTCACTCAAGGGTACCCTCGACTCAGAGGAATCACCTCGTCAGTCAAATGGTTCACATGAGATCAGCAAAGCACAGTGGTTCCTACTGGACACTCCTGTATCACCAGACAACTCGTGAGTAAGATGAAGTTATTTTGATACAAGTCTGTAATTCAAAATTGTAATTAATTGTAATTAAAAATTAATATTGTTATTTATTTTTTTGTACGTATTTCTAAGTTTTTTTTTAATTTATTGTTATTCATTAGTTGTTGTTGATTTGTAAATAATAAATAAAGTGTAAATAAATAAAAATAAAATCTGTCCTGGTAGCTCAGTGGTCAAGTCATCGGTCTAGCAATCAAGAACTCGCGGTTCCAAACCCGGCCGGAATATAACGATTTAGTTTTTATATTTGATTTATTTATTTTTAGTAATTAAGTACAATTCAGATAGATGGACAATAGGATTAGAATAAGGCAGTATTATGACTACTTAGCTGGTAATGGTAATGGTGCTCAAAGGCACTTGTATTTACGGTAAGAGTCCATAAAAACATGTAATGAATAACAAAAGTTAAAAAAATAAAAATACAATGCAAAAATAAAAAAATACCTTTCCAAATTTTAGACATGGGTAGTAAAATATGACAAAATACAAATTCCTAATTCTAACATTTAAATATCTAATTTAAATTTAAATAACTTTATTGATTATTTCAGATTCGCCACTTGTAATGTCACAGAGAATCGTATTCTGTCAACTCTCCGATGCACCTCACTCAGTGGTTTCTCTCTCAGCGGTTTCTATTCATGCCTAGTTTATCCTCAAGTCCTTGGGTTCGATTCCCAACCTGACATATTTAGTTGGGGTGTTCACGTGCAAAACACAACACTAGGTAAACTTTATTTTAGTCTCAATCGAAAATAATTGATACATACTTGTAAGTTGATATCAATAATTGAAAAGCAAATACAAGATGATATCGGTATCTCCCGCCAATGATGAAGGAATGATCAACCTAATTTGATCACCCTAGTTCTAAATTGAATGATCACCCATATTGGTCACGGTCACCCATCCAAGTCCTAACCTCCATGGACGTTACTTAACTTCAGTGACAGAACGAGAACTGGTGTACTCAACGCCTTTATTAAATCGCCGTAAACCGGGTATATCTAAGAATATATTATATTAAACGCTTTGTTAGAAGGACGAAGTACCTATACAATATTTACAAAATAAAATATGTAGTTTGAAAATTAATAAATGATAAAATAGTTTGAAAATAAATAAATAATAAAGAAGAAAATAATAATGTCCTAACTAAAGGCGGGGTTATTGCGGTAATCTCTTCCACCCAACCCTTTAGTATTATAAAAAGTTATCATATTTGTGCTCATCACTTTCGTGATACCACAACTACTCAAACTCGCTTTACTAAACTAAATCTACGATGAAACCGGGACTTGAACCACCGACCTCCAGGTTATTAGTCCACTGCCTAGTATTATATTTCCAATTTCGTTTTCATGCAAACAAATAGGCTCAGAGTCTTTTATTTTTCATAGCCGTCTCCTACTTCTTATTCCCATCTCTATCAACATGGCGGCGGACTTGTAACCTGGAAGACGGTGGTTCAAGTCCCAAGTTCAAGTTAAGCAAATAAATAAACTGAATTTAAGTGATTGTGATCAGTATAAACAGTATAATCAGTATAAACAGAAAAGTGAGAAGTTGTACTAGATGTACATGTACTAGATGATAATATAACGATTGTAATTAACACACATATGATAACTTGAAAATCGAGTTCTGAACTTAATAGTTTTACTTATAAAGCTTTGCGCTTATAAGGTTTACTATTATTATTATATTTATTATTAATTATTATTTTAAAAAAACGGCGTTCGATCTCCAGCGGGGCAGGAATTTTTCTGCTCTGTTTTAGGGTGTTCGGGGTCCACTCATACCTCGTGAGGAAAAATGAGTAGCTGCTTTAATGAGAGCAGCGACCAGTGGCGACATTATCGGCAAAAATAAGATATTTGGATATTAAAAGATAAGGAAAAAGTCCTATAATTCTGCTCTACCCACTAAAACTTGTGATATAATAACACAAAGAAACACATTATCATTATTATTATTATTATTAAACATGTTGGATCAAGTTTTATTGACAATAAAGTAGGTACATAGAATTGACATAAAACAAATCTTGATCAAGGGCGGTGCTAATGCCAACGGCATTCTCATTAATTATCATAAAAAAAAAATTCCTGCCCCGCTGGGAATCGAACCCAGGTCACCATGCGTATAATGCCTAGCGCGCTAACTCACTCTGCCACGGTGACTACTGATATGACCATGCAGTTGAAAGCGATCTTAAATTTTTGTTTAAAAAAACGCTTGCATACGAGTCTGCAACCATTTCGACATTTTCATCTTTACTATTCAAGGTCCAAAACCCAACTGACCAAATTTCGTATTGTGCGCATGACACATACCTTCTCTCTTCTCTCCCTCTTCTCTTAGGGTTGCAATATCGAAACGAAAATATCGATATTAGGTATATCGATAATATCGAAACCATAATATCGATATCCGATACTAGAAGACTTCTCTCCCTTTACAATTCGATACTTCGTTACATAATATCGTTACATAATATCGTTACATAATTTCGTTACATAATTTCGTCACATAATTTTGGTTATGTGCCAGAGCAAAGACATGAAAATGTCAAAAATTATTCCGTTTCCAGGCAAACAAATAGGCTCGGACTCGTTCGTCTTCCAGAGCGGCCTCCTCCTCCTTGTTCTCCCCTGTGTGGTGCTCCTCTGGCTCCTGGCCGAGTGCGGCCTGGGTCTCTACCGAGGCCACGGGCTGTTCACCTCTGATCTGACAACAGAGCAGGCCGCCCTGCTGCTGGATGCGTACCTGAGGAGCGATGAGTGGCGAGGCTCAAGAAGAAAAAATAATGTAAAAAATAATAAATAAAAATAATGATGATCGCTGTTTTTTTCTTATTTTTTGTCACGGAAAGCCTGGTTATGTTAAAATGCCATTCCATGAGAACCGGGTCCGTCCCCTGTAAGAGATAAGAGCCTCATGGTTTCCCTATAAAACCAACCTATTGCTACGGTCTAGGGCACTTCCCTATCACCAACCACAAAAAACTAAAACCCTCTGACATCCCCACAGACCCAATGGACTAACCCCTTGGAACTACCCTTAGTATTACTTGAAGGGACCACTGATGATCGCAATTGGTAAAAGAACTGTGAAGAAGTACCTGATGAAAGTAAATAAGATATTATATATTAAGAAGTCCCAATAAACCGAACAAAATAATGTTTGGTTGTTACAAAAAATGTTTTATTATCTTTTTATTACTAACGGTTTATACTTATTAAGTCATTCAAGATGGGGGTTCTAGCCTACATTTGCAGGACGCTCACACACCAGCTACTCAAATTAACCTCACCCACCCTGAGTGGGGCCGAAAGCAGCGAGCACCACGAGGGTTCGAATTTGAATGGTCACCCCCATCAATGTCCTAGCCTCGCTGGTATATTGCTAAACTTGAGTGGCAGAGCGAGAACTGGTGTGTCCAACGTGCCATCGTTATTGACAACTTCCAATCCATTAATCATGTTGGTAAACACACCAAGGTAACTAATCAGCTGATTAGAGCTAGTCAGAGATTTATCGCCTGTGAAAAATTTATGAAGAGATTTTATGGAACTGAGCGTAAAAAAATAGAGCATAACTTTTCAAAAGTATTTCGCGCCAATTGACGGGTGTGCAACACTGTGATATTGATAGTGAAATCAGCTGATAAAGTGATCTAAATAAATATGAGTCATCCGTTCGGAAAATTCCTTTCCAGTTTTTTGAGATATCTGATAAATTAGGTAAGATTGGTAAAGCACAAAGATTAGTTAATTCCTGTATAAGTTTCGAGTTGTTAGTAAAGTGAAGTGTTTTTTCCACAGAACGTTTCATTGTTATAAATATGCCGGAACCACCCGCGGATAAGCAAAAACACAGAATCTGCCTCCAAAACTGAGGTAAACAAAGAGACCAAGGTAGACAAAAAGGCACCTGTAGAATCTTCCCTAACTGATCATTTAAACAAGAAACTCTTGAGCTCGTTTCTGAACAGGATAAACGAGGCTGAAGACAGTGATAACAAGAACAAATATTCCAGGACAGAACCCAGATGATTTCGAAAGCAACGATGACGAGTGGTGATATTCTCTGAGACAAATCATACAGCAATCTAGCTAATAAGCCAAAAGGTATGTTAAAAACTTACACTTTAGTCTGTATTTTATATTTATATCCAAGCTCATGTAGATTTTCACCAATCACAAAGCTCAAAACTGCTCACATGACCTTACATAAGCTTATATCTAGCTGGGGCATCTTGACCTGGCCATTGGTAATTTTTGGGTTTTGAAAAATGTTTGATACAGTCAAACCTGGAACTAAAAGAACTAAGGACTGTAATTTTTTCTCTAATGTAAAGGTTATTAACAAGATTATTTTTCCTTGCAGTGAGGTAAATTTAATATGAAATTTATTGTATTCAGTTCTAATGTAAAGGTTATTAACAAGATTATTTTTCCTTGCAGTGAGGTAAATTTAATATGAAATTTATTGTATTCAGTTCAACTGTATCCAGGTGTGACTGTACAAGAATTTAGACACCGTTAAGGATCTACCCTAAAACTATTTTCAATTTCTATTACAATGAATAATAATTAAGTAAAATATATTTTCTAACTGACATCCTTTCATTGTTTGCCAGTACAATATTTTAAAAAGTTAATACAGGGTGGATGGTGGATTATTTTTGTTTCTTCTCATTTTTTTCCCCCTTCTAATAATTATTGTTTGTATAAAGTTAATGAATCAGGTGGGACA
The DNA here is from genome assembly GCA_024516035.1 of Bactericera cockerelli. Classification (NCBI taxonomy): domain Eukaryota; kingdom Metazoa; phylum Arthropoda; class Insecta; order Hemiptera; family Triozidae; genus Bactericera; species Bactericera cockerelli. Next base: position 28,910,266 of record CM044955.1, on the reverse strand, counting down.
CTCCTCTCATTGATGCAATTATTACATCTTTGATTATAGATTTTGGTAAATTAAAGTTTTTTCTGAACTGCTCAAACATGTGTGGTATTTACTCCTCTTGCTCCTATCAAAAGCTCAATAACCTGGATATCATCAATACAGTAATTCTTACAGAAGGAAGGTATACCTACATGGCTCATAGATGGCTTTTTTTTTCAGCATCAACATCAAATTTATTTACCTTCAGTGTGGAAACTAAGTATGCTAGATGCTTCTGTCAAGAGTTTTGAACTTTAAATTTTGTAGGTCCTGCTTAAAAAAGATTCTCAACAACCTCTGAACATACCTGAGAATTGACCTGAGAATTGCTCTTTCAGTTTCCTCATGCCTCTAACATTAGAACAACATTTTTTTAAATATCATTTTTGAGTCCAAGTTTTCTTTTCTTCATCTTTTAGGTCCCAGTGATCAACTAATAATCAAAAGACTTGAGCAGAATTCTTGAGCAGAATTTGTAAAAATGGCAATGCTTGATGACATTTTCCTAGATGAGCTTGTGGATGATCCAGAACCTATGCTTGTTGAAGAGCCACAGACAGTTGAAGAGAATCAGGGTAAGTTGGTGTAGAGAATACCTATGTTATGACATCAATGATAGTCGGCATAGCTGCTTAAATCACTTGTATGACAACAACAGAAATCAAAAGGTTTTGAGTTTCATCTTTTTTCAAATGAAATAGTTTATTTATTGGGTTTAATATGTCTTTCAACTCCATGGTAATACCATGATGGGAGTTTTACTCACCATTCTCTGGGCAAACAGCACAGCAACTCAAATTAACAACACTCAGCCTGAGTGGGGCTGGGAATAGACAATGTATTGGAATGATGACCCCGGATGGGTTCACAACTAGAATGGTAACCAATCTATGTTCTCACCATGCTGGAGGTTGCTCAACTTTGTGATTGTATAGGAAACTGGTGCTGGCTAGTGAAAGTAATACTTGGTAGGTTTCACTGGGTTGACAGTAAGAATGTCCAGGTTCAAACCCAACAGTAAACAAATTTGAATATGTAATGTGTAAATATCAAAGACTTAGTAGTATACTAAGTTCCCAAATCATGAAACAGGAATTGTTAATTTAGGGGACTTTATCCCTTAATTTTCACCTCAACAACTGAAGAGCTGAGCTTTGTAGTTGTTTTATTATTTCTCTGGCGTAACAGAGCTAGCCAGTTTTTGTGATCGAAAACCCCATTTTAGAATACCTATTGATCAGGTGATAAATCTAAGGGTTTGGCTTGGCTCATCCTGTTTCATAATATTATTAAACAAGTTGAATCAAGAATCACCCTCAGTCTTTTGGTAGCTGTTAGTAAGAAAAACTGCAACCAAGAACAGCATCATTTATGATGTCTTGTTACACTTGTAATGAAAGGAAAAACAAGTACATTGCAAGCTGTGAAACTACTATTTTTTTTTTTTTTTTTTTTTTTTTTTTCAACATAATTTCAATGGCTAATTATATAATTTAATTAATTATAATGTGTAATGTAATGTAAAATTTGTAAACATTGATATCATATATTACCACTTTCTCCTTTGTTTTTCTCAGATGAAGATGAGAGCGCTCCCACTAAACCCCAGGGGCCCCTTCAGAAGGTGTGTTAGAGTTGCACCTAAGAAATCTGGTATCAAGGGACAATATGTGATGTTGAATCCTCAAAAGTAAGAAAAAATGGATACACTTGAAAATTGCCTGTGTTAAAAAAAAAAGATAAAAATATACAGACTAAATTTTGTAGGTATTCTTGTTTGGACTCACCAAGTAAAGGCACCTGTTGTGTTATTTTTGTGCCCACCCATACTATTACCAAAAGATGGGAAGGCTGCCTTAACAGACCAACTTAAGTAACAATAGATACAAAATAAGAGTGGTGCTGTGAAATTTTTGATAAGTTGTTTTGCTGCGGAAATAATAATGTTCTTCTAAACTTTCTGTTTTTCAGAGTCACTGGTCCCAGAGGCATTACATGCATTGAGAAATACTTCAAAAACGTCAAACTGAAAGGCAAAGGTCACGAACTTTCAGATCTAAACACTGTCATGAGTCATCTTGAACATTGGGCTAACAGAATGTACCCAAGGTCCAAATTTGATGATGTTCCCCAAGAGATTGGAAGTTTGGGCCACAAAAGACCTGTTATGGTAGGTACTCAACTACTCACCAACCTCAGTAGCTTGATCGATAGTGCAGTAGACTTGTAACCTGGAGGTCGGTGGTTCAAGTCCTGGTTTCAGCATAGATTTTGTAAAGTGAGTTTGAGTAGTTGTGATATCACAAAAGTGATCAACACAAATATGATAACTTTTTTTACTCAAGTATACATATAAGTTTCACTACAGTAAAAACGCGGAGCTATAAGACTTGCTTATCATCAAGGAAGTTTTTTTTATATTATTAGGAGTCTAGGGTTCAAATTATGAAACAGAATTAATGTTATGATAATCCAGAAAATGCCCTCAAGTTGAACTTTCAACCAGTCACAGTGTTTCTCTGTACTTTCTATGCCCGAGTTTTAGGAACAGTCTGGCTAATCTTCTAATCATGTTTTATAATTTGGCCCTGAGAACCCCTAACCTTAAAAAAGGCTTTTTTTTGCATAAGTTCTTTTAATAGGATGGTAAATTTACTGGATTCCAATTTAGCTATTAAAAGTGCATTGTATTTAACAGCAGTCTGTTTGGGGGAACTATAAACAGGGAGTAGACAGCATTGGCTTGGTTTTTGGGGGCCCTTGTCAATTATTTACCCACCTTGTAAAGACAGTGGTAGAAGTGCCAAGTCATTCCTCCACTGTCTGGCTACCATCCTCACGATCACGCCACACAGATATTAATAATAGTCTTGTGATTAACATGGGCATTATGTTTCTCTTTTCAGACACAAGTTAAGAAATCCGTCTCGGAATGATTCAAGAGCCGGGAACAGGATTCGAACCTTGTACTAAGTGATACAGGAACACAGAACCCCCGCACAACCACCAACTGCTGATGACATATTCAATGACTTGCTAGCCTCCCAGCCAACTCAAACGTATCAACACTGTCAAGGTATTTTTTTTTTTTCTTCTTTTTTTTTGTACTTCTTTTTCTAATATTAATAAATGGCAGTTAGTCCCAAGTTCTTCAAGTTGCAAGTTCAATATTAAAGCTCAAGTTGGCCCTAATAATTTTTTTCTGTGATTATTTGGAGTTATACAAATTAAATTTAATGATTATTTGGTTATTTCGTACATGCGCGGATATAGGGGGGGGCACGGGGGGCACGTGCCCCCCCAGATTTTTTTTTTTGGTAAGCGGTGATTCTCGTAAAAAATCCCTAATCCCGTAAAAAAAAAGATCTCAATGGGGTTAGGGGGGCACGGGCACCCAAAATAATTCCCAATTCTAAGACTAATCTCGTAAAAAAATCTCAATGAGTTAGTGGGGCACGGGCCCCAAAATAATTCCCAATTCTAAGACTAATCCCCTAAAAAAATATCTCAATGAGTTAGGGGGGCACGGGCCCGAAATAATTCCCAAATTCTAAAACTAATCCCGTTAAAAAAAAATCTCAATGAGTTAGGGGGGCACGGGCACAAAATGATTCTCAATTCTAAGACTAATCCGTTTTAAAAAATATCTCAATGAGTTAGGGGGGCACGGGCCCCAAATTAATTCCCAATTCTAAGACTAATCCGTTTAAAAAAAGATCTCAATGAGCACGGGCCCCAAAATAATTCTCAATTCTAAGACTAATCCCGTTTTAAAAAAAGATCTCAATGAGTTGGGGGGAACGGGCCGCAGAATAATTCCCAATTCTAAGGACAAATAAGAAATAACTAAATAATAAAGTTGTAAAAGCCACACAGATTGTCCGAGAAACCTGGAATTTTACCTATAGGTCCATTGGGATCAGGGAATAAATCTCTAGGGTTCAGCTACACGGGGTAAGGACAAAAAATGGAAGGGTGACACAAAAAAAATCGCATTTTTCGACCGAAATGACATTTTGTTTTCTCAAAATTTGTCGTGACGACGCCACGGCGGCGGCGTGTCAACTCAAAAAGAGAAAAGTGTTTAAGCAAGGGTTCAAGTTCTCATTTGAGATATCAAATCACGAAATTCTGATGAGCCTTTCTTGAGCTACGTAAACGTGTTTTGACCTGAATGACATTTTTTCTCGAAATATGTCGTGACGATCTATCAACTCAAAGCGAGAATGTTTTTGCAAGGGTTGGAGTCTTGATTTGACATATTGATCGCGAAATTCTGATGAGCCATTCTTGAGTTCCATAAGGACAAAGAAATGGATGGGTGACACGAAAAATATTGACATTTGTGTGTCTATGTGTGTGTGTGGGGGGGGGGGGGGGGGCTTGCGAAGCGGGCGGGTGCAACCCAATAGTTAGGTATATCGTGCAATTGTGCCCCCCCCAGTACAAGAGGGCTATATCCGCGCATGATTTCGTAGCGTTGAGTCTTTTTAGATTCTAAAAAGGATTCTATGCCACTAAGTTTGTAAATAAATTTCATATATTAGTTCATATTATTCCAATGGATGTACTGACCTCAGTAGCTTAATCGATAAGACGGACTTGTAATTGGGTGGTTCAAGTCCCAAGTTAAGCAAATATCTATTTACCTAAAGTGAAATTGAGTAGTTGTGATATCATGATTGTGATCAATACAAATGTGATGACTTTTTATTCCAATGGAGGTTGTCTTATTTCCAGGAAATCACCGAGGCTCAACGAGAGCGCATGCTACAGAATCGTCGCCTCGCTGAAGAGAAGCGCAAGCACGTCTAGCGGCCGAAGCTGAGAGGAAGAAACGAGATGAGGCCCAATGCTATGACACTGCAGGGAATCGAGTTCCAGACCGCCCTACTGGGAAACCCAGGGGTCCGAGAGAGAAACCATTCTGGCTAGAGGAGAAGTAGTGAGACAAGAGGAATGTCAAGTGAGTGAGAGTCAAGACGTACTAGACGCATCTATTGTTAAAGGATTGGACGAATGGGAGACATCTGAAAAAGTGGATGAAGCCAAAGAATCGTCAAGGATATTGGAGGACATTAAAGAGCCTTTAAAGAAAATTACGGATGAAGAATCTTTTTAATTTTGAATGAAACAAAAAAAGTGTCCAATGCTTTTAAAGAGTTGAAGGAAACATGGAATCTTTCTCAAAACTTGGATGAAATAGAGCCATCTAAAGATTTGAATGGTTCAAAAAAAATCAGATGAAAATGGAGAGTCAAGTAGTTCTCAAATAGCCAAGAGTACTGAGGAAGATTTACCCGTTTCTGAGATAGGTGATACAATGGAGATGTCCTTTTCTGAGGATATGATGGAAGGTAAGGAATAGCTTGTTTCTGAGGATTCTTAGAATGTCTTTTTTGTAATGACTGTGTTTCTCAGGTCTAGTTTACTGCATTATTTTGTGAAAATTCAAACAATTTAAAAATTCAAACAAATTAGAGTGTCCAATTTTCTTAATTTATCATGGCCTTGGGAGTTCAATGAAACCTTTTGGATGAATAAGCTCTAACTCAAAAAGAATAAGCCTATGAATAAAACATTTGAATTTCTTAGAAATTAGTCGAGTCTGGGTCTTTCAGATATGATTCTTCCTTCTGCCCAACCTAAAGGGTAATGTTTTGGTGGTTTTTCCTATGCCTAACCAAAGCAATAATTATTTTGTCACTTTGAGGTTATCATACATTATAAACGTACTCGAGAAATTAATCAATGGACATTCCATTAATTCATGAATAGGTACTTGCATTAATCTTATTTAATAATTGCCTGGTAAATATGAGATAAAATCCTGTTCAATTTTATTATTCTTTTATAACCGGTTCTACCGTTCAATGGATTTTGAAAAACATCTAAAAAACACGAAACCGGGGATTAGGAACGTTAGTTCCAAAAGGATTCGTCAAATCAGCGCTCGCGTAGTAAATCGAGGGTTTTGCCACCTCGGTTTGACGAGCAAAACCCTCGATTTACTGCACTAACGCTAATTTGACGATTTTTTTTTGGATAGTTCCCAATCTCCAGTTTCGTGTTTTTTAGATGTTTTTCAAGATCCGTAGAATCGGTCATTAGTTTTTACATTAATTTTATTACAGTATTTCGTCCCTGTCAACTACCTTTTATTTTTTTTTGCCAATTTTTTACTTGGACTTTCCAATACAAAACTGGAATACATACATAGTTTGTTCTTCTTGGTGCATTTATATCTGTGTCAAAAAAAACAATTATTTTTTTTACTCTTTTCTTTTCTCTTTAATATGTAAGAGTCTTTTTGAATTAATATTCTACCTGAGAAAAATAAAACAAAAAAAATGTTGTAAATCATGTTGCAAACTCACTGATTTATTAGTAATCAATAGCTATAGCTGCCTTAAGCACTTAGAAAAACATTAGTCTAAAATATAATTTCAAAGAATTCAAACTCTCCTCACACATGTAAATGGAAAACAAAAATGAAAGTTTTGCTAAAAAGGGGAAAACAAATAAACAATATCCTTGTGTTTTACCAAGGAGGCATTCTAATTAACTAAAATAATAAATAAAAACAGGGTGTCTACTGGTCAGGGAAAACCTGGAATTGTCAGGGAATTTTTCGAGACGAAAAGTCAGGGAAAAAGTCAGGGAATTTGTGAAAAAACACATAAGTCAGGGAATTTTGTGAAAAAAAACACCAAAAGTCAGGGAATTTTTTTTCAAGACCCAAATTTTTTTTCATGAAAATGCTAAATAAAAAAAAATTCGCCTGCGGCGCCACTGTAATCCAGGTAGTGTGATAATACTTCTTTGGTAAGAAACACAAAAACACTCTTAACCACTTTTTGATAAGATTAACGAAATTTTCCAGGTTTTTTTCTCGTGTTGCTCGAGCGACAATCTAAATACTCTAAATAAAGCACTACTATACTATTCTTGGTAAGAGCTATTGTTAGCGAACTTTTATCAAATTTACGAGAAAAGAATTGTTGATTTCCTAGCAATACGGTAAAGGAAAGTTCTTGTGGTCATCTCACTAGATTTTTTATTTGAAAAAAAGCGAGGAGCCAAACACGTTTTCTAAAAATATCACATGTCTAATTTGCATATTTACTATCTATTATTTTAATATGCATTACCTTTTGTGTACTAATAATAAATCAGTACATGAGTAAGCAATTTGTACATAATATCCACCTATTTGACATCTGCTGATGTCTATTCCCAGTACTAAATGTTGATATCGTTAGAACGTACCAGAAAAACTCATTTCAATTGACTTAGAAAAAATGTTTGGTTTGCAAAACAAAAAAAAAATAGAAGGCAGATTGAGGTATTATATAATATACATTTATAATGTCTCCTTAAAAAAAGTAGACTGGAAAACTGGAAAAATGGTCTGGAAAACCTGGAAAAGTCAGGGGAATTTTACTTTGACCATTTAGTAGACACCCTGAAAAAAAGAATTGGGGTAACATAAATTATAATGGACTAACATATTATTATAATATATCTTTGGATTTGTACTCGGAATGACAAGAATAAAACTTTGTATCACATTAGTCGAATCCAATAAGGAGACTACTTGATTTTGCTCAGAAGTATTCAAAGTTGATTCCATTTTTAACAAATTTACTTGAAAATTGAATTTAAACAAATTTGAATGCCAGGTAATTTGTTTTTTTTTTTTTTTTTGTGAAAAATTACTTCAAATATTCATCTTGATTTCATTTAAATATGAACGATTTTTTCCAATATTTCATTGAATTTAAGTTTGCAAAATCGCTCTTATGAATACTTCATGGTTGAAGTTTATAACAACTGTCATTTCAGGGAAAAGAAAAAAACTGATTGCTTCATAATACGAAATACCTACCATGATCTTAAAATTCATTACAGAAGTATGGATTTTAAAAAGTAAATAAATTGTTTTCTATGCATTTGGAAAGAAAATTATCAAAGTTTGAGCATCACTCCAACCAAAAAAGCTTGAATTATCTGCGAAAAGTGCAAAGAAGCATTAATAAAATTGATCAACTCAAAGGAAGAAGCTGGCTGTCCTATTTTACTTAGCTACATTTCCAGCTTCATCTGAGTCAAAGCAGCACCATGTAAGACTTTTAACAAAGATCAAGAATAATGGTAATTCTCCCGATCTTGTGAATCATTCATTGTTTGCATAGAAAACCTTGACCTTGCATAAAACTAGTGACTATTGGATGAATATTAAAAGTTAAAAAAGAAGAAGCAATGGTTCGAAAAGTAAATTTAATAAGTTGTAAAAAAGGTTCTTTTAAATAAGCTCGACAGAATAGATTAAAAATGATTACTTGTTTCGTTGTGTTTAAAGTAGTTTACAACATTCACAAAATTATAGTTAAATTACTATCAATATGATGTTACTGATAAATAAGTTATGATTATTGAGGTTAAAAAATAATAAAAAAAGGAACTGGCTATATGACAATGGGTTAATGACTAAAGAAAAAAAAAAGGTACTTTGGTTAAAAGCTAAATTTTAAAAAAAAAAATGGTTTAAGATCTCTTATTATCTCTCTCAATTTCCTCTTCCCCTCTTTTGGTAAATGATAGATCACTTTTTTTAAAAAATATTAAAACAATCCATTATAAAAATAAAAATAAAATAGGGAAGGTTTTGCATATGAATAATGTTCACACATTTGTGTGTTTTTAGATTGACTGGTTGTTATTATTGGTAGGTAATTTATCACTTAAATAATGAGTTAAGTGGGGTGTTACCCCTTTTGTAAAATATCTTGACGCGGATACTTGAAAACTGTTGCAATCAGATTTAAGTGGTGGAGTTGTTTCATAAGTCCTAATTCAAACGGGATCTTATCAATGGGATTGTTTGATAAGTCAAGTACTGTCAACTTCTTCATTTCAACCAGTTTTATTATAATCATTGATTTTCTCCAAATGATTATTATTAATCATTAGAATTTCTAAATTTGTCCAAATTGAAAAACAAAGGGGGATTTGCTTAAATTTATTGTAAAGGACAAATTCAATTCACGTAGGTGCACAAAGTTCAATTCCAATGTCAATATTATTAAGCTTGTTGTTTTCCAAGTTCAAAATTTACTAAATGATTCAATTTGAGTATAATCAGTAGGTAGATGATCAATGAGATTATTGCTTAGGTCAAGTTCTCTTATGGTGATTGATATCCAAACAGTTTGCTGTTGACTTGACTTAATTTGTTGTGCTTAGATCTGCCTGTTCCACCTTAGTGTCTCGGGCTATCTCATACAGAGGCTCTGGAATGTTGATTACCTTATCAAAGCTAAATGTTTTGGATCGGTCTAATGTGTACCTGTCAATTTTTTTTTCATTTTCTGTTGTGCTCTTGGAAGACCAGCACTTTGAGGCCTAAGGCGTTGCAGTGTGATGTTTTAATATAGGATATAATACGCTTGGAATCGCGCAATATATCATGCGTACAGTTTTATTGGATTTCCTCCAAGGAAAAGAGTCTTCAAGTGAAAGGAGTGGCCAGCTATTTGGTAAAACTAGTCAATTCATTGTCAGATAGGTCAAGGAGGCCAAGTTTATCAGGTGCGCCTAAATTAGAACAAACCCAGTGATTTTATTGCTTTTAAGAATCGGAGAGAAAGCTTGGGAAGAGTTAAGAAATAATCATTCTCCATGTTATCAATTTTGTTGAACCCTAGAATGAGGTGTGCAAGATTTTTTACAATCAGTGCAAATTGGTAAACTCGGTGAGATGATTGTAGCTGAGATTAAGTTCTGATAAGTTCCTCATGTCTAAAAAAATGAGGTAAGGAGTCAGAGCTCAAGTTATTGTGATTTAAATCTAAAAATTTCAAATGACTGGCATGTTAATCTCAGAGGGTACATAAGAGATGTTGTTATTACTTGCATCAATGTGAGTCAAAAGCTTTCATATAGCCAATGTTTCTCAGGCAATGATGTCACTTGGTTGTTTGCTATGTTCAATATTGAAAGACTTGGTTTAAATTGCCAATATTGGTGCTTATAGTTTTAATTTTTATTGTGGGACAGGTTCAATTTGTACAAACTGGGCAGTGTGAATACAGCTTCATTGACAGTGTCAAGTTGATTGTTGTTTATTATTAATTCATTCAAATTTACAAGCTGTCCAATACCATCTGTTAGACTATGGCAAGTTATTGTACTGTAAATTTCAAAACTCTCAAGTCTAGGAAGTTTGAATATCATTATCAGTGTTGATATGCTGTTGAAAGAGAAGTCCAGAACTGTAACAGGCACAAAGTCCCACCATGCTTGTTCTTCGCCCAAACTTGTCAAGGCTGTGGTTGATATTCTTCTTCTCCTGCTCATCAAGTCATTGATCTTGTAGACTCTGTCAGGTAAACTGTGAGGTTTTTACTATTGTATTGAGTCTGCCCACTCATGCCTTGCCCTTCTGATAACTTCATCTGGTATTTGCTCTGTACTGGATGTTGATCTATTGAAGATAGCATCTGAGCCATAAGATCCGTAGAGATGGCGATTTAGGTTTCTGACAGGTATCTGCTTGCTGACTTCCTCATTATTGGACAATTTAACACTGTTCAAGATTATTTTTCAGGTGTCCTTGAAAAAAATTGAAAGTTGACAAAAATAAATTAAAAAGGACACATCAATTTATATTATAGAACATATTGATTTAATAAACTTGTGGCAAAAGTAACCACTTTCAGAGATTTGTAAAAACTGTGAGCACTTGGTTTTCTTGCTCAAGAATTAGTTTGGAAATAAGATTGAAAATGCTTCCAGGATATTTTTTAAAGGTATGTTAAATTGATAACTATAGAATAGATTCATGAATTTCCATGCACCAAAATGCCCTTCAGTTCTTGTAACATAATGGGGTATCTATCATAATTTATTTAAGACTTCCCATAGTATGATACAATACATACCTAAGCATAAGAGCTCACACTTGAAAAATAAACAGACTAGGTACCTCGATATTCATTATGATAAGATGATCAGATATCTTATAATGATTGACCAAAGTAATATCTTAGTATTCATCAAACTGACACGAGTTTGCTTTTTTAAAACACACTTCAATAACAAGGCTGTCTCTTGCTTTCCCATGTACAAATGAGTCAAAAAGTCAACAGACCAGGAAATCCTTATCAATAGTAATTAGAGCAGCGCTGATAAAGAGTTTGGCTGATTGTTTGAGTACAAGGCCAAGCAAGAAGATTTGAGTAGGTAGATTCAGAAAATAACTTACACCTACCTTCTTGTCCATAATTAGATTCCTGGGTCAGTTGTCCAATGAAGTTTTATTTGATTCTTCACAACAATCTTGATTATCCCCTTGTCAAGAAAAGAACTTGCACATAAAATTGAATTACGTCTTATCAGTCATGCATTAATAATTGTCACCTGAGCCTTTATCACCTTATTAAATCAATTAATCTTTTTAAAATTTCAAGGCTTTCTGAGATTTGTTTACAAAAAATGGTTTATCAGTATGCGATGTTGCCAGATGAACATTGCATAGATAAACTGAGCATAAAAAATCATCTTCTCGGAGCATAATTTTTGTTATCGCTAAACATGACCAATTGACCACGTTTATTATTCGATCGCCAATGACCGTAATAGTACTTTTTAGGAGGATTTATTTTACAAAAGTAGGTTTCTTGGAAATGTATCTAAGCACAAAACTAAGAAATCACATCAGTTAGAAGATTTTTTTAAACTTCATCAATTACTTTCGGGAGTCCCTGTAAATTATTGAAGGCAAAGTGAAGGAAGAAATGAAAAAGAAATGGATAGGACAAACATCTTGGAATGGATGAACACACCAAAATTTTGAAGATGTAAGAGAATGGCAGAGATAGAATCCATTGGAGACAGAATGTTTTGAGAATAATATAGCAACCTTCTGAATTAGAAGAAGCTACCTATAATGTAATGTAATGTAATGGTTGTTTCAATGATTGATTTTTGCATCCATGGAGAAGTATTAAATCTTTGATTTGGTTAAAATCTAACAAAAAGCCGAAATAAGAGACAAAAAAGAAGTATAATTTTATTATGTGGGTCCACTCAACAGGAAACGATTTAAATAGTAAATGAAATTGTCTGCATAGTTTGAAACTAAGATAAGTAATAACAAATTGAAAAACCAGCGATGTAGAAAATATCCTACTTTTTTTACCGCCTCAGAGAGCCGGCAAAACCTCTCTGGAAGAATATTGTATCTTTAGAAAAGTTCTTTCAAAGCTTTTATTGTACTAAATCGTTTAATTAGACTTGTTTAACTTTTCCGTGGATTCCTTAGATATTAAAAATTACACTAACCCTGCAAAAACTCCGATATTAATTTTTATTACAGACTTTCTTGTTTTGTACATAGCAAGATTTCTCACTAATGTCAGCTCTTAGGTATTTTACAAATTCGATCAAGTTTTATTTACATAAAAAAAACATTCAGACTATATTCATTATTGCAATTTATTTGCTTGGTGATAAAGCCAGAAGATAATATTCTGTCCGTCCCGGTAGCTTCAGTGGTCAAGCAATCGGTCTGGTAGTCTGTGAGCTTGAAACTAAGCCGGGACATGACAAGCTATCTTTCCCCTTTGGCTTTTGGACTACATATTAATACGTCTGGCTTACTGCTGCAATAAAGCGTTAGTCCTAGTCGGGCTGTATGAATAAGGCGATATTATTATTATTATTATATAAATTATAGATTTGCTCTAGATTTGTAAAACTCAGCTCCAGTATTCTGTCCCTGTCCCGGTAGCTGAGTGGTAAAAGGCGGGCACTCTGTGAATCACACAGGTTCCAGAGGGTTGTGGGTTCGAAACCAGCCGGGACATGACAAGTTATCCTCCCATTTGGGATTTTTACCACATAATAATATATCTTTGGCCTATGCGGAACAATGGGACTTTAATAGTCCTTATCGGGTAGTTAAAAATAAGGCGATATTATTATTATTACTCTAGGCCAGGGAAGTCCCACAGGGTTCCAAACTCCTCCCTGGGGTCCCGCATCGTTGTAGATCTTGGTCAGATAGTCCGCCGGTGCCAAATCCTCCGATTTCGGGTCGTTGGTAGAACGAATTGTTCTGCAGGACGAGTCGTACACCCCGTGGTCCGACTCCAGATAGTTGTGCAGGTTCTCGGTCATGCCTCACTGCCCAGGAGTTGCCTCCACGGCGGTCGTAGTCGACCTTGCCGTGCGTTCGTACTCGTAGGACCGTACGTCTTGGGACTGTTGTGGGGCGGGGGTGAAGCGTGGTTTGGGGGGGTTTGGTTCGGGCAGGTGCTTGAGTTCTCCACGCTCACCGGAATCTGCGGAACGAAAGTTTTATTTAGTGAGGTACTTACGGACCTCAGTAGCTTGATCGATAAGGCGGCGGACTTGTAACCTGGAGGTCGGTAGTTCAAGTCCGGGTTTCAGCGTTAAAATTTAGTTAAAGCGAGTTTGAGTAGTTGTGACATCACGAAAGTGATTAACACAAAATATGAAACTTTTCATTATATATGTTATAGGTAGATATTTTGTATATCGCCGTGGCTAAAGCAACACGCCTAAGTCGCATTTTTTCAAAATTGAGATTTTTGTCTAAACGAATAGAAATGATCCTTTTTTTGCACCTTGTGGACAAAGTTTTTTTTTTCAAAAATTCCAAAAGATTTAGCGCGGTAGTTTCATTTTTGTATCTCCGCACATCTGATTTTGGCTACCAACACCGCCTATCATTCAGTTTTATTGTAAAATTGCAAAAAAACTAGATAGGCGATGTTGCTTTAGCTGCGACGATATGTTGAGATCACCACTCAACATACATACATTATAGATAGGTAGATATCTATGGGGTTAACGTTTCTTTTCTTTTTCTATAGTTACCCTACAATTAATCCTTCTTCTTTTAAAAAAAATGATATTTATTTACAGAGGAGACTTAACAATCGAGTCCTTGCTCCTTTCTTCTTCTTTTTTCTGCATTTGTAATTTCCTGTAATTATAATTTTAATGAATAAAACTTCCACTTTAGTGGTGAAAATTGTTATTAATAATACGGTAGCGGGAACTTAGCAGGCGCTCTTGACCCAACCATTAACTACCCAATGGTTAATCAATATAATTTTCTAGCGAGGCACGCGCCGAGTTTGCCATCTGAGATGGCAGTTCTTGCTCAAATTTAAAAATAAAATCTAATCAAACTTATCTTTGTGGATCATGTTAAAAAGAAATGAGAAAAAGTTACATGATATCAAACGAATCAACAAACAAACAAAAACCTGGATTTCTGTATGAGCAATTAAAAAGAAAATAAAAGTACCTATCCAGAAGATGAAAGAAGATGATACAGCAGTTATTAGTACTCTTTTTTTAACTAACCTTTTTCTTCATAATGGGGATATTCTAGGATTCACCTACAGAAATAGGCAAACCTTTCTATCTATCACATTCCTAGTGTTTGAAACTCCATAGTGTTCAAGAACTACAAACAAAATTTCTCATAACAAAATTCAAACACAACTTTTTAGCTAATTAAGTGGGTTGCGACTTCCTTTTTAGATAATCTAGGTATGTGTAAAGTACTTGAAATAGTACCTTATTTTTAGAAAGGGAAATTTTTTTCATCTAACCACCGGTGTAGTTAAATTCTTTCAAGTCTCCAGCGAAAAGGTTTTTTACTGTTTAAAAACCCCTTCATTTACCGTAATTTTAGTTGTTTTTGCCCTGGTAGCGCCAAGGGCATTACTTCAGGGACTTGATTAGTACCGAGCTATCCTAAAACCTACTTATGATTCTGTCTCATGGATCCAGAGTGAATGGGTGTTATAAAACTTTCGTGTTGGCGACCTTCGTGTTCCAAGAATTCGTAAAATTGCACTCAGGTAAAGGGGTATTTCAGAAACCAGACCTGAAGAAAAAAATTAATTATGTATATGTAAGACGAGATAATATTTTTCCTCGTCGATAGATTCAGTGGGACAGAGCTGGAGTTAGGATATTTTACTTAATTAGGGCGAAACATGCGTGGACTGTTTTTAAATGCTTTTTTCATTGAAGTCGCATTCAAACTGCATGGCTCACCATAAGGGTTTTACCCTCCACTCGCTAGAAAACTCACAAACTAGCTACTCAAATTAAATTGTATCACGAGAGTTTCCAATTTGAATGGTAACAAGCCAGTCCTAGCCCTTGCTGGACGTTGCTTATACTTCAGTGACTGAATGAGAACTGATGTATTCAACGTGCCACCGACGGCTGGCACACGTGACATTGAGTATGAATCTAGGAATTAAAGAAATTTTCGGCAAGTTTTGCTGTGCATTTTCGTGAAAAATTACCTGAAATTGCATAATGCATTTAATTATATTACTTACCTTTTCCGTGGTGAAGTATATGGATGTGTTCAGCCACGGTGATAGCCATGGAAGAACATATAGGTCTTCCCAGTGGCGTATCGGGGAGGTTTTTTTCCGTGAAGTTGTGGTTTCTACCTCCCTTTAGCCTCTGTCCTTGGGAATACTCCCCTGGGAATAGGGGCGAGGTGTTAGTTATCGTAGGTATCTATATATTTTTTTTCTTTTTTGTTAATTATTACCACCTACATAGGTATGGACATTATAATCAAGTTATCAATTAAATTTAGTCCAGAATATAAGTTATTGTCACTTGTCATTGTCACATGTGTTTGACTTAAATTGAGTGTAATTAACACTTTCCGTGCCCGGAGACTCATTTTTGAAATTATTGCCCAGTGCCGTAGCGATATTTCCATTTGGTAACACCGGCACAGGCTTAAATTTTTTTTGAAGTTTTTCGTGTTCTGTGCCGGTGTTACCATTTGGTAACACTATTCCATTGTAAGGTGTTATCAAAAAGTAACACCGGGGCGAGAAATAGATGTCTTTGGTGTTATCGGTGTTACCAAACGGTAACACCCATTTTTCTGAACAGGTGTTACCAAACGGTAACACCGGCACGGAAAGTGTTAAAGAGATCTTTCAACTAAGCATTTTTTAACTTTTACCCATTTTTTTTTTTTTTTTTTTTTTTTTTTTTTTTTTTTTTTTTTGAGGGTTTAACGTCGCTTTCAACTGCATGGTCATTCACGACGGGGGTTGTTATCTCCATTCATAGGAAATCACAAACCAGTTATTCAAATTAACCCACCCCCGCCTGGAGTGGGGGGCGGTTATAGCCAGCATCACGATGAGGGTTCGAATTTGGAATGGTCACCCATCCAAGTTCTAGCCTCGCTGTACGTGACTTAACTTCAGTGACTGAATGATTACTGATATCATCGACGCTGAGATAAAAGCAGTTTGAAGAATTAATGTGATTATCACGATTGTGATTACCACAAATATATTATTTTTTTTTTTTTTTTTTTTTTTTTTTTTTTTTTTTATTAAGACATAACATTGTTTCAAAAATAATTCTTATAACTATAAATTGAAACAACAATACCAATGTTCACATTTAAAATTAAATAAATTAATTAAGAACTTAAAACTATAGCGAATAAAAACTAATTGTCTTACATTTGCTTTAAAAGCTTCCTTAGACAGTAAAAAGTCGTCTATGCTTAAGTGTACTTCATTACATAGAGTCATTGCTCTGTTCAGTGGCGATTCATGAAGTTTAGTAAGTTAGGATGAGGGACTGTGAAGGTTTCAATATTTGTATTTCTTAAAAATGGGGGTTTGGTGTTTTTTCCACTATTTTTTCTTTGAGTTCTAGACATGTATATTATTGTTTACAAGATTATAAATTAACATCACTAGGTCTACTTTACGTCTTAATTCAAGAGAATTAATATCAAGCATTTCTGAAGGGTGTTGTAGGAAATAGCTTCGGGTATTTTGGATAAAAACCCGTTTTCTTTTTTAAATAGGTATTCTAACAAATGTGGACTGAATTTTTTCAATTGTTTTTGATTATAATTTCGAGTTTGGATCCCATAATATTGATCCATACTCCACAGTAGATTCACTATGATAAAAATAGCGTTCTTAAAACATCAATATCCTTAACGTGTTTTCCGAATCGAATAATGAGGCCAAGTTTTCTATAAGCTGTTTTAGCATGTTTGCACGTTGTTCGTTAAATTTTGTTCACTGTCAATTTATAATACCCAAATCTTTATGAGAATTTACTTTTTTTATACAGATGTCTCCCATTTTGTAGTTTATTAGTTTTATTGACTTTTTTTCTTGTGATAGTGATTTGTTTTGATTTGGATGGATGGAATTTAAGCCCAATCAAGTGAGTTTTTGTCTAACTTATGTTGAGATCTTCCTGCAATTTTTGGCAGTCATTTTATGTTTTGTTATTTTTCTAAAGATTTTGAGATCATCTGCGTAGAGGAGTATTTTTGATTCAGGGCTAATATCTTTGCCACACTTCATCGTAGGTTAAAATGAATAGTAAGCTACTTAATTTTGAGCCCTTGTGCAATGCCTGATGTTGGGATAAATGGTTCTGATGTAATGTCCATATATTTTACCTGAAGGTTCCTATTGGTGGAGGTATGAGACAAATAATTTTGCTGACTTAAATCCTATGCTGTATAATTTTTTTATGATTGATTCCATGGAGATTTGATCAAATCCCTTCATGACATCTGTGAGAAGGACATCCGTTTGATAGCCTTCTGTAAGGTTTTGCCACATTACATATTCTGAAAATTTCAGTGAGATTTGTAACTGTCGAACGTCCTTCCACAAAAGCCATGCTGAATATTTCTAACCTTAGAAAAAACTTGACCTGCTATAGATTTGTATAATAGTGCTATATAGTTTGGAAAAAAAGAATTGAGGTTAGCTATTGGTCTGTGGTCCTCAACACAGCCAGATTCATTTTTTGGTACAGGTGTTATTATTGTTCTTTAAGTCGTCAGGAAAACCATTTTGATTGTAAACTTAAATTAAATAAATAAGTAAAGAAGGTTTGGCGAGTGATGGAGCGCATTCTCGCACTATTTTTGGGGGGTAATTCCATCCCTTCCCGCGGGCTTATTTGGGGTTTATATTCATAGCTTCATCCAAGGACCTGTTGCTCTGTGAACAAAGGTATCTCTATACTGGTAGAGAGATCGTTCAGCGAACAGATTTTATCTAAGTCCACAGAGAATGGTTTGTATGAGGTAATGAAGTTGATTGCAAAGGGAGTCAACAATCTCTTTTTGAGAGTTCAACTGCTGCCCCTTAAAGATTATGTTTGTCGATTTACCCTTTAGATCTTTCCTTTTTTACGTATTTCCAGAAACTTTTACTGTTATGTTGAATTCAGTGGATAAACTTCTGGATGTAGGATTGATAGTTGGACTTAATCTCTTTTTTAATTTCTTTTCGTAAATATTTATAGTGTTCAGATTGTTGCTGTGTTTTGTTTTGCGTTTTGCGCAATTTTTCTTTTGTTTTGAAAATGTGTCTTGTATTTGCGCTCCACCACTCGGGGTAAAAAATTTTTGTGATCGCTTGCTTACATTGTAAAGGGGGAACATTTTCAAAAATATTTCATTTAACTTTACATAAAATATTATTAAGGAAGATGTTTGGACACGTGATTAGATTTTATGTCATCTTCCCAGCAGATTTTTTGTATTTCACTATTTAGTTTTTCAGCGTCAATTTTGTTGGAAGGCAAAAAATTTTGTCTTTTCTTTAAAAAAACTTTTTAAAAAAAAAAACAATTACAAAAAAAACCCCCCCCCAAAAAAACAAAATTTTTTTTAAAAAAAAAAATTTTCCACAAAAAAAAATTTTAAAAAACAAAAAAAAAAAAAAACCCCAAACCCCCCACCAAAAAATAAAAAAACCTTTTTTAAAAAAAATTCCCAATCAAAAAAAACCTTTTTTTTAAAATAAAAAAATTTAAACCCCAAATTTTCCCCAACCCCCTTTTTTTTAAAACCCCCCCCACAAAAAAACCAACAAAAACCCCCCCCCCCCCCCCAAAAAAAAAAAATTTTTTAAAATTTTTTCCCTTAAAACCCCTTAAATATTTTTCCTTTTAAAATTTAAAAAAAAACCCAAAACCCCTTTAAAAAAAAAAATTCCCCCACATTTTTAAAATTAAAAGATTTTACTTGGAGTTCATTTGGTTGCTGTACTCGTTGTTGCAGTGGCGTTTGTTGTTGTGCTGTCGGTTGTTGTGGCAAAATTTGCTGACGAGGATCCAGCTGTGCTGAGGGTAAAGAGTGCCGGGAAGTTGATGGTTGCAACAAAGAATGATTCATCTGTGCTGCGTACGTACATTGCAGTTCCGTTGGTTGCTGTACTCGTTGCAGTGGCGGAGTTTGTTGTTGTTTTGTCGGTTGTTGTGGCAAAGTTTGCTGACAAGGGTCCGGCTGTGCTGAGGGTAAAGAATGCCGCAATGTTAATTTTTGCGATGAGGCAATTGAGGCATGATATTGTGGAGCCGTGTGGTGTTCTAAAATATGATGCTGTGGCGACTTCGTATATTGCGGAGTTGTTGGATGACTTGCAGATCCATCGTGCTGGGTTGATGGTGATTGTGATGATCTATGATATGGTGTTTTTGATTTTGCGACGGGCCTGCCTTGCCGACTAGGAGCGTGTTGCAGTTTATACCATTGGCTTTCTTCCGTCAGACGCTTGTATTGCAGGTTATGATTATTATATTGCATTTTCTTTCTGGTCTGATTATGGTATTGCTGTCGCTGATTAGGGCGTCGTACATTTACTGGTACTGGTGGCGCTGGTTTCTTTAGATCTTGTACCACTATCTGCTGTTGGTATCCATTATTTTGTTTTCGAAAATTTTGTCGTTATTTATTATTTTTTTTACTGCTGCACATATTTTCTGTTTTCCCTGAAAGTTGATATTTATTTTATCATACCCATAACTAGAACGTTTTAGCCTTTTGTTAATATCCAAGAATACTACATTTTTGAATATGTTGACTATACTTCTTATTTTCTTATTTAGTCGTTGGATGTGGATATTGGCTGAAGGTTTATCATAACGGTAAGGGATTGATACGAGGATTATTTTGATTTTAGAACATAAATTTCTTATGAGATCAGTTAAATATTTGTGGATTATAGAGAATTCATTATTAAAAACATCGTTTGAACCTCCCATGAGAATAAGGCATTCGTATTGTTCAATCATGGTGTTAGGATCTAAATTTAGGTCTGTGATATAATTTTCCAGGGTGGCAGTGTACAATGTACTTATTATCAGTATCGATATTTTTCATTTGTACATTCATGTCTCTGACGTGTTCATCGCCAAGTATGATGTATGATTTACCCCTTGTTTTTGTGCCTTGTTGCTCAGGCGTTTTTTATTTTGTGCTCTCTGTTGATTCACTAGGTTATTCACGCTTTTGGACTGAGTTGAAATTGCCTTTTCATTGAGATATTTTTCTTTTGATTCTTCTAAATTATTGATACTAGATGTTAGGGTATTGTTTGAAGTTTCAGTGTGGTCTCTTTTTTCTGTGACAAAAGACACTTTTTTATTAGCGCTTTTTGGAAGCAGTGATGTATTTTCATGCATTCTTATTTTATTTCTAAGTTGTTCTAGTTCCTTTTTGTCTACATTCCACCCGGTTATTTTATTAAGTTGATTGACATTTTATTGTTAACTGTTTGCAGTTTCACAAGAAAAGATATTTATTGGAGTTATCTAATAGATCTAGTGTGACCAGTTGATTCTGTTTGGTTTTAACGTCTTGATTGGAAACTCAGGACGGAGGTTGTACCCTCCATTTGCTGGAAACCAGCTACCCACATTAACCTCACCCAGCCTGGGTAGGGCCGGAAATGCTAGCCTCACATGTTTGGAGGGAATAGAATTTTCTTCGAAACTGACTTACCGACTTTGAAATACCAGGGTCTTGCCCAGACCAGTAGGATTTGCACACAGAGCACGAGTGTCAGGTAGATAGGGTAGGAAATCATTGCACACATCTCACCCCATGCTGGTTTCATGAATGGTAAGTCTGACCGAATAGGACTTGATTTTTAACATCATCATTTTGAATTTATTATTAAAGTTGTGAGTTAATCTTTTGAGAAGAGATTCACTCCAAGTAGGCTTGACGGTATAGGGTCCGGTTCGTGCTGGGCTCGGAACAAATCAGACGCGTCTAGATTCGCTATGGAGTCTTATTGTTATGAAAGTTTCAAGTAAATATTTATTATATAACTAAAACGTGAGGTACGATTGCAAAGGATAAGCCCTCATGTATATTATCCTTAGCTTATATGATCAGAAAATAATAAGAAACATGAGTGACCATTCAAATTCAAACCTTTTCCACATGATGGTGGCTATTCCCGACTCCACCCAGGCTGGGTGTGATAAATGTGTTTTGCTGGTTCGTAAGATTCCAGAAAATGGAGGGTAAACCACCCAAGAAAAAACCCTCGTGAAACACCTGTTCTTAATTTCATATTCACCGCTGAAACATATCACTCTCAAAAATGAATGAAGGCTATCCTTTGCAATTGTATTTTTTTAATTTGGGTTTGACGTCGCTTTCAACTGCATGGTTATATCACGACGGTAAATCGTATTTTAATGCAATCGTATTTTAATGGTCCACAAAATAATTAACATAGAATAATGTTCTATAGATTAGAAAAGAAATGCTTTTTTTAATTAAATATATTTTTAAACTATTTAATTTCAAAAGAATCAATCACAGCTAATTTGGCGAGTAATCACAATTAAATCACATTGTGTCTACTTTCTCATTAAAAAAACTCAGTGTTATGTTGCTATATATTTTATTGTGATGTTATTGTTTTGTCGATGAATGGCGTCAGTAATAATACTGAACCTATCAGAAGGAACCATCTCCGGAGAATTTGATAAGAGATGGAAATCTCACATGTGACAATTCGTCATGAAAAATCTATGTAGGTATAAGGGCCATTAGCGAAGGTCGCGTTGTACATAATTATATAAAAAGTCATCAAATTTCTGTTTATTGATGGTGATCTCACAGTAAAAATATTTGCCATAGTGGGGATTCGACAACCGAACTACAGGTCACGAGTCCACCGGGACTGGTAAAGTCGGTTGTTATAATTTATTATGTACCTACCTATACTCGTATAATATGCCAATAGTCACTATCCGAGTGCCTTGTCTCTGAAGTTAGGCAACGTTGAGCATGTACAGTAAAAGGATTGGTGCCCGACGTGGCGGTGGCGGACTCAATGTTATTATTATTATTATTTTTTTTTTTTTTTAAGTGGGGTTTAACGTCGCTTTCAACTGCCATGGTCATATCACGACGGGGGTTTTACCCTCCATTCGCAGGAAACTCACAAACCTGCTACTCACATTGATCTCACCCAGCCTGAGTGGGGCCGGGAAAAGCCAGCGTCACGAGAATTAGAATTTGAATGGTCACCCATCCAAGTCTTAACCTCGCTGGATGTCGCTTTACTTCGGTGTTCTGAAGGGAACCGGTGTATTCAACATGCCATCGACGCTGGCTTGGACTCAATGTTAAGTGACGTGATCATGGAAGGGATGATTGGAGCACGTTGTTGGTCAAATCTATTTGAGGTCACTTCGGCCCCACTAAACGTACGATCAGGTGACCTTCCATTTGAGAAGAAAAAATAATTGCGATTCAATGCTTGGTGCGGAAGAGAATGCCGTTGGCATGAGCACCGCCTTTGATCAAGTTTTGTTTTATTAATCTCAATTTCTATGTAAATAAAACTTGATCCAATATGTTTAATAGATAATAATAATGCGGACGTCGATTCCCTTCCGACACATAATATTTTTGGTTTCTTTCTATCATAATGGGCGAAGTTAAAAGACAAAATTGAGTTCTTAAGTCATGACTTAGCACTGATTTTCCCCATCTAAGATAGTACACAAATAGGGACTTAGCGCCACAGAGGTATTACAAAAACGTCTGTTAATTTAACCCTATGGCACATAACTATGGTTGGTAGTTCAGAATTACAAAACTCCCTCATATCTTCATCCCAAATCACATAATATCTCAAATAATTCCAGTCTGTCCTGGTAGCTCAAAGGTACAAGCGGCACTCTTGTAAAAATTCCAAATGGGAGGAAAACTTGTCATGTCCCGGCTGGGTTTCGAACCCACGCACTCTGGAATCTTTGGATTCACAGAGTGCCGCCTTTACCACTGAGCTACGGGGATAAATCGGCTACCCACATTCACCTCACCCAGCCTGGGTTGGGTGAGGATCTCCAGCCAACTTTAGAAGGCTCGTTCTGAACCACATATTCTCATGTGCGATGAACCAACTTGAGAACTTGGCTTTTTTCTTTTTAAGCTATCGAACCCTTGGGGGAACTGCATGCTAGTCTGGCTTGGTTAGGGTTGGCTCGTCTGTTCTCTGTTGATAGCCCTTAAACGAGATACTGGTCTTCTCCCTGTTTGACATCCCCAAGCCAGAAATAATTGTAGTCTACTGTAGCGACCTCTACAAGCACGATACGGAATGATCTGGTTGGATGAAAAATAATGACACCTGCTTATACTGCCTAGTTAGGACTAAAGAACCCCTTTATTCTAGCAGTTTGTGCCATTATTAATTAATAATTCTGTGTCCGTGAGATAGGTATTGATACCTAAATCACCGTGGTGAGAGGATTATATGGACGCCCAGATCCAATGTCTAGGCTCCTTTCATGTCCATTGATTCCTCTAACTCTCGAACTTATGATGAAAAGGTGAAAACCAGATCAAAAATGAAAACACGTCGGAGATTTTTTCAAATAAAATTAAATTTAAAATGTAATAATGGATGGAAAATATTTAAAATAAAGATTGAATAAATTATGAAATTGAAAAAATACAATTTTAACAAAAATAGTCTATGATGAATAAAATTAAAGTATTTTTCTTCTTTGAATTAGGTAATAAAAATTACATGTCTACGAGAAATAGTTTAAAATATGATTTTGGAAAAGTACGTGACTAGAATTTTTCTCAATTCATACCGTTCATGAACAAACTACATATGCATTAGAAACAACTCTTTAGAAGACATTTCGAGGGTCAATTTTTCAAGTTAATCAATTCTGTGTAAAGAAATTAGGGACTATATTTATTTTTCAGTACACGCCCCAGATTTGCTATTTCCGGACTTAGTAAAGTTCTATTGTGTTATTATTTGAAATATTCGACATATCGTGGAATTTTCAAAAATATAAAAGGTAGCTTGTTCTTTTTTCTTTCAAACTTGATGAAAAAAGTAAACAGTTTAAATATCTGAACGGGAAGATTTAACACCTCATACATGAGCAAGAAGTCAGAAGATTATTTTTCGTCCTTAGTTTTAACGTCTCTAACACCTATTAACCTCACCCAGACTGGGTTAGGCCGGAAATAGCCAGCATCACAAGAGTTCGAAGTTGAATGGTCACCCATCCAAGTCCTAACCTCGCTGGACATTGCTTAACTTCAGTGACAGAACGAGAACTGATGTATTATACTCGCCATTGAAGATGGCTAGTAAGTAGATGTGAGTGTTCGTGTGCTTAATTTATTATGATCTTTTGGTGGTAAATTTGTGTAGTTTTAATGATCTTTTTAAGAAAAAAAGATTTACCTACTTGGAACCAACATTTCTTTGGAGCAGGAATTCTTACAAGCATGCCATTTCAATAGCGGTCCAAATATTCCGTCTATAAATTTCACACTAGCCGGTTTTCTAACCAGCAACCTTTGGAACAAGGGGCAGAAGTCTAGACTAAAAAATAGAATGCTTGTTTCTGGCTACTTTGAAGACAGAAAAGTTGTGGAAAAATAGGCCGCATTTTTTTTTTGCATAGTAATCAGGCATGGATTACATCTGAATTGACAGGTGCAAGGTTAATCAATACAGTATTCAGCACAAAACAGCTTATGTCATATTTCACCTCACAATGAACAACTGATATCTGATTTTCTTCTCATTGTGTTAAGCATCCAGATTTTGCCATGTGAAGACAAAGATATAAATGGGAAAAAATGGCAAAGAAAAGAATTTAGAGAAAATTGAACTAACCCTCTCTATAATATAAACCTACAATTGAATTTTCTTGATTAAGAGTAAGTAATAAAAAATACATTAATAAATTGAGCATAGCGAATTAAAATATTTTTTAAAATACAAAATTTATATCTACATCAAGTTACAACTTGTTAAAAAGTTACAAGATTCAAATTTTTTAATAAGCCTTTGTTTTTATTTATTTTATATTTAAGAAAAAGATAGAGCAAGGAAGGAAAGGTTCCGAACGAAAGAATGATTGGTAAGTTTTCGGCAGTGGCTCTGATCGGACTCGGAAATGTTACATGAACTTGAGTCTAGCTCCTTTGCATAGATTTTTTTTTTACATCTTGGATTTTCAGTACCTACGCATTATTGCTTTAATTTTTATTCACAACAGAAACCTTATTCAGATATAATTTTGAATCAGTCCTATCAGATCTCAGATGATTAAAAAACCAGAGTATATTTTGTGATTAAAATAAATTGCAAATGCTGGTATTAGAAGGGATTAATTCCGCACACAAAAATTTCAATTTTAGAATTCTAGGACGATTATTTCGGGATTAATAAAGCTAAGGTTTTTTTTTAAAAACATTAACTTCTAGATTATTCCAGGCGGTACGGTTTATTCGTATCAGAATTAAGATTAAATTTGAACGGTTTAGTTTGGTAAAAATTATCAGCCGTCTCTTGGATAATTTACTTGGCTTAAGGCAATATGTTACTAACATTAAGTAGTTTCTATAAATCCAACAGTTTATCATGTCCATTAGTGCAACGCAGAATTATTATATTTCAACATTGATCTAATTTATTGAATCAAATAAAAAAAGATACTTCAACTTTTTTGTTGTTGCTTAAAGTCTTTTTTTAAGATCTAGGTTTTAGGTTTTTCCAGAGTTGGGTTTGGAAGAGTTTAATTTTCATTCTTATTACGTCATTTATTTCGGAACCATCAGGATTTGTGATGTCTAAAGCCCGGATTTTTGCAAATTGCATATGCAATTGCATATTTTGGCGGTTTTTTCGGAGTTTGCATATTTGAGCAAAATCCTGCATATTTCAACAATATTGGCCAAAATTTGCATATTTCGGGGTTTATTAGTGGGAAAAATTTGGTAAGTAGGTATCTACACTATCTACCTACGCAGAGCTACCGAAGTCCATTCAAATCTTGGGACGTAAATCGTAAACTCACATTTTCTGAGTGTACCTCTACCTTCATTGTGAAGTCATGAGGGTACCTACTGAGTACTAGCTAGCCTACTGAAACAAGATGAAACGTGTCGTAACGCGTCTTCAATACTCTCATCTGCACTCCACGTATCAGCAGGGTAGGATAGATACCTACATGTATTGCACATATTTCTTTCTCTGTTCTCTTTCCTCTCTGTTAGTTTTCGACTGTTTACTACTTGCAGTGAATTTATTGTGTTTGTAAACGATTAACTTTTCTACTGATTTTTACTCCAGAAACGTGTATGCACAACGGAAACTCTAGTTAAAGGAGTAGATTATTTTGAGTTTAAAATATAATTATTTGCATTTTTGACTTAGGTAGATACTAACTTTACAATGCCAGTTGATAAAAGTAAAATTAAGTCCTGACTCAGTGAGTTTACGGGTTTACATTTTTGCATATATTGGGCTTTTTGTTTACATTTTTGCATATATTGGGCTTTTCGCTTGCATATGTAATTGCATATTTTAGCCTTTTTTTGCTGCATAAAATCCGGGCTTTAGACTGATGTCTATTTGAACTAAAGATAATTAGTAAATTCAACACAGGAGTAGAGTAGAGTGACTCATGCTTAAGAGATGAACTTGAGATTGGACAAGGAAAAAATCACAAGGTCAACAATAATTACCAAGTTAATTACACCAATAAAGGATACTTTGTGTAGACTCTGAGAGTAAAGGAACTCTTTAGTCTCATTCTTTCGGGATAAACAGAGTATTGTATTGCATAAGAGGTTGTGACAAGAGTAAACCGATGTGAAAATAGTACCTGCATAATTCTTATTTTAACAGTATTAATGAATAATTATTAAAAGCAGAAATATTTCTCTAATGGAAGGATATGAAGAACGTCCATCACGACCGAAGCCGCTACTGGTAACCGCTCACAATAAATCCACTAGAAAATATTCTTTCAGTTTATTGTTTAATACACATCTATTGCATGGACCTACTTCGTCCATACCACCTACATGTGGTAGGTAATGTTCCAAGCATACACAAGCATACAACTTAGTAACACAAAGTTTTACTAATTTTTTTAAAAGTTAGTAAAACTGTGGAAAAAAAAAGAAAAACTGGGAATTTCCAAAACATAGTTTGGACATTGATGAGTGAACAAGATGACACAGTGTAGGTTTTCTCTTGTTTACACCTTCAGTTCTCAGGTAGGGTGCTACAGCCTACATTTCAATTTATCTTCTTGAGTCACACTGCACACTGTTTATAAAATTATCTTCTTAAAAAAATAATGTTGAATGGGTTTAAAGAACCTTATTCATACTACCAAAAAAAATTCAAGTTACTTTACCCCAGCAGTTTTTCAGTCGAGCGTTAAGTAAAAAAAAAAAACTTCACTTTTCCATCAATACCTGAATGATACTGATAGGTTACTTTTTATGTGGTCAGACCTCAAATTGACAAGGGAAAATTTCTATCCTGAGCACCTGATTGGAATGGGATCCAAACACAAGGATCCCTGATACAGTAGACCGTTTACCAAATGTGCATTTTTACTATGAGACCAACAGTGAAAGTATTCACTTATAATATGATTTGTTGCAATTCCATGTCACACTCTAAGCAAAATAAGTCAGAGCAAGGACTCTGATTGTTAAGTCTCCTCTGTAGATTAATATCATTTAAAAAAAAAAGTCAAAGCCTTTTGAAAGTGTTACGGATAAAGCGTAGGTATGTTGATGGTAGAACCCTGCCGAGACATCACACGGTAGCTGGCACTATAAGCAAGTAAGGAATGGGAACTGGGCAGGAAATATGAATGAGGAAAGATAGAGCAAGTGAAAGACACAAAATAGTATTTTTATTCATTTAAAAAGAGCCTGACTATAACGCCAGAAGTTTAAGAGATTACCTAGGGTTTAGATCCTACAAAGTCGAAATGGCATCTATCGAAATAAAGTACATGTTATATTTTTAGAAGTAGGTATTGATATATCACGACTATTCGCAACTAGTGTGCAAGGAATAATGTTTCTAGGGATATAAATGAGATAATGATAAAAAAAAAAATTGACAAAGAAATTGGTTTCAAACTTTCCATCGGTCATTTTTACATATAGAAAAATCAGATACACAAGTCAAGAATTCGTTTTTTTTTTTTTTTTTTTTTTTTAGCCGAGCGTTAAGTAAAATATGATGACAAGTAACCTTAAATTTCGTAATAGATTTTTCAAAGTACATCATCGTTGTTACGGCGTAATAATATCAAATAAATTGAAAACATTCAATACCTACTTGGATAGATGCCAATGATTTCAATTAGGCTGCGCTTGTCGATACAGCTTATGTAACAGCAGCAGTTGTAGAATAAAAACACAATTCGAGTTCAAATAAATGTGTTAACTCATCCAACTGATATGAATAGATAAACGCAACCTAAATTATCTAACTAAATTTGACATTTTTAAGAGACAAATTCAAAGAAAGTTGATAAAATTTAGATGAAAACAAGGGGAAAAAATCTATCTCTACAGTAGAGAATATAGTATAACAAAGAAAATTTAAATGTAGCATAGTTATCTCCAATAGGTTTTTATTCTAATACTAATTATTTTTAATAATCAAGAATAAAAAGAGGTAAGAATTTAAGGCGAATCCATGGGAATTAAAAAAAAAAAAAAAACGAATTCAGTTCAACTGAAACTGAGAATTGAAATAGTCTACACAACTAGATACAATTGAATAAAATATTAATTAAGTGTGGTAGTATGCAAGGAATCGTATCGCACATCGCGAGACAATTTCCGATACGATTTAGATGTCCCTAAATTTCTGACATCTAAACAAAACTATGTATGTTCCTGCATTTAAAACCAAGCGTACAAAAGTTCAATGTAAAATGATTACAAGTTTGGAAAAAATGGTAAGACATAATTAAACAAGACTAAAATTTAATTAGATTCATTTTTTACATTAACTTACCCAGAGATTTGTGAAAATTTTTTTACTGACAATCTATCTGGAAAAATCATTATCTTGCTAAAACAGAACTGCTGCGTGTGAGTTTAATGATATTTTATTACAGTGAAAGACCGCGTACAAGTATCTTTCTAATCAAATTTTATCGACATACTTATTTATACCGTGTACTGAAATAATGTTACCGACAAACAAAATTTCTCACTAATAAACTTTTCAATACATTCGGAAGTGATTGAGCAGTTTAATGTGTGTTGGAATTAAAATAAATCATAGTTTTACTTGTTAAAAAATTAACTGAGTGGACAAAATTTCGTAAATAATTCATCTAATTATGTATAAGTAAACTCAAGCAAATAAAATGATTGATAAATAAATTTAAAAGAGAGATATCGACCTAACATTATTATTAGCTAGGTAATAAATAAATTATTTATATTTCTTAGGCAGAACAAAAATTAAAATTTCCTGTGAACTTTGACATCGTAAGAGAAATGATAATTTAAAAATAGCTTCCTCATTAAAATTGTATAGAAGAAATGAAAAAAAAAAAAATGTTCAATTTGATAGAGTAATATAGTTAAAGCAGATCATTCACATTTTTTAGGTACAGGCATTTAAATTACAAGTAATATAATTTTCAAAATAATACAGTTAATCTTATTAAAAATATCTACAATAAAACATGTTGTCTATTAAACTTAGCTTTTTGGGAGGATGGTACATATTAGCTCCATCTTGTCTTCTTAGCTGATAATTTATCTTACAAGGTTTAAGTCTTTACCATCTTAGACAACATTGAAGAAATGAAAACTTGTTGATAACCATTTTTTCAAATCCTACTCTTAAAATAAAAGACTTAATTGATTGTTTTAAAACTTAGAAAGTAAACCAATAACTAACAAAGAGATCGAAAAAAGTATTTATTCCCGCCAATAATCAAAGATGAGGTTATGAAATTCTTGATTGCATTTTCTCAGTGATTGGCCTCAGTGATTTCATTTTCCAATAGACAATTAATTTTAGTGGTCAATTTCACAGGATTATTTACCCACTCCTGTATAGCCAGGAGATTACTTTGACTTGAATATAAAGTTTCTCTTAAACTCTTAAATTGGTAAGAAAAAATGTAAAAGAACTCTAAAGTATCATATAATTTTAAAGAATATTCAACAAAATCTTTGTACTTCTACGTGACATATGCGCAGTAAATAATAATAATAATATGATAAAGTAAATTAAAGGAAATAAATAATTACATAGAATTAATTGGTGTAAAATCGAAATTGATTTTGAAGACTAGGACAAAGAGTTAAGTATAATAGAAAGGACTAGAGAAAAGAAAATGAGTGAGTTATTGCACTTTATGGTTGAAAAAAATGTCCGAAACCAAAGTCCTAATATGATTTAGTTGGCAGACATTCAATCGAGACAAACAATTAATAAACAGGAAAGTTATTGAAAGATTTGAAAAATGAGAAACAAGATGAGATAAAAATTAAAGTTTTATCAAATAGTTGAATGAAATAGAAGTTTGTAATACTAAGAAATTAATTATTGATTATAATTTTGACAAGAAAGAGATAAACTAAGAGAAAGATAGAATTTTGATTTTGTATTGATCTAGCTGAACACATCGTGAATGGATTGACAAGATTTTAACTGGATTAGATATTGCACAAACATTAACGATACAATACAAAGTTACTTACGTGCTCAGCTAGCTTTTGAATACATAGTGATACTTGTAGTACTTTATCAGTACTAACAATTTAGGACAGGAAGTCTATTTTTGTTAATAATTACATGCTGCATTCGTTGTGGGTACATGTACAGTTGTACACACTGTACAGTGTACCCTGTAGCTATAGTTATTAAATCTATAGCTGCAGAGTCGGGGTGGTAAGTTTTACGTCCAGCTTTAAAAAAATTTTGTTTATGCCAATGGGAACTTCAACCTTTGCGACCCAGTACATGAGAAGTTTTTTGTATAAACTTTTTTGTATCACTGTTGCATACAACCTGGTTACTAGCTAAATTATATAATGTATATAGCTGTTGAATATGCAGTGTTAGGGTGGTTACTTGCTCTTGAATATGCAATAGCTGTTGAATATGAAGTGATAGGGTGGTTACTTGCACTCGAATATGCAATAGCTGTTGAGTATGCAGTGGTGGGGTGGTTACTTGTTGGATCCGTTGTGTAGGGCGTATTGAGCTAGCTGTTGAATATTCAGTGGTGGGGTGGTTACTTGTTGGATCGGTTGTGTAGGGCGTATTGAGCTAGCTGTTGAATATTCAGTGGTGGGGTGGTTACTTGTTGGATCGGTTGTGTAGGACGTATTGAGCTAGCTGTTGAATATTCAGTGGTGGGGTGGTTACTTGTTGGATCGGTTGTGTAGGGCGTATTGAGCGAGCTGCTTGGGTGGGCAGCCCGTCATCAAAGGCACTCCGGCCGCCTCTCTTTTTCTTCTGCCGGGACCCCCGTGGCACGTTCTCTCTGTAACCTGCGTAAGGGAGAGAAACAATTTATTTAATGAGAAGTAATATAGATAGTTATATTTTTACAATATATAAAACACTTCTCCAAGGATATCTTCCCGAGGCAGTGTGCTCAGCACTGAGGCAACATTACCTCTCTAAACAGCGAAACTAAGCCGTTGCCTGAAATATTTCCCGCGCGTCTATCCTTTGTCTCAAGGACCAAAGTTTTGGATATGCTGTTAAACATTTTCAAAGCACTTGGCCCAAAAGAGCCAAAGGTTTCAACGGCGAAGGGAATGAAATCATAAAGATTTTGTAGGTCTTTATATTTCAGGCAAGTTTTTATATTTATTAGCAAGTTCACGGGAGACATTTTTGTGGAGACAGAATACAATAATTCCTGCCCTACTGGGGATCGTGCAAGCCTAGTTCGCTAAACCATCCACGATGACTACTTGGGATAAAATGATTTATACAGAAAAAGCTGATCATAAGTGAGTAAACCTCTCTGACAATATTTGATTTATTTTCTTTTTTTGTCTTAATATTTAACACATACATGACCGGCACCATTTAAAGTTTGTGCAATCGTGGGACCGCTATATTATCTCTCGCTATTTCACGGAATGGACCATGTGTGTGTCAAACTGAATGAAAAATTGGCCATATGATACTCCTAGCTCTTAGGACACACTTCCCTTCCACAGGAAATTCCCTGGGTCATTCAAAACTAAATATTTAAACATAAAAATCTTTTTTGTTCTGAAAATAGCATATTAATATTGAGAACGATTAACAATATTTCATTATATCTCCTATCATTTCTTCTACAAATATTAAGAGCAATATGACCACTGGTTGACACTCAAAATTAGATGGCTGTCTTGCATATACTTACTAGTCCTTGCTCCATTGTCCAAATATTGCTTTAAGAACGCAGCAAAAATAAACAGACAGAAATATAAATTGAAATATGCTGCTAAAAATGAATGCCGATAATTTTGTTGAAATAAATAAGATTGTTGTGATGTATACTAACTAACTGAGCCTAATAAAAAAAGCTTTTAACTGTCGAAATTTTTCACTTGAATACCGATGCACAAGTTTCTATTTGGTAGTTTTCTTAGTACCATAATATTTATGTACTCAAAATATATCCGGTGGTTCAAGTCCTGGATTCTGTGTAGATTCAGTAAAGCAAGTTTGAGTAATTGTGATATCACGAAAGTGATTAACACAAATATAATTACTAAAGTTTACTTACTTGTTTTTAGACTGGCGCATGAATTGCTGAATTTTTCTTGCAGCCTGATGTTGACGCCTTTGAGAAAATGTTCTTCTGTAAAGAAAATAAAATATATTTTATCATTAAGAATATCAGGGTGAAATGTACAAGTAGGTACTGATTACTGTTTCTATATAAAAATAATATCTAGGGAACTTACATTTCAAACCAAGATTTTGTTTTTACATTCCACATTGAGAATTAGATTTAAAACAACCACACTCACTCACCATTCAAGATTTATTACTGTATCCCTATAAAATTAATACCTAGAGAACTTCGATTTCACACAAAGATTGTTTTTCTGGCATTTGAAAAAGAAATGCCAGAAATGGCTGACAAAACTGTGAGGAACTAGAGCTAGGAAAAATGACTTACTTCAAACTCGTGCAACTATCGCTGGAGGGCATTTTACATCCCTGATCTCGATAGTTACGGTAACAGTTTTGAATTCGCAGAGCCGCCTCCTGATTCTTTCTATACCGCTTTTGCTCGCAGTAGGATCTGTAACCGTTCTGAATGACCAGAGCCGCCCTTGTCCTTTGTTTGTAGTAAGCGTACTGGGGAAGACGAGTATTGACATGATTCATTATTCTGTGTAGTTTACATTGCATGATCAAGAACGAGATGAATTTAAGTCAATTGTTTCCTCTGAATAATTATATAACTATTGAAAATTAATAAACATTAAACTAATGAAGAAAACGAAAACGAAAACAAGGTCTTTTGATCAGTATGCTGTGTGTCAAACAGCCAGTTCTTCTCATAATAATACTCTTTAGTGGAAGGTAATCACCAGGCGCGGTTAATGCTTTAAGCATTTTATACCACCTAACCCCCATCTTTTTTTTTTTTGCAATTAAATAAAATTGTTACTCTCTTCTACCCCTAATATTTTTTTTTATAACTAACCTGGAACTTTGGGACCATGTTTTTTTCTTTCTGTAGGTCTGTAGGGAATATTACATCTACAGTGTTTCAGTTGCGGAAATTGCCTGCGGCCGGAATGGAAACGTCAGATCAAGATATAGAGAGGTTAACTTTTCACCTCCGATGCTGGTCTTACCTGTGGCTAAATATATTTCTTATCTACAGTTTTATTCATAGAAAATGAAAATTCTGTTTAAACCGAATACAATAGGATTTTTTTTTTTAGAAAATAGTTTTATAAGTGACTTACTTGTTTATACCGCCGGTAATAATTCTGAATCAAAATGGCAGCAGCTCTCTCCTTTTCTTGCTCTTCTAGCTTCTTTCGACCTTTGTACCAGCGATAAGCTTTCTGGATTATTTTGGCAGCTTCATACAGCTCTCTTTGCTCTCGATCTAAAAGAAAATTGCAAGTGCTTTGTTTGAGCTTTTGGTTCTTGTTTTTCAAGCTATTTTTTTTTTTTTTCAATTTTACAGAATACGTTTTAAGAAAATTATACATTAAGACGGTGTAGATCTCATAACAATTGAATTAATAAAAGAGTTTTGTTATAGTTTAAAAGAAATATGCTGTAATACCTTGTGATTCACGGTATAGGAAGTAACTAATAAGATAATTAGCAATTTGTGGACCAGACGATATATTTATTAGGTTGATTCCTCAGAGCTTTAGGCATAAAATGTTAAGCTGGTATCGTATGTCGATTAACCATGACGTTTCGACTTCCGTCTCACCTGATAGCGTGAGATTGGAGAACTCCTTCTCGAAGAATCCACTTGAAGGAAGAGATGCGTGAAAGAATTCACAGAAGTCTGCCGTTGTGGGAGGCGGAGAAGAAGGGGAGGCCAGATTTGGAAAAGAGGGCGAGGGGGAGGGGAGACAGGAGGAAGAGGCGGGACTTAGGCTGGAACTGGGCGTGGCTACATCGTAGTACCTGAGGACAAGGAATAAAATTATTTAAATATCATAAATGAACACAAATTTGAACATGGAAATAAAAAATAATTTGAATTCAGTTGGTTGCTGGTAGATAAGTTTCCAGCAAATTGAGGGAGTAATCCCCCGGTCTCGATATGATCTAAGTAATTAATAAATGAACATTTGGTCATGAAAATACAAAGTTTGGAATTCAGTACATGAGGTGTACTGACAGGTAAGTTTCATCAAATGGAGGGAGTAAAACCCCGATCTCGACATGATCTGGTCTTTTGGAAAGGAAATGAAACCAAAATCATAATAATAAAAACCTGGAGAGAGTCATACCTATAGTTCTGATCGCTGAGCTCAAAATTGAACTCTGAATTGTCGAAGCAAGAAGATGCAGAGGAAGGAGGTTCATCCAGAAGTAGGGGTGACTCAATGCTCAGACACTCCATAGGATCGTCTTCACTCTCGTTCTGAAAACAAACAAACCAAGACATGATGGAAAATTAAGAAAAACAACTATTCACATAGTTAAAAAAAACTTCACTTATTCAAATCTCAAAAGAAAACCAAAAAAAAACAAGATATTAGCATTGGTTTACAAAATATATTACCATTATTCTAATCATGATCATGTTTGTAACAATTGATACACTGTAACAGGTTATCTATCCATTACCATTTTCAATATAAATAAATTAATAATAAGGATAAATAATATTTCAGAAAGCTTTTTCAAATTATTCATGAACAATAACCCAAATGTGAAGATCAGAGAGAGCAATTTACCGTAGCTAGAGAATCGCTTACAAGTTAAGCAAAGACATTATGCATTATTTACGGGTCCGTTACGGATGGAAAAAGTTCACTAAATCGGTTCTTGTTTGTCCTGAATTTTTTTTTCAAAGGATTTGTGCGTAAGCAGATGATGAACACAAACATCTGTTGCTTACACTAATTGCCACTTAACTGAATACTACAATTTTTTTTTCAAGATGTTTTATTATAGTAACATACTTGGTGAGCTAATTTTAGCATTATTTCTAGTTCAAAGAAATCTGTCAACTCGCTGGCTGGGCTGCTAAGGGTTTGATGGTATAATATTTTTGTTGACTTTATGAATGATTTTTTGTTAACGGGGTTAAGTGGCAGAGAATGCCTAAGGCATTAACTTCGCCCCGGATTACAATACATTGTACATTTAAATTTATTATTTTTTTTGCATATCTTATTCTGTAAATACCTATTGTTAATTTTTTTTTTTATCTTTGTTAATAATTTATTGTTGTATGTATTGTATAAAAAATAAAGTGTAAATAAATAAATGATTCTTACTATCTTGTATTGTTGTTTTATGTTATCAAGAGTTCTTCCCGTAATAAACACACGTACACTAGGCTAGATTATATTAAAAATGTTAATAAAAACAGATCTAACCTTTATCCTGTCAGGAATGGCTGCTATGATTTGTTCTGCAAGAGTCAACACACGAGCATCTTGATCCCCTGTGAAACAAGACCAACATGGATTATAATCAAATGGTAAAAACATTAAAAACATATCATGTACAACAACTAAAAAAGTGTCTTTATTGTAAAATGTGTTGGACCTGTTGGCTTTATCGTCTACAATGTTGTACATATATTTTTAAATAATGCAGGAGGTAACAAAGCTTTGAAATTTAAATATAAAATAAAAATATAATTTAACGTTTGATCTGACAACTTTAAAAACTTCACATCATTCGAACAGTGAAAAAGTTGAAGGAAAATAGTTTATGTAACTCAATTATATTTGGATCCATTACAAGACTACATCTTTTGGAAGGTGTGACCTTCAATACAGGTGACCTAAATTAGTTCATTTCAGTTACAGTTTAAATTAAAAACATTTTGTTTAAGATTTCTATTAATATATATTATATGAAAAAGAAAACCTAAAACATTTCTAGTGGATTTTTGTATCATAAAGTCTTACTTGTTTGTGTAGTGGTAGCTGAACTGATGTTGAACAATGCTGAAGGGTCAGTAAAATAGTGATCTAAACATAAAAATGGGACAGTACTCAGGCACACATGCAAAAGAGAAAAAAATAAATAAAATAACGAAATCATGCAAATTAATTAATTGTAGGTTTGTAAAGAAGTGAGCTTGTTAGTCTAATAGCTTTAAAAAAATATAATGTATTTTTAAAGGAAACAACAGAACTGTTGTATCATTTTGAATTGAGTAGGGTAGGGTCGAGGTACATCGAACTCTAGTTATTTGTAGTAAAAACCATCTTTTAAAAACTCTTTACAACCATTATATGAAAAACACATTTCAAGATATCTATCAGATATAAAAGGTAATATCAGTTGTAGCTTAGTACATCTAACACACAAACAGAAAACAAAGTCGAAAAGTAATGTCAAACATTGAAAGTACCTGTTGGTTAACAGTAAATAATAAACGGCACATTAACGGTCTAGTCCATTTTTAGGGTGAGTGTAATTTAAGGAATTTTTTGTGAAATCGGATTTTTATAAATAATAATAACGTTTCCGTGAGATAGACGTAGATACCACTAAGATAATATGACGTAGATACCACTAGGAGAAATTTAATAATGAACTTCGTTGGCTTTTACCCATTTGATTGTGCAAAAAGTTGCTCGCTAAGTTCGTGATTAAATCTATCCATTAGCAACTATGCAACTAGGGGGTTGTTGTTACGGACACTAACACGTCGCTCTCATGCAGAATAAGAAACAAAAGTAAAGTACTAACCACTGGGAGTAACAGCTTCCTCTGAGCCCAGATCAACACTGTCTTCCAGAATGTTCGGGGAGCTGTCATCGCCTACAATAGTATACAACTAAGTTATAGCTAGACTACAAGCTATCGGTAGGAGAGATTTTTATTTCAATACTGTCCGCAAAGAAGTAAGAAATATTCGTGTAACCTACACTTGCAAGTTGAAAAAAAAAGTGAGGCATACTTTGAAATTGAGAGTAAAATAGAAATGCTGGTTGGAAAAGAGCATTAGAAAAGGGAAATAAGTTCAAATTGGCGATCCAAGGTGCTTAGAGTAAAATGCAAAGATAAGAAAGAAGAGTAGCATTCTGTATTTTCAAGTCTACTGATTTTTTAAACCCTGTCCGTCTAATGAAAAGTGAAAGAGTACTTGGCTTATAGAATAGCTATCAAGAAAATATTGTAATAAAAATCATCTCGAAAATTAAAATTACTATAATTAATTGATTCAATTTTCAAGATATGGTAGCAGTTTATAGCAAAAATAGTCAACAGATATCTATGAAAGAATATAACATTAGTGATGCTATTTTTCTTGGTATTCTAAAATTTCCTTTGTTAGATGGGCTTTTGAACAGGAAATTGAACAATGGCTTTTATTGAATGACTGTGAGAACTTAGGAATCACCTATTCTTCATGTAAGGAAATTTCAGAATGCTCTAATGATGATACTTCTTCAATCTAATAATTATCCACTGTAAATAAGGTTGATACTGCATTGAGTTTCAAGATTCTATTACGAAAATCTAACGATTTATCGAAATATATGCGATATGCAAAATTAAACCTTTCATTGTGTGTTCAGTTCGTGTATTTTTGATTTGGACAAATGTATATTTATTAATATTCTTAGGTCATTAGACATAGTAATTTGATAAAAACCAATATTACACAAACATACAACTCACAATAAAGGAATAATCAATAAATTGATATAACAAATCAGATAAAATATAATTTATTTAGTAAGATTGAAATAAATTGAATACTAAATGCTGTCAGTGCAAGCTAATAATATTTGTCAAGATAATTTAGATCAATCTGGCTACACTTAACAATTTCACCGTCAGTTATCTCCGACAGACAGACACAAAACCAAAGTTGCTCAGGAAGTAATGAAAAATCCACAAATATTTAATATTAATATTTTATAGGGCAATTTAATATTTTTTTTAAAACAAAAACGAGCACAGTACTTTCGACTTCTAGTATAAAAAAAATACGGAAGTAAGAAGAAGCAACGCTTGAACAAAAATGATTATCACATAAGAACTGACCAAAATTTTGCATAAAGATAAACTGACCAAAAATTTAACCAGGATAAGGACTGAAAGCCAGAAAAAAAGCAATTTACGCGTGAAAAAAAATGATCGAATCAGATAAATTGATGAGAATTAACAAACAAAATCGATGTATGTACTGTACGTTGTTTCAAGATTTTATTAAGATAAAACTGACCAGCAAATCGTTGATTGTGTAGCCATCTTAACATAAAACAGATAGATAGAGAAAAGTGAAGGAAAGAAGTAAAATTTGCTTCCGAGTGTGAAGGGAGGTCAAAGTGAGTAAGCAATGAGCAGGGGAGGGCGTGGGGAAGGGGGAGGGAGCACTTACAGAGAGAGAAGTCCATACGTCGACTGAGGGGAGAGAGGCGGGTGTCAGACTGAGGGGAGGACACGGGGAGAGACATGCTGCGGTCAAACCTGGGGGTGTGATGAGCAAAATATTATTATTATTATTATTATTATTATTACTGTCAATCAATAGTATTTATTTATTTAAACAATTTACAATCCCGAATAATACCTCTTCGCTGTATGAAAATTCCCTGCCAAGTCTTTGGGCCCAAAATGTCTGAAATCATGTTTGGGCCCCGCTTTGTTTTCATTCTTCCATCGTTCACTTGTTACTTGTTACCTACTATACCTAACTATATTAAGAGCTGTCTCATAGATATAAGAATTATTCCTGATTGTTTTCCCGACTTCTTTGTCTAGTTATTTTTTCATTTCAAATTGCTCTAATTAACACTAATATTCTTTTTTCAATAAAAGAAATCCGTTTTCACGTATCCTTTGTGGTTTTTCAAGTACAAGGCATATAGGCATAAGGCACATTGTGCTGTGGCATATCATATCTCTTGTTACGCTCTTCTTACTTTTTGAATTGGCAGAGCACTACCATGCTCTTTAATATTGTTAACATCAATACTTGATTTTGATACTAAAAAATTATCATAATCAGCTAAACATTCAATTTTAATATTATTAGTACCTTTATTAACCTGCTCTATATTCATTTGTGTGTCGAAATATTAAAGGTTGCTTATTCATTTTGAAACATCAAGATAACATCTAGGTCAATCGAGACGGAAGTTTAGACCTGTTTGCTGGAAACCACCCATCTCATTAACCTCACCCAGCCTGGGTTGGGCCATTCGTCTCATTGAGGATAACTCACCGTGAGTTTTGAGAGTCGGAGGCATGGCTGAGATGTATGCCGCTGTCGACACTGGCTCGCTTCACCAGCTTGGTGTGACCCGAGGGGCCAGGGGGGTGGGCGCAGGGCTGACGGGGGGTGGGGAGGGGGCGACCTCCCCCCCACACGAGGTGGGTATCTTGAGGTGAAGCTCCACACTCAGGATCTTGTACTTGGGGATCTCGGGGAGGGATCTGGAATGGAATGGAAATTTGATTTATTTTGGAATGGATCTCATATCTAAGAAATGCTTACACCTTTTGGGAAAGTAATTGATTGGAATTACGGGTAATCCCCGTTCCAATCATTTTCTTTACCAAAAAAATTTGTCTAGCTATTCAAAAAGGGAATGCTTCTTGCATCCTCGGTTAAACTTAATTATGTATTTTTATTTGATTATTGACTTTTGTACCACATGTGCATGTAACATTCTGTACAATAAATAGATAGAATAGAATAATATATAAATTTTATTTGTATTAAATTTAATATAGGATTACATTTTGTTACAAAGAGTTTGGCATTGCAAATTAATAAAATACATATAAAACTAATTGAGAGTTGAATTATTCAATACCTTATTTTGTAGAATAAATAAATATTTTTTTTTTTTTTTTTACTAAAAATAACTTATATATTTGATCCAACATCAATCAACAATACAAGCAAATATTTTTTTTTTTTCAACTATAGATCAAATTATAGCTCCATCTTCCGTAACATGTTGAATTTTTAATATATAAATAAATAATTAATAAATAAATAATTGAATTGAATCATGTATGAATAGAGCGATATTATTAACATAAACTATCATCCTAAAGTTTTTCAGAATACCTGACGACTTGGTGTGTATGACCATAGATGTTGACATGCACCACTATAATCTAATAAAAGATAGATAGATAGATAGAATACCTGACGGCCGCAATGTTGGAAGGATGCAGGAAGAGACTCTCGTCCTCCTCGCTGGTCTGCTGCGGGTTGAGCTTGACAAACATGGAGGAGGCCGAGTCGTTCTGCTTTCGAATGTTCTCCAGCCGCTCAATCTCGTCGGCGATTTCCACGAAGCCCTTGCCCCGGGCGCACTCTATCGGAGACTGGCCGGAACTGTTCTGGATGGACAGCGCTGTGTGGTTCCACTGGTAACCGAAAAAAAAAACATGTTGAAAATTACAGTTGATCTACTCTTGTGAAAAGACACAAGAATGTTCTGAATGGATAGCGCTGTGTAGTTCCACTGGTAACCGAAAAACATGTTGAAATTTACAGTTGATCTACTCTTGTGAAAAGACACAAGAATGTTCTGAATGGATAGCGCTGTGTAGTTCCACTGATAACCGAAAAACATGTTGAAATTTATCCGGGGTTAAGTGGCAGAGAATGCCTAAGGCATTAACTTTGCCCCGGATTACAATACATTGTACATATAAATTTAAATATTTTTTTATACAGGGTGTCCCACCAAACTTGGACACCTCAAATTACTCGGCCCCTGAAGGAGTTTTTGAAAAATAAAAAAATCCAGGGTACATGTGCTAATTATGCGGTTTTAGTTATGAAATTTTTTTTATACAGGGTGGTTCAAAAGTCAGGAATTGAGGTATCAACTTTCGATTTTTAAATGGATCGACCTGAATTTTATTTGATAATTTTACTTCTAAATGATTCCTGAGTACTTTTTTAAACAAAAATTTTACATACAGGGTGGTTTTTTTTTGACCAATTTTTTTTCTAAATCTTGAATAACTCAAGTTTGGTTAATTTTTTCGATAACAAGAAGAGAATGTGTTTGTGTAATTAATACACGCACTTTCAATTGGCATCAAAAAAATTTATACAGGGTGGTTCACAAGTGAAATAATGACTTGATTTTTTTTAAAACCTAGTTTTTTTAATTTTTTATTTAGGATTAATAATTTTCGTCTAATTTTACACATTTTTCGTTAGTCATATCGAAAAACAAAACTAAAGTGTTGTACAGGGTGAGACATATTTTTTTGGTAACACCCTGTATATGGGCAGTCAAAGAGACGCAAAATTAAATATAAAGACTAAATATGCAAGAAAAACTTTGATTTTCAATTAAACTAAAAAGTTATGGTGTTTTAACTAATATTGTCGCATGGACCACCCTGTAGATATTTTCTTAAACTATCATGTAGGTACTCTAAGTTGTATAAAATTCAACGAACACTTCGAATCATGTGGGAAAAACAAGTAAAAAACACGAATTTGAAGCCATTTTCAATTTGGTGTCCACACTGAATGATTTTAAAACTTGAAATAAAAAGTAGGTAGGTGTAGACACAAAATTGAGCATGGCTTTTTGAATTCATTTTTTTTCTTTCAGATTTGGACTCCTCGTTGAATTTTAGACAGTTTCGACTACCCATATGATGGTTTAAGAAAATATCTACAGGGTGGTCCATGCGACAATATTAGTTAAAACACCATAACTTTTTAG
This sequence comes from Bactericera cockerelli, assembly GCA_024516035.1. Lineage (NCBI taxonomy): Eukaryota > Metazoa > Arthropoda > Insecta > Hemiptera > Triozidae > Bactericera > Bactericera cockerelli. Next base: position 28,867,677 of record CM044955.1, on the reverse strand, counting down.
TTTAATTAAAAATCAAAGTTTTTCTTGCATATTTAGTCTTTATATTTAATTTTGCGTCTCTTTGACTGCCCATATACAGGGTGTTACAAAAAAATTATGTCTCACCCTGTACAACACTTAAGTCTTGTTTTTCGATATGACTAACGAAAAATGTGTAAAATTAGACGAGAATTATTAATATTAAATAAAAAATTAAAAAAACTCAGTTTTAAAAAAAATCAAGTCATTATTTCACTTGTGAACCACCCTGTATAAAATTTTTTGATGCCAATTGAAAGTGCGTGTATTCATTACACAAACATATTCTCTTCTTGTTATCGAAAAAATTAACCGAACTTGAGTTATTCAAGATTTAGAAAAAAAATTGGTCGAAAAAAAACCACCCTGTATGTAATATTTTTGTTTAAAAAAGTACTCAGGAATCATTTAGAAGTAAAATTATCAAATAAAATTCAGGTCGATCCATTTAAAAATCGAAAGTTGACACCTCAATTTCTGACTTTTGAACCACCCTGTATGAAAAAATTTTCATAACTGAAACCGCATAATTAGCACATGTACCCTAGATTTTTTTATTTTTCAAAAACTCTTTCAGGGGCCGAGTAATTTGAGGTGTCCAAGTTTGGTGGGACACCCTGTATATCTTATTATATTTTGTAAATACTGTTAATTTTTTTTTTATCTTTGTTAATAATTTGATGTTGTTTGTATTGTGTAAAAAATAAAGTGTAAAAAAAAAAAATTACAGTTGATCTACTCTTGTGAAAAGACACAAGAATGTTCTGGATGGATAGCGCTGTGTGGTTCCACTGGAAACCAAAAAACATGTTGAAAATTACAGTTGATCTACTCTTGTGAAAAGACACAAGAATAACCACTCTGCTTCTTCTTCTGTCACGTTGCCTTTTCCTAAACCTACTTCAGAGCATTTTTATCCCTAGTTTCTTAACACGTTAATGGACACTTTGGACATGAATGCTATAGCATTTATGTCCCAAAGGGGCATACACAAATATATGTTCGGAACAAAAGGAGAAACAATTCAAGCCTTTTCTCGAGACGCTGCTATAACATTCATGGGAGGTACAAGCCCTTGATTTTTTAATGTTATAGCAGTCATGTCCATGAACGTGTTACAGGCGTGCCTGTCATGCACGTGTGAAGCAAGAAAAGATCACCAGCATAAGCTCGTTATACAGCCTGTTGCCTGTTCATTCATTCATGCATGTATGAGTGTGCCGTCTTTAGTAACTAATGGAGGTATTTGATCAAGAACTCAACAAACAACTTTAATAAACATATTCAAATGGCTACTTACGTGCCGAAACTCTCGAATGACTTTGATGTTACAGCAAAGTTCAGCTACAACAAGAAATGAGTCTGATAGCCGAGTAAGTAATTTCCATTTATATTTTTCCTGTTTACATTAATTTTATCAATTTTGTGTTCTACGAGGGACGTCCGGAAAGTAAGGGGACAATTCATGTTATAACTCGAAAAATGCATATATTTTCATAAAAATTACAGGGTAAGTTCCAAATATAGTTATTTATTTCTCCACATAATCACCGACAAGCTCCACTCACTTCTGCATCCTGGGTCCGAACTTTTTTATGCCTTCGTCATACACGCTCCGCTCCACCTCCAACAGCCACTTCTCCACAGTCTCCTTGACCTTTTTCCAGCCAATAACTCCTTCAGTTTCGTGAACAGATGAAAATCCGAGGGCGTCAGGTCAGAGGAATACGGTTTTGAGGGTCACACGACGATCGCTGTGACTTTTTCATTGGCTTGCTGCACAAGTTCTTCTGAAACGACAGACGGCCTCTTCTTTCTTCATCGTGTGTGTTTGTGCGACCTTCTTTAAACTTCTTAACCCACTTGAAAACCTTGGAACGTGAAATCACCTCAGGATCAAGGGTTTTCAGTAGCTGAGGATGGATTTCAGCAGCTGAATTCCTACGCAAAGTGATAAACTGCCCGAATCTCGCACCTGCGGTAGGTGGAGCAAACGGCACCTGTAGAGGTTGACGCGACGGGCTCCTGCGATGACATTTTCCAATGAACTGAGATGGGCAAGGGCTCATTGTGACCGTTAGGAGTTCCCCTACAAGCAGGTATGCCAACCTTGAAAAAAAAGACATTTCTACCAACCCCTACGACAATTGTCCCCTTACTTTCCGGACGTACCTCGTATTTTTTACCACTATTTGTTTGTATATATGTTCTTCTAATGAAGAGTTTCATAATAATAATAATAATAATAATATAGTCCTATGCACTGATGGGTTACCTGGTAGAGCAGCAGTGCTGTGTCGCGATGCCCGCGAGTGCACGCCCACATGAGGGGCGTGGCCCCATCCCTGTCCTGCCTCAGGGCGTCCACCTCTATCTCTAGTATGGTGGACGAGTTGTCCGCCTTCCAGTGGAGGAGGGCGCAGACCAGCCGGGAGTAGCCCAGGCAGGCGGACAAGTGGAGGAGCGTCATCTCCCGGTGGGGGGGACACCAGGACACGTCCAGCACCTCCTCCCCGCCTGACTTCCATGACCTGGAGGGGGGAGAGGGGTAGGGAAAAATTTACATACCTACAACTAGATTTTAATGAAAAAAATATAAAGAAAAATTATGTAAGAAGTATTTATCTATGGAAGTTCAATCAAAATGAAAAGAAAACATTTTTCAAACAAATAATTTAATATATTTTTGCAAAATAAAAATACATAGATACAACAATTTAGAAAAAAAACGGTACACATTTTCTCGTCGGAATTACCCGATTTTGATTCTGTAGTACCGCCCACACCCACAACAGCCGCCCCCACAGCCCCCACAGTCAGAGCCACAAGGACCGCAGGAGGGGGCACAACAACTGCCCATCTGCAGGAGGGGCACAGCACACTCCAGCACGTTGCTTTGAACCATGGGGGTCAAGAGCGTACGCAAGCTCAACAGGTTGGGAACCGCTGGACAGCTGAGCGTCACGTGGTTTAGAAGGACTCGCTCGTCAAGGAAATTGTTGGACGGGCCGCACAGAGCTTTGATCAGGTTGAGAACTTTCAGTTGTACGTTAGAATCCACGAACGACATCTTGGACCGAAGTGGTTTTCAGGATCTCGAAAGTCTGTTAGATAGAGTGAACTTTTTTGCTATTCCAAGTTCACTGTTCGTCCTTCGAAACGTTTTTAAAATATTCAAGTTAAAAATTGAAATAAATTCAAAGATAAAATTTGGAGAGAGGGTTTTAAAAGTAAAAACAGGGATTAAAATGTATAGACTGAATATTGGGAACACTACATGAGTTGGTTCGAATTGCGATTTATTCGTGAGACGAGGAGATTAAATAGCTGGTTGGTTTTCGGTTTGCATTTTCGTTCGGAAAATGGCGTTTCTTGATAATTTTAAGGCTTGGATCACACGATTCGCATTTCGTTTGGACAGAAAAACTATTTTCATTTCTACAGGTATAATTAAGTCCCAAAATACCTGGCACTTTTCAAAAGAGGCATAACGTTTCATCATAACTCATAAGAAAAAGAACAACTTCTGGAGAAATTGCTTACTTTCGGCTACGAATGTACACTGTTTTACTATTTCGAGTGTGAACCTGACTCAATTTTTGGCAGAACATAAGTTCATCAGTTGATCTGTCTGAACATTCCCACATGCTTGTGATAGTACAACGAAATAACGAACTATTACTGACTCGTGTAGACATTATCCTGACTCAAGTACAATGTGCTGACTCCCCTCTAACTGAATCTCTGACAGAACACAACAAGCTTATCATCGAAGCTATTTTGATTTTACAGCCTCACATGCTTCCCAAAGTCAAACGAATAATGATCTAATACTGACTTGCATTGACGGTTCAATCATTTGAATCAGTAACTGTTGTTTCTTGAGGGATTTACATGAAACTTTCACAATAATACGTAGAATCTTAATAGGAAACGATTTCACCACGAAATAATCACAAATTTACACCTTAAATTACTTAAAACACGTTTTATTAATTTCACTTATTTGGAATTCACTCGATTTTGAAAATGTTTTGAAAATTTTACTTTCAATTTCCTTTGGAATATTTCACACCGCCATTTTGTTTTGAAAGAAGGGGAATTGGAGAACCAATCAGAGAACCATCGACATGTATACCAACAGAAGTAAAAAAAAAAAAAAATTTTTCATCATATATTTTTACATCGTATTTTTTACGTATTTTGTCCGTTTTATTCTTTCACATATAAAAGACGAATGATTATTGTCAATTGGAATTTGATGCGTAAGTCATTTTTGGTAAGAGGATTTTTTTTGTTAAGAAGATTTTTGTAGTTATATAGGGTTAGGTAAAGTTAACGAGGTGAAATTGCACGATAGATCACTGACTTCAGTTTGTTGGGTAGGATGGTTGGGTGAGGGGCTTAGGTTAGGTTGAAATTAGTGCAGGTGGTTAGGCCGGGTCGCGCAGCGACCCGGTCTAACCCTGCACTAATTTCAACCTAACCTAAGCCCCTCACCCAAGCTATCCTAGCCGGCTAACGAAACACAACATTTAGACTGACAACCGTTTGTTGGGTAGGATGGTTGGGTGAGGGGCTTAGGTTAGGTTGAAATTAGTGCAGGTGGTTAGGCCGGGTCGCGCAGCGACCCGTTCTAACCCTGCACTAATTTCAACCTAACCTAAGCCCCTCACCCAAGCTATCCTAGCCGGCTAACGAAACACAATATTTAGTCTGACAACCGTCAGACTAAATATTGTCTCCTCGTCCCTCACCTGTATCAAATGTAAACATAAACGTAAATATATCAAAACAGAAAATAAATAGATCGCGAGAAAATATTCTACGACTTAGCGATGGTGTCGCGCGTCGCGCTATGTGGCGTTTCCATGCAACTGGGATTCGTTTACACTAAATATATTTGCGGTTGTCTAACCTGCATTCTTTGTTTTTGTTTACAAGTATTTAAAAATGGCGAAAGTAGTTTTAAAATTCACGATAAAACTTCATAATATAGTTCAAATTTTAATCAAAATTAAAATAATTTAAAGTGTAAATTTGTGGTTTTCTTGGTGTGAAATCATTTTTTAATGAGATTTTAAGTATTCTGTGAAAGGTTCATAAAAATCCTTCAAAAATAAGCAATTTCGTAACCAAGTGATTGACCCTGCATTGACATTATCCTGACTCATGACCACCATGTGCTGACTCAATCTCTGACAGAATAAGAGCCTCACTCTGCCTGCACAATCCCCACATGCTTCCCAAAGTCAAAAGAATAATGATTTAATACTGACTGGCATTGACATTATCCTGACTCATGAACACCATGTGCTGACTCAATCTCTGACAGAATAAGGGCCCACTCTACCTGCACAATCCCAACATGCTTCCCAAAGTCAAAAGAATAATGATCTAATACTGACTTGCATTGACATTATCCTGACTCATGACCACCATGTGCTGACTCAATCTCTGACAGAATAAGGGCCCCACTCTGCCTGCACAATACCAACATGCTTCCCAAAGTCAAAAGAATAATGATCTAATACTGACTTGCATTGACATTATTCTGACTCATGAACACCATGTGCTGACTCAATCCCTGACAGAATAAGAGCCCCACTCTTCCTGAACAGCCTCACACGCTTCCCATAGTTTGGAGTGATTTAGCTTTTAGCTTGTAAGTTAGCATATAATTAGTTTTATATTAGTTGTAAGTTTAATAATGTAATCCCACGTTTTATAAAATGAACACGCAAGTTCGTGAATTTGTTTAAAAAAAAAAAAAAAAAAAAAATACCTCATTTGTGATCCTTCGCTTGTCATATAGCAATATTAATTTATCTGAAGTAGTCACCATGGCCGAGTGAGTTAGCGCGCTAGGCATTGCACGCATGGTGACCTGGGCTCGATCCCCAGCGGAGCAGGAACTTTTCTGCTCTGTACTTGTATGTTCGGGGTTCACTCATACCTCGTGAGGAAAAATGAGTAGCTGCATTAATGTGAAGGAGCGACCAGTGACGAAATCATGGGCAAAAAAACAAGATATTGTATATTAGAGTGGTAAAAGTCCTATGATTCTGCGCTACCCACTAAAATCTGACATGATAACACAAACAAAAAGCATTATTATTTTTAAACTATCTAAAATTGCTGACTCATGTACACAGACTGACTCGTCTTATAGACATTATTCCGAGTTAATCCTGACCTATGTAAACAGTGAGCAGACGGTCTGGCTGGGGGACTATAAACAGGGAGTAGACCAGCAGTCTGGCTGGGGGACTATAAACAGGGAGTAGACAAGTATTGGCTTGGTTCTGGGGGCCCTTGTCAATTATTAGCCTCCTTGTAAAGACAGTGGTAGAAGTGCTGAGTCATTCCTCCACTGTCTGGCTACCATCGTTCACGATGACGTCACCCTATGCTGATGAGCTGACTCATCTCTGACTCAGTCTCTGGCAGAACACCACGAGCTTGTCCTCAAAGTTGTTCTGCTAATCTATCTAATATTGCTGACTCATGTACACAAACTGACTCGTCTTATAGACATTATTCCGAGTAAATCCTGACCTATGTAAACAGTGAGCTGACTCACCTCTGACTCAGTTTCTGGCAGAACACCACCAGCTTATCCTCAAAGTTGTTCTGCCTGAACAGACCCACGTGCTTCCCGTAGTCTGGCGGGTCCTGCGCCTCCTCCTTGATCTTCAGCTTGTCGTCCTGACCTATGTAAACAGTGAGCTGACTCACCTCTGACTCAGTCTCTGGCAGAACACCACGAGTTTGTCCTCAAAGTTGTTCTGCCTGAAGAGACCCACGTGCTTCCCGTAGTCCCCCGGGTCCTGCACCTCCTCCTTGATGCATTGACATTATCCTGACTCATGAACACCATGTGCTGACTCACCTCTGACTCAGTCTCTGACAGAACACCACGAGCTTGTCCTCAAAGTTGTTCTGCCTGAAGAGACCCACGTGCTTCCCGTAGTCCCCCGGGTCCTGCACCTCCTCCTTGATGCATTGACATTATCCTGACTCATGAACACTATGTGCTGACTCAATCTCTGACGGAATAAGAGCCCCACTCTGCCTGAACATTATCCTGACTCTTGAACACCATGTGCTGACTCAATCTCTGACGGAATAAGAGCCCCACTCTGCCTGAACATTATCCTGACTCATGAACACCATGTGCTGACTCAATCTCTGACGGAATAACCCTTTCAACCCTAATGGGATTATATGTCCCAGAGATAGCTTTTCCTGTTCAAGTGGGATTATATGTCGCAAAACTACTAACAGAACACCGGTCTCAGTGTTGTTTGATCACGTATCTTGTTTTCTGTCACGTGACCAAGTTTCATGTTAATACCATGTCTATTTCTACCTCCAGATCAGTTTGATTTCAGCAAGTGCACAGAGCAGGTGTGTCGAATCTCAAAATAATTATATAAGTGCTGTTTATTTTCAAATCCGTGAAAGCTAAGTGCAGAAATGCAGTTATTTAGAGTGCTTATAGTGTTTTATTGTGTTTAGAATAATTTCCAATGTAATATCTATAACCTAGCTCAAGTTGTTCAAGTGAATAGGGAGGGACTTCTTGGTGGGACATATTGTCCCAGTAGTATTTTTTAGAGACCACCTGGGATACTACGACCCAATCGTTGTTCGTGATGGGATTTATTGTCCCATCAGTACTTTTTACGCGGGACTATTTGACCCAATAGTAGTTTATCGTGAAATTATTTTTAGACCAGAAGTTTTTTTTCATGTTATTTTTTTTATTTTCGTTTTGATATTCAAATAAAAAAAATTGATACCAAAAATTAGCTCTAAATGTTGTCATTACTATTCTTGAAGCCCAATATACAGGTTTCAAAAATACTAATGGGACATAATGTCCCACCAAAGAATACTAATGGGATGTTCTGTCCCACCAAAGAATACGGCTGGGATATAGAGTCCCACGAAAGAATACGGCTGGGACTTATTATCCCAGCATTTTCCGGAAAAATGGCAAAAGCTAAAATCTTCAAACTTTGTACAGTTCTTATTTATGACCCAATAAATAAGATCCAATGAAGAAAATCATAAAATTTATACACTGCAAAAGTCGGGTTGAAAGGGATAAGAGCCCCACTCTGCCTGAACATTATCCTGACTCATGAACACCATGTGCTGACTCACCTCTGACTCAGTCTCTGGCAGAACACCACAAGCTTGTCCTCAAAGTTGTTCTGCCTGAAGAGACCCACGTGCTTCCCGTAGTCCCCCGGGTCCTGCACCTCCTCCTTGATCTTCAGCTTATCGTCCACCGCCTCCAGTCTCTGGGCGAGGGAGAACTTGAGCAGGTTGTCGCTGCTGATCGCCTGGGAGTCGCTCAGGGGGTTGTCGCTGCTCCGCGGCTGTCGCTTGTACTCGAACACGACCGAGTTTGAGATCACGTACCCGTCACATGTCACCTGGATAGAAAAAGGGGAAAAATAGAATAGAATATACCTTGTTTATACTGTCGAGGTAAGACTGAAAAGTCCCTTTACTCCAGCAGTCAAACAGGTCTTATATATTTTATAGGATAAATGTTTTACAATTTTATATATATAAAAAAAACCATGTTTATTTTTAAAGAAAGCTGAAAAAATAAAAAAATATGAAACAGCCTCAAAATGTTGTTCGGTATTGTATTCTGTTATATTTGTAGTGCTTTACTGGCGGGGTCGGCCCGAGACAGGCCCAGGGAGTCCCATTACGTTAACAATTTAATATAGCACTTTTTTAATTATTTATTATAGCACCTAGGAAGGGTAACCAAATTCCTCCTTGCCTTACGAGGGAAATAAGTTCTTTCAGGTAGATCCTTGCTCTTGAACTTTCAGTCATCATTGTTTTCATATTTTCAAAGATGCATTTTGCCCTAACGCAACATGAACCCAGCGTAAAATAAAAAATATCTGAAACAGCCCATATATGCCAATTACTGACTTAGCCGCTCCTATACCTAGATAAAACCGTAGAGCTTTTGATGTGTTATTTTACTAGACCTACCAAATTAGGAGGACAATTAAAAGAGATAGAGTACCAAAGACAAAAGTAGGTTTTCCTGTCGATATAACATTAAAACAACAACAAATGCTGACGATCAGGCAATCAAAGCAACATCACAGAAAGATCTACTAATCATGTTACAAAGGCGTTTTTTAACATGTGTAAGCTCATTTAAAATTAATGTAATGTGCGTAGAATTGTACATTAATGAAGCTTATTCTTGAGGTGGTGTAACTGGTGCGGAAGAGAATGCCGTTGGCATTAACACCGCCTTGATCAAGTTTTGTTCTATTAATCTCATTTTCTATGTATTGTATATATATTCTATGTAAATAAAACTTGATCTAATATGTTTAATAATAATAATAATTCTTTATTTGGTATATAGAAATCAAACTTACCTGTATGTTGACCATTCCCTCCTCATGGGCGGGGCAGAAGCACCGCAGTACGCCCGTCTGAACCATATTGGTCGCCACCGGCTCTGAATCGAACAGGACCAGATACATGGCCGTGCTGGAGTACCAGGGACCCGTCACTAGCACCTTGATGCCACCTGGAAGCAGGGAGTGGGATAGTTTTTATTCAACACCTTATTTTTTTTTTAAAAAAAAAGGTAAGTGGGCCCCGGAACTACTTTCGCATTACTTCAGGGCACTTTATCTTTACATCCATGCCATTGCGGAAACGGAAAAATCGGTTAGAATTTTCCGGATTCGAACCCGCAACCTCCGGGTCAGCAACAAATGCTCTTAACCACTCAGCCACGGAGGTCGGCTTATTGTGATACCTATAACACACAATTAACTCACCGACCTCAGTAGCTCGATCGATCAGGCGGCGGATCCGTAGCCTGGAAGTCGGTGGTTCGAATCTCAAGTTAAGCAAATATTTACAAATCAAGTTTGAGTAATTGTGAAAGCAGAAGCACGATTTTGATTATTATTATTGTTATTGTATGCTTTATTAGGAGGACAAAGAACAATGTCAACAGTATAAAATTAAGAAAAAGCAAACAAATGACAAAATAAATAAGTAAAAAAGAAAATAACAATAATGTCCTACCTAAAGGGCGGGGTTATTGCCTGTGGCAATCTCTTCCACCCAACCCTTTGTGATTAACACAAACATGATAACATTTTACCGACCGTTAAGGTTTAAAATGGGTATGCCGTTCTTCAGTTTATAAGATGTGCCCAAGAAACGAAAGTAAAAGACGGACCGAGTTCAGGCGCGGTCGGTGCTAATGAGCTACGGAACTGCAGCACCCCCAAACGAAAAGGATAAAACAGTTTTTTTATGTCCAAACTCGTACACAATGAAAATCACTATAATCACTATTTCTTGCATAATTAATTTATAATTATTTTGATTGCTCTGGTAAACAAACTCAAACTTGTTAAGTACTAAAAAAGCGACTCTTTCAATCCCATTTCAGTCTGATTCAGGCAAGTGCCCAAAAAAAAACCCATCGGCCGTATCTGGGACCAACACAAAACCTAAGTTGCTCAGGAAGCCACGACATGACCAGATTCTGTAAGGCTATAAAGCTTTGTACCTATCACAAAATATTCACCAGACAGATTCAATGTCGCAATCTCAACATTATTTTTATTATTATTTAATTATTTATTAATAGGACATATTATATACATAAAAGTGATTACCGACCTCAGTAGCTTGAACCTGGAGGTCGGTGGTTCAAGTCCCGGTTTCAGCGTAGATTTAGTAAAGCGAGTTTGAGTAGTTGTGATATCACGAAATTGATGAACACAAATATGATAACTTTTTTTACATACCAGTAATTATAAACATTTAAATACAAAATTTAGAACAGTTTAAACAAGAAATAAGAGATCAACAACATAGATAAATTATATATATAGATGTCCTAATTAAAGGGCGGAGTTACTGCCGATGGCAATCTCTTCCACCCAACCCTTACCGTCGGTGTAACTCCACTCAGGGGAATAGTCAGTGATGTTGACCAGACTCTCGTGGCGAGGCGACATATCCATCCGTTGTTCACCGGGCGGATTCTTACTCGAAGACCTCTGAGTGGACTGAGACGTCTGGGTCGACTCGCTGCTGTGAGTGAAGGACTCGACCCCGTGGCCTGAGCCCCCTGAATGGAAGAGATGTATGTAAAATAATTCATGTACATCTAGTACAACTTCTCACTTTTCTGTTTATACTGATACTGATTATACTGAATTATTGTTCATCCCCTAGGCCGGCCACACACGTACAAGCATGTCTTATTTATTACACAAGTAAGACTGGCCCACAGCCCTATAGAGCTACGTGAAGTTGGCTGACCACCAGAAGCGATTTGGTCGCTACTTGGATCAACGTTTTGTACGGGTTTTGTACCGTTTGCACAAAAAAACTCCCGTTAAAAAAAGGGCCAAGTTCCAGAACTCCCATCCAAAAAGGTTTTGCCAATGAACGCAGTGATATCTTGTTTGCGGCCAAGTTATCTTGGTAGGTACTGAACTATTTCTTTTATTAAAACCCGTTTTCTGAGTTCCTCATTTTGTATGTTTTTAACTGCAAACTATCCTTTACTTTGCCAGTTTCGCTCCTTGTGATAGTTATATTGTCATTTTGTATACATATAGTCGTAATATTGTATACAACTGATGGCATAAAACTTTAATGGAAAATATCATATGTATCAGATCATGGATTTTTTCATGGCATCTATAGAAGAAGAATAAATTTAAGAGAAGACAGGCTATTGTTTTTGTTGGGCTAAAGTACCGTGTGATTGGTTGAAACTCCGACTTGAGGGAGTTTCTGGCTAATCTTAAAATCCTGTTCTATAATTTGACCCTAACTACAAGCAAAATCGTCGATTAAAAATCAGACCAACAATTCGTTCTGTCCAAAATCAAGATGTGTACCTCCATGCGACGTTGCCGATGCAACCACCGAGGACTCCAAACAGTCAAAGTCCGGGAAATCTGACAACATGTCGAAGGCGTCAAGATTGACGAACACGTCGTCTGAGGACAGAGGCGATATGGCAACATCGATGAACTCCATCGGATTGATGAGACCTGTAAACACAAAAGAAGGTTTACAATTCATTTAATATATTATTTCATATCGGTGAATAGGGGACGTATTATGAAACAGGATTAGTAAATCTAAACCGACCCTTAGATTTTATCAGCTGACCGATAGGTATTCTAAAATAAGATTTTCCGTCGCGATTTTTTTTCTAAAATAAGATTTTCTTGGTGGAGATGCTGCTCCTACAGAAACAACATTATCTACTAACTACCTGACTTCCTATCATCTTGGTGTTGTTTTAGTAGCGCCGTAGCTCACGCCGAAGATGATGGTCTCTCGCCAGGATTTTCCCGGTTTGTCCCAACCCACAGAACCAATGATCCGCGGGACTAATCATCGCATCATGCGGAGAACCCTTTAAAAACTACCAGCTGGCTAGGCCGGTTAGGGCTTTGCTCAGGTCTGCTCCCTTTTTAGTCTCCTGTTAGCAGTTCACTTTCGCCCAGGCGCTCGGCATCGAGACCACCCGAGGTGAGGGACCGTGAGAAGTACCCGAGACTTACACACGAGTGCTAGCCGAGCGTAGTTGAGGTGCGCACGTACACTCTCGCGCTCGGCTGCCCTCGCCTTGCCTCGGCGAGAGTGTACTCCATGCATCCCAGACAGACTACTGGTCTGCTACTTGTTTGTAGTCCCACAGCCAGACCTCACTAACCTTCGTCCTTGCCGCTTGGAATGTACTTCTGAATGTCCTCCTGGGTCAGGTCTAGAGACATGCCGCCGCCACTGTAGTTGCAACTCGTGTAGGTCTCGGCACTCTTGGCCTTGTGCTTGACGCCTACCCCCATCCGCCCCTGACTTCTCCACCTTCACAGGGTCGAAGTGATGGGCGGACTGGGGGTGACTCTTGTGAGTGGCGCCCGCACTGCTACCCCCGGTGCTGTGCTGACACGATGCGTCCGTCTGACAAATGAATTTTATCGTAATTTTCTTAAATTAATGTTTTGAGACATGTATAAAAAATTGTATAAAGGTATTGTTCCGTTAGTTAATGTACCCCGTGAATTATTATTATTCAAAATACAACGATGCTGCTTAACTATTGTCAGGCAGAGAGGACATTGCTCAAGCATTTTGAGTACTTTTACCTCTAGATTACAAGTGACAAAAATACACCTATTCAGAACAAGTCTTCCACACAACCCTGATATTGGTATTTTCATCCATATGCCAACAGTTAGCGAACAAGGCTGGTACAAAGGTGCAATTTTGTACACAGGAAGTGCTAGGGCCATCCAGGAGACAGTATTTGCTTACAGTTTTACAATTTCTTGTTTTATATTTAAATCACCCTTTTAACGAAAGTACAAAGAACACACAATAAACCTTGAATCAAACTATTCGTTAATAATTTAAATTAAAATTATTCAAACAGGTAAAAATAGCAAGAAGATAATCTGACCTCCATGACCTCCTGCTTGACCGTGACGCTGTGCGAGGATTGCGTCCGCCTCTCCAGCGGATTCCTCCCGTGACCTTGCGAGGACCTTTGATACGTGTGGTTGATTCTGGACGCGGCGTTCCCCTTCACAGTTCGTGCCGCCCCGCCACTGTTCAGAATGAGCACGCTACCGTTTGAGCCTTGCAGTTGAGATAGACTGACCACCAGTGGCGTTGAGGAGGAGCTAGAGTTCTGGTAGTGAGCAAGGGGGATGCGTGGTCCAATAGTTTAATTGCATTGATATAATTTAATGTTTAACTTTTAACATTGAAGAACACTAATCGCCCCGAACAAACTGCCGGGTGTTTTAGCTCTATGGCAACAAACGGTAATAAAATGGCTATTTATGGCGGGCGGCCAGGCTATCTGCCCGCCACTTTTCAGGACGAGTCTGCAGTTTGAGCTTTGCAGTTGGGATAGAACGACCACTAATGTTGTAGAGGAGGAGCCAGAGTTATTAAGGTCAGAAGGGGGATGATTGGCTCATTTCCCCCCCCCCCCCCCCCCCCCCCCCCCGTTTTTTTAATTTTACTTTAACAAGGTATTCTTAGTGGGGTTCTCTCTTTCTGTTTTCAATTTCCATCTACTGACCTGGACACTGGAAGGCTGCTGGAACACGTGCTGCTGTCGTGACGAGGGCAGCAGCAGACTGGACCCGGTGGTGCTGGAGACCTGATTGCTGTCCGACTGGTTGGACTTGCCGTTGTGGGGCTTGGCGGGCGTGATGCGGCGGATGGGCTGCGAGCAGGACTTGCCGTCGGAGCAGGTGGAGTCCGGACAGCCGCACTCCAGCGCGGCCGCGGCCCGGATGTGTCGCTGCTTCTCCATCAGCTGGCCCACGATGGCTTCCACTGTCTCGGCCGTCTGCGTGGGACGGAATTGAGTTATTTTTTTTTAGAATTTGAGAAAAATAATAACTTCAGACTTCAGACTACAGAACAAAAATATAGAAAATATTTTTTTTCGAATAGAACTTAATAATTAGGTAATAGGACCACCCGGTTGGGGACTTTGATTTGATTCATAATAATAGTTAGGATATTGGTAAAATACTTTATTATTTTTTGTAAAACGATTGTCTTTGTCAAATTGTGTTTTGTGTAATAATATGGAATAGAAAGTTTTGTAATCGTTTTAATTTCTGAAAGAAAATATGCTCATCACTCGTATTTCAAAAAGAGATAGAATTTCTCTTGGATGTCGGAATGTCTGACTTTCATATATATTTTCTTCCACATGAAATTTACCTATGTTTTAGTTTTCATAAATAAATTTACATTCAAAGAAAAAAATACACGGGAAGCAGTATTTTTAGATTCTTACCGATATTTCCAGTTCATTGTTCAAGTTAGGGTCATCCTCACTGTAGACTGAAAACAAAACACACACCACATTTAATAATAATTATGCAATTACCTTTGACGATACATTGACGATAGTTTTGACAAAGATAACCTACTAAACTTTGTTCTATTTTGTTTTTTCAAAGCGCCTCTCGAAGATATTTTTGTATACTTGTAGAATGTAGGAAATAGAAGAATGCTTTTTATTTATTATTATTAGGAAGATATGTATATGAACTGATAGTCATGTGGTTAACGCGCTAGTCTGGTAATCCAGGTAGCGTTAGGAACCGTTGGTTCGAATCCCACCCAGTGCATGAATTTTTCCTCATTAATTTGAGTTTGTGACCACATAATAATAAGACTCTAAGAGTTAGGAATTAGGTGAAAGAAAATGCTTTGACCATTAACCTCGTCTTCCACTAAAGAATAGGTATTATTATATTATATGCTACCAATACAGATAGTTGTACCAGCATGTGGCATAACTATGCTGATGTACTTTAGAAAAGGTTGTCTGTCAGCCATAGTCAGTCGTTGGTTGGGTTTGAAACTTAGCGCACCTGCCTCTGAACATCTAATAGGTCGAGGGTTCGACTCTCATCCGCTGTAAATATTCCTGGCTAAATATTTATTTTTCAAACACTGGCCTGGCAGTTACCTAAAGAACTAGCTCATTAAATTGATTGATAGTAGGCATTATAATTACTTTTCCAAGAATGAGACCTAGCTTTTTCCTATTATTTTTTTTACCAAATTAATATTAATCACAACTACTCAAAATCGCTTTACTAAATCCACGCCGCCTTATCGATTAACCTACTGAGGTCGGTTTACCAAATTAATATCATGATACATAAATTATATTCAATAAAGGCTTCAACATACGAATTCCAAATTAATTTGTTGAAAAATACATAAACAAAGTAGTATTTAATATGAATTTTCTAATAGCAATATTGGTCAAAACAACCAATTACGATCGAACCTGGATATAATAGAACCAAGGTACAGAACAAAAAGTCTATTATAGAGAGGTCTATAATAAAGTCAGTTCTCTATTACACATAAACAGACGATGCAAGGACCTCTATTATAAAGAGTTTTCTATTATATCCTGGTTTGAATGTTGTTATAACTAACTGTTATCTACTGTCAACCCAAGCTTGGATGACTAGAGAGATTTCAATGCAGTGATCAAATTTGGAGCAAAGCAGAAACGAAATGACTCTCGGATATAGCAAGAAGTTAGCATAGAACAATAAGTCATATTGCACATTAGATAATCTTAAAAATGAAGAAATGGGGAAAAATATGAACGAATAAATATGCTATTTAGGTACAGTAACGGGAGTTCAAAAAATTAGAAAACGTGCAGAAATAAAGCACATGGCAATCAAATGTTATGGCAATGATTTTCTAATATTATTATTAAATGATTTATTAGATATAAAAAGACATGGATACAGTACAAATAATAATTATGAAAATTAAAAATGGAA
Organism: Bactericera cockerelli; assembly: GCA_024516035.1. Lineage (NCBI taxonomy): Eukaryota > Metazoa > Arthropoda > Insecta > Hemiptera > Triozidae > Bactericera > Bactericera cockerelli. The sequence goes on along the minus strand of CM044955.1, from coordinate 28,851,265 downwards.
ACAATATATACAATAAAAAGGAAAAACAATAGAAAAATATTAAACATATGTCCTCACTAAAGGGCGGGGTTATTGCCTATGGCAATCTCTTCCACCCAACCATCTTACGAGTTTATAAAATTCAAAGAAAACCCCTTGGTTTGTTTCACGAATGAGAGGATATATCAATATTATTTACTCTATGAATATTATCACTCTATCAATATTATTTTAATCATTTTCGGATCCGCTTGTATTGTATAAAACAAGCTCAATAAACGAACACGTATTCTTGTGTGATGACTGATGAATGAACCATCGTGAGAAATTGTGCTTTTATTTCATTCTAAACTGCAAGCTAGCCAGGCTTGTTAGGGTTGGCTGTTTTCTGTTCATGCTAGTTATCTCCCTGTTTAGCGTCCCCCAGCCAGACAGATACCAGTATTTATAGACATCGTTCTAGACAGGCTTTATGAAACTGACTGAAAAACAAAACCTACTTGCAGAATTTTCGATCATACTGTACCGTATTTTAGTTAATTTCTACTTTTATTATTTAACTAGTTTCTCTTTACTTTGTACGAAGAAAAAAAAGTATTCAAAACTATTTCATTATTTAAATAAGAAAAGATTTGCTTAATTACAAGTGAACATGCAAAGTTTATTATACAGGCTATCAAGTAAATTACTGAAACGCTCCAAGTACAGGGTTCTACGGAGGAATAAGCCGATGGTAAGATACACGCGGTATGTTCAAGAGGACGCCGGTTCGTAGCCAGACGTTGAATTTTTTGCTCTCACTGTTTATGCAAAAAGGCTGGGGCCGAATTAGAAAAGGCCCTCAAGTTGTGATTGGTTGAAACTCCAACTAATTCATAAAATCCGGCCTTAAAAATTGACAAAGGTTTCCAGAAATATGTCAATAGATGAATCATAAATTGTCTACTCAAGCCCAATTGGAGGGGACTCACAGAACACACTTCCTGATGGGAGAGAATTGATACAATGCTTCCCAGATGTGTCTCACAAACATTTAGCAATGAACCTTCCACAAGCAACACATAAAATTCTTGTCAATTTTTTTTATTTAAGGTAAGTGTTACAATGTCGGTGGATTTGTAACCTCGTGGAGGTCAGGTCGGTGGTTCGATTCCCAAGTATTGCATATATTATAAGTAAGGCGAGCTTGGGTACCTGATGTGATTAACACAATTATAATAGCTAACTGATTTTTATAACTTGGTCCTTTATTTGGAATATCAAAATAGGTTACGTTGTCTTACTGTATCAGCAGTTCAAATTTGTTTTTTGATGAAAAATATATCTATGCAAAAATACACAGGTAATAATTGAATTAACTTATTTAGACTGGCATTGGTAACCATGCAAAATTTCACATCAATCCGACTTGTTGTTCTCGAGTTATAGCGACACAAACATTAACACCCACAAACTAATTATAACATAATTTTATATTTTTTTGCCAGGGTTCGAACACACGGACTACTAATTCCAAGACCTACCTGTTGACCTCCGAGACCCTCAAAATAGACCCCGCCCCCCAAAGGCTCCCTGTATGCAAGACACTCCGACTCGTGTTTGCCTAGGGACACGTGACAGTTTAGCCACCCTGACCATGCACGCGGGGGGGAAGGGTCCGAGGGGGGGGGGGGTAATTAGAGGGGGTAATTACTATGATTAGCCATCAAGTGAAGGTTCATGTATATACAGTATGTTTCAGAAAAGGTGGCCACCCCCTCGTAACTTTTGAACGCGACGGAATTTTTCAATTCTGTAAAGTTCTAAGTATAGGAAGTGCCCTATGGCCCATCCTGTGGTCATACTAATTTTAGGCCCCGTTCGGCCCTTCCGGCTTTTAGGCCATATTTTTTCATTTTTCTCGCAAATTTTAAATGAGATGCTATATTTTTTATTCTTGATAATTAAAGTCCAACTCAGGTTGAGTATAATAAGTTTTTAAAATTTTCAAAAACCTTATCAGGGGCGGAGCTGGTAGGGTGCAAGGTTCAAAACTGTTACACCCTGTATTTCAGCGTTAGTTAGATTTTTTAGTACAATTTCTATTTACATAGGTTCAAAATATTGTTTTACACCATATAAAATCAAAAAATATTCTTGTTTACATTTAATCAGGGCCGTAGTTAAATTTTCGTGAAAGTACTTTTTTTCTCACGTCAATTTTTCCGAAAATTAATGGTGTTTTTGAAATTGGCATTTTTAGAGGTGAAAGTCTGCAGTGACATACGTTTTTTATGCTTAAAATCGAAAGAAAACTTAACGGAGAAGCTATTAAAGTCATAAAAAAGGACATTTAACCTGCTAGTTTTTTCACAACAGTGTCCGGTAAAGTGGGTGAATTTCGAAATTATTGGATTTATTTTGTTGAGGAAACACAATTGGCATAGAAAATAAATAGTACCTAATAAGGGAATAATACTTCAAATAACATAACAAAATACGAAGTTAAATGAAAATTATTTCTTCTAAATCAGTGCCGGATTTTGTATTTTTCTCTCTCTCTCTCTCTCTTCCCTTTAAAATAATTGAATTGGTTTAATTTTCACTCTCAAGTGTTTGGTACTTGACCTGGTATTTTTTTTCTTCTTAAATTTCGAGATATTGGATTCTTTGTTGTTGTTGTGAAAACACAATTTTTCTTTGAAATAAAAGAAAATTAGTTTTTTCCATAAGAATCCGGTGGAACGGGTAAATTAAAAAAGTTAAGTTATCATATTTCTGTTAATCACTTTCGTGTTATCACAACTACTCAAACTCGCTTTACTAAATTTACGCTGAAACCGGGACTTGAACCACCGACCAAAACAACCGAAATGAATAAATTACGAAACAACTGGGGTTTTTTTTGGAATACACTATTGTTATACAAAATAAATAATACCTTATAAGAGAATTAATCTTCACTAAACATAAAATACATACGAAATTAAATGAAAAAAAAATCTTCTTAAAAAAAAGAGTTTGGTACTTAAACTGGAAAATGGCCCTTTATTTAGAGACTGGTATTCATTACTAGAAACTCCAGTATGTTTTTTCTTAATTTGGGTTTAATATCGCTTTCAACTGCATGTTCATATGATCATATCACGATGGGGGTGTTACCCTCCATTCACAACAAACTCACCAACCTGCTAACCACATTTACCTCACCCAGCCTAGGTTAGGCCGGAATGCCAGCATCACGAAGTCTTCACCTCGCTGGACGATGCTTAACTTCGGTGATCCTACAAGAATCATTGCATACAACGCGCCATCGGACTGAACTTTGAAGAATGAAAAAAAGAGAGAGAAAAAAAAAATTCGGCACTGATTTAGATTAAATTGTTTTCATTTAATTTCGTATTTTGTTATGTTATTTGGAGTATTAAGCCCTTATTAGGTACTATTTATTTTCTATGAAAATTGTGTTTCCTCAGCAACAAAAAATCCAATAAATTTCGAAATTCACCCACTTTACCGGACACTGTTGTGAAAAAACTAGCAGGTTAAATGTCCTTTTTTATGACTTTAATAGCTTCTCCGTTAAGTTTTCTTTCGATTTTAAGCATAAAAAACGTATGTCACTGCAGACTTTCACCTCTAAAAATGCCAATTTCAAAAACACCATTAATTTTTGGAAAAATTGACGTGAGAAAAAAAGTACTTTCACGAAAATTTAACTACGGCCCTGATTAAATGTAAACAAGAATATTTTTTGATTTTATATGGTGTAAAACAATATTTTGAACCTATGTAAATAGAAATTGTACTAAAAAATCTAACTAACGCTGAAATACAGGGTGTAACAGTTTTGAACCTTGCACCCTACCAGCTCCGCCCCTGATAAGGTTTTTGAAAATTTTAAAAACTTATTATACTCAACCTGAGTTGGACTTTAATTATCAAGAATAAAAAATATAGCATCTCATTTAAAATTCGCGAGAAAAATGAAAAAATATGGCCTAAAAGCCGGAAGGGCCGAACGGGGCCTAAAATTAGTATGACCACAGGATGGGCCATAGGGCACTTCCTATACTTAGAACTTTACAGAATTGAAAAATTCCGTCGCGTTCAAAAGTTACGAGGGGGTGGCCACCTTTTCTGAAACATACTGTAGAGACTTTATAGAGGGATTGTATGGAAGAAGAAAGTGGCCAGGTCTTGTGTAAGTCTGCGTTTTTTATGGAAATATGGCAGAGAAGAGAGAGATAGAGTGAGAGCGAAAGAGAAAGAGAGAGAGCGAAAGAGAAGGAGAAAGAGCGAAAGAGAAGGAGAGAAATAGAGGGAGAGAGAGAGAAAGAGGAAGAGAGAGAGAGAGAGAGGAAGAGTGAGCACAAAATTTTAAAGAATAAAAAGGAAAAGAACAAAAATGAGAAGGAAGAAAGGACAGATCTATAAAGAAATGATGCACAAAGGGAGAGAGGAGAGTGAGATAAGCTCAGTGGTGAGATCTTCAATGAAATTACGAAAGATTAGGTTCGAATCCCACGGCCGACAAAACTCTGTAGTCGTTATTTGATTTTTAAAGGACAGTTTTCGGTACGACAGTATTGGGTACGTCGTGATATGAGCATACAGTTGAAAGCGACGGTAAACCCAAAAAAAACTCGACTATGATTTGAACAATAATAAATATAAAATAACAAGACTAACACCCGATAAGCAGAAAAGCAGTTCAAGCGTTCAATAATTCGTCCAGAAAGAAAAAAGTGACGAAAAACAATTCTGTCTAAAATTTCTATTACAGTCGAGTCTGGACGGGAAATTTTTGCCGTATTTTTCTTTCTAACCAAACGGGAATAAAATGAACCAAACTGGAAGCAAGTCATTTTTCTTTTGGAATAGGAAAAATTTCCACTTCCAAAGTTATAAAAAACACGAAAAACGTTAGTTCCAAAGGATTCGTCAAGATAGCGCCAGTAGAGTTTGCTAACCAAAGTGGAAGTAGAAAATTCTTGCTTCCAGTTCTTTTATAGGTTAAGTCCATTGTTTATCTTTAAAAGTAACCAAACGCATTTTTCTTTTACGAATGACCTTGGAATAAAATGGAAATATTTGGAAAAAACCTAACCAGGAAATTTTTTCTGGTTAGAAAGAAAAATACGACTTTTGTCTCTCGTATTCAGATTACCGAGAGTCTGTCTCGGTAGCTCAGTGGTAAAGGCGGCACTCTGTGAATCCAAATAGTCAAGAGGTTGTGGGTTCGAAACCCAGCTGGGAAATGGCAAGTTTTCCTCCCATTTGGGATTTTCACCACATAATAATGCGTCTTGGGCTTACTGCTGGATTAATGGGACTTCATCGTCCTAATCGGGCAGTATAAATAAGACGATATTATTATTATTATTAAGAGAGGTGAATTGGACCTGGAAATTGGTCTCTCATATTCTAGGTTTCTCTTATATTCAGTTCTCTTATGTCCAGCTTTGAATGTAGAAGTAACTAGGGAGAATAATAATAACACTCTTTAGTGGAAGGCAACCATCAGGCGAGGTTAACGCTCAAAGAGAGAGATAAAAGAAAAAGCGATTCAAGCATTAAAAAAAAGACAAAGAAAAAAAAATACAAAGACATGCTAAAGAAAGAGAAAGAGAGAGAGAAAAGAAAGAGCGTTTCAAACATTAAAAAAAGAGGCAGAGAAAAAAATACAAGGACATGCTAAAGAAAGAGAAAGAGAGAGAGAGAAAAGGAAGAGCGTTTCAAGCATTAATAAAAGAGGCAGAGAAAAAAATACAAGGACATGCTAAAGAAAGAGAAAGAGAGAGAGGTAAATAAACCACGCCCACAACACCCACACACACCATAACGCGACGTAGAGGAGGGGGGGCACTCACACATGGGCCGCAGCTGTGAGATAAGCTCCTCCTTGCTCCACTCCTTCTTGTCCGCCCACAGGGCGAGACTGGGCGTCATGACGGCGAGCTTGTTGTCGTCAGCTGGGTAGGGGACGTTCAGATAGTGGACCAGCACTATGTCTGGGTTCTGGAAGTGTTGGCATAGTTTATAAATATGAAGAACGTTGGGTTGGGTGGAAGAGATTGCCATAGGCAATAACCCCGCCCTTTAGTTAGGAAATATGTATATATTTTGTTTTTTTTTTTTTTTTTCCTTGTTTATATTATGAATATTGTCTATTTTTATATTTACCATTATTTGTCTGTATATATGTTCTACCTACTAATAAAGAGTTTCTAAAAAAATAAATAAACACAGGGGAAGAAGGATGAAGGTCCAAAATTTCGTAGACATGTTAAAAATATGGAATAAGGTTGAGGGTGAGAAGATCTATATTTACATTTTATAGAAGCGCGCGATTAGCTCAGTGGTTAAGCACTCGCTTGCCATGCGGAAGGTCCCGGGTTCGAACCCCAGTGCCGACAAAAATTTGTATTCTCAATTTGGTTACAATTGTTTGTAAGGGATACCTTCCGGTGCGCTCGTGTTGACCCAGCACCTAATTGGGAAGTATTGTGTCACTTCTCGCCCATCAGAGGGGAAGCATACTACGGGATGGGCAGGCTACAACACAGACCACAAGCGTCTACAGTAACTCCTGTTTCATGGCTACGAAAAAAAAAAAAAAATTAAAACATGCGATCAGGGGAAGAAAGATGAGAGTTACATCGCTTGTAGGGAAGAAAGATGACGAGAATCCATGATCTTGAAAGATGTGAATCCAGAGATTCCAGAGGTCGTGGGTTCGAAACCCAGCCGGGACAAGAAAAGTTATCCTCCCAGTTAGGATTTTTACCACATAATAATACGTCTTGGGCTTACTGTAATGGGACTTGACAGTCCTAATCGGGCAGTGTTGGTATTGGCCATTCTGTGGTGGCCGCTTTGATGTAATGTTGAGATTGATGAGCCAGTAGTCATTCTACAGTAGTCATTCTACAGTAGTCATTCGATAAATAAACTTACTAAGACTTCTTAAAATATGGTGTCATGGTGTTTGAAAATTTTTCTGAAATTAGTGAATTTCCATTGAAAATTTTGTGATAGCATTATTTTGTTTTTCGATTACTTGTGATCATGGATAAACTCGATGAGAAAGTGAAGGAGATGGTGAAGACATTAGTTGAACAACAAATGAAGACTTTGAAACAAAATTTGGTGGAAGAAAACCAACCAGACAGAGACAGCAAACTGAGAGTGACGAGCGTACGGAACGTGCCGGTCCCGAGTGTGTTGAGTCTGGAGGGTAACATGAAAGAAAATATTCACCATTTCAAAGAATGTTTAACAATTATGCGGTATCAAGTGGATTAAACAAAGAAGAAATGAATGTTCAGGTATCAGTGATGATGACAATTATTGGTGATGAAGCCAGCAAGATGATTTATAAACTTATTGAAGACCCAGAAAAACAAACGGTTGAGAACATTATAAAAAGTTTGGAACAAAAACTTTGTCAAGAGGTGAATGTCAGATACGAAAGATATATATTCAATTGTATTAAACAAGAAGACAATGAAAATTACAGAGAATACTTCATGAAACTAAAATCAAAGGTGAAGTTATGTGAATACAAGCAAATGGAAGAAGAACTTCTTTTAGATAAAATAACTTGTTCAATCAAAGACATAAACATGCGAGAAAAATTGTGGCTCAAGAAAAATATGAACTTAAATGATGCAATGCAAATGTGCATTGGAAGTGAAGAAATGAAACAACAAATCAGCTGCATGCAAGATGTGACAAATAACATCAACAAAGTTTACACAAAGAATAATAAAAAGTATGTCAAACAAGAAAATAAAAAGTGCAATTTTTGTGGAAATAATTGGCATTCAGACTTGAAGATGTGTCCTGCTAAAGAAAAAGAATGTAATTACTGTCACAAAACTGGACACTTTGCGAGTGTATGTAGAAAGAAACTCAGTGTAAAACAAATTGAATATTATGAAAATGGCAAAGAAAGTGACCAAGATGAAATTCTGAAAATTGAAAACACAAGCAAGAATGGTGTTTTTACAACACTGCAAGTGATCAATGATCAAAGTCAGGTATGTGATGTCAAATGTCAGCTTGACACTGGAGCCTCCTGTAACATAATCGGTGAAAAGAATCTGTTAAAAATTATAAACAAAACCAAAGTGTTATTAAAACCTTGTTACACAATATTGAGAGCTTTTGGAGGTACCCAGATAAAACCTAGAGGTATTTATGCCCTGAAAATACGCAGACTAAATAAAATATTTTGCCTCGATTTCATAGTTGTTGAATATGAACACTGTCCTCTGTTATCTGCTCAAGCTTGTGATGAATTAAAACTCATTAGTTACTGTAATAAAGTAAAAGAACAAGAATCAAAACCACTTGATAGTAATATTCCTATGTCCACAGCAAATATTATGAAGAAATACAGTCATGTCTTTGAAGGTTTGGGGAAGATAAAAGGAGAAGTCGATTTGGAATTGACTAATGAAGTGGTCCCTGTGAGGCAAGCTCCTAGAAGAATACCAGTAGCACTGAAAGATGAATTGAGAAAGGAACTAGATGATATGGTTCAACAAGGAATAATAATTGAGGAAGAAGGTTATACAGACTGGATAAGTAACCTCACAATGGTAAAGAAAAATGGAAAATTGAGAATTTGTCTGGATCCTAGTAATTTGAACACAGCATTGAAAGATACAAAGCAACAGTTACCTACACTTGATGAAATTCTTCCAGAGCTGAACAATGCAAAAGTATTTTCAACAATGGATGCTAAAAAAGGATTTTGGATGATACAATTATCTGAAAAAAGCAGCAAAATGACAGCTTTTTGGACTCCATTTGCCAAATATAGATATCTTCGACTACCATTCGGAATATCAACTGCAATGGAAATATTTCAAAAGAAGATGTTGGAGATAACTAATGGATTGCGAGGTATTCATGTATTAGCAGATGATATACTTATTGTTGGATATGGTAATACACATCAAGAAGCACAAAAAGATCATGATAAAAATTTGGAAAATTTGTTCGTAAAATTAGACAAAGCAAATGTCAAATTAAATAAAGAAAAAACAAAACTATGTAAAAATGAAATAAAATTTTACGGTCACATACTAACTGAAAATGGAGTGAAACCAGATGAATCAAAAGTATCCGCCATACTGAATATGCCCAAACCAACATGCAAAGAAGATTTATTCCGATTTCTAGGAATGGTGACATACCTATCGAGATACATTAAGAATCTATCAGATATCAGTGAAACCTTGAGAAAAATAACACATCAAGATGAAATGTTTGTATGGAAAAATGAACAAGAAGAATGTTTCAAAAATATTAAAAAGAATATTGCTAATGCAACATTGTTAAAATATTATGACCCTATAAAACCAGTTACCATTCAGACCGATTCATCATCATTTGCAATGGGATGTGCTTTAATTCAAGACAATGTTCCTGTGGCCTATGCATCAAAAACTCTCACAGAAACTCAAAGAAACTATGCACAAATAGAAAAAGAGATGCTAGCCATCGTATTTGCCTGTAATCGTTTTGATCAGTATATCTGTGGAAGATCTAATGTAACAATTGAAACCGATCACAGTCCTTTAGTGAGCATTTTTAAGAAGCCATTATTGAAATCTCCAAAGAGACTACAAAACATGATCCTTTCATTACAGCGATACAATATTATTGTTAAATATAAAAGTGGAAAAACAATGTACTTGGCAGATACGTTGTCACGTGCACCGGAGAGCATGAGCAACCAAGAAAAACAAATTGACATATATGAAATTAATACTGTTATGTTTGATCAAGTACATGTATTGGATGAATTGAACACTGGTATATACTATACTGATGACAGAAGTGTTAAAATAAGTGATCAATCAATTGAAAAAATAATTGCAGAAACTATGAAAGATGGTCAGTTAAAGAAACTCAAAGAACAAATCCTCAGAGGATGGCCCGAAAACAAGAATCAAGTCAGTGAAGACTTAAAATGCTACTGGAATTTTCGAATGGATTTAGTCATAGAAAATGGAGTCGTGTTAAAAAATAATCAAATTTTAATTCCCATATCACTACGACAAGAATTTTTGAAGAAAATACACAGTGGTCATCTTGGTATTGAAGCAACAAAGAAATTGGCAAAAGAAGCAGTATTTTGGCCGAATATGTTATCAGAAATTGAAGATACTGTGAAAGGATGTGAAACATGTGCTAAATTTGGCGAAAATCAGAAACGACTAGAAATGATGACTCATGATGTAGCAAAATATCCATTTGAAAAAATAAGTATGGATGTATTTGAAATAAATATCAAAGGAAAACAAAGAAAATTTTTGGTGACAGTCGATCATTACTCAGATTTTTTTGAAATCGATGAAATTCATGATCTAACTCCAAAAACAACAGTTCTTATGTGCAAAAGAAATTTTAGCAGATATGGAATACCAGAAAAAGTAATAACAGATAATGCAACAAATTTTACTGGAAGTGAATTTAAAATGTTCAGTAAAGAATGGGAATTTGAACATATAACATCAAGTCCATACTACCCTCAAAGTAATGGTAAAGCAGAAGCATCTGTAAAAATAATAAAAAAGATGATAAAAAAAAGTATAGAAGAAAATGAAGATTTTTATAAGATGTTGCTCGTATTTAGGAATACTCCAAATAAAACAAATATGAGCCCTGCCAAAAGAATGATGTGTCGATGGCTAAGATGTCAGATCCCAAACTGGAATAAATATCAAGAAATGATTAACTCTAAAGAATGTGAAGAAAAAATCAATGAAAATAGAAACAGAATAGCAAAGGTATACAATAGAAGCTGTGTGAAGAGAAGAAATCTACAAGAAGGTGAACAGGTTTGGTACAAGAAGAAAATTGAAGATGAAAAATGGGAAAGAGGAAAAGTTATTAGTTGTGAGGGAAAACGTTCATATCAAGTAGAAGATGAAGATGGAGCGGTATACAGAAGAAATGAAAAATTCATCAAACCAAACATATGTATAACTGAGAGCAATGAAACCGAAGAAGAATCAAGAAGTGATATTCAAGAAAAGGATGAACCAGAGATAAGAAGATCAACAAGAAAGAAACAACAACCTAGCCGGTATGGAGACTTTGTCATGCATTAAGAAGAGGGATGTTGTGTGAAAGAACAAAGAAGAGGGGATGTTGGTATTGGCCATTCTGTGGTGGCCGCTTTGATGTAATGTTGAGATTGATGAGCCAGTAGTCATTCTACAGTAGTCATTCTACAGTAGTCATTCGATAAATAAACTTACTAAGACTTCTTAAAATAGGCAGTATAAATAAGGCGATATTATTATTATTATTATTATTCGGACAAAAGTTGCAACAACAATAAAAAATAGTTAAAAATCTTAATTATCGAGATCTAATTTTTTAAGCGAAATTTTTACTGGTCTCATAATAATCCTTATACACTGGCCTATACCAATCTATTGACCATCGATATTGCATGAGGATCAAGACTTAAGTCTAAAAGTCGTGTATTACTTCTTTTCCATGTTCAGACTTACCTGAAGAAGCCAATAGCATCTCCTATGGAAGGTGGGCAGGATAGCAGAATGGACGTAGCATCCGTAAATACACTGAAACAACACAAAACCAATTATTATACGGAGAGAAATCTAAAGTAGACGATAAAAAACCGGAAATGTTCAACACACTCACAGTAAGTCCAATCTGTTTTCTATACGTACAATATAAGTATGAACAGAAAAATGAGAAGTTGCACTAGATATACATGAATATCAGAACATACCTGGACAGCTGTTTCGAGCTGATTTGCTCTCATCAGCAGGTAATAGTTCTGAATATCCATGCCATCAACTAACCTCTCTATTTTAATCAGTATGAACAGAAAAGTGTGTATTCGTATCAAGATTTGCATGAAAAATACTGACGAAAATAAATGAATTCCTAAGTCTTTGACAAATGGGCTTTTGCACCCGAATGCAAAAAATGAAACAACCATGTTCTAAGGAGTAAAATACAACAAAAAAAAAATCAACTGAAAAGACTTTCTAACTTCACAGATAGAATAAATTTAAAATTGGTAGGTAAATCTTCAAGAATCTATGTTCTAAATTTCAAGTGGAAAATTCTTCACGGAAAATGGCTGCCAAGTTGAAGGCCTGCCTCAGCTCTCAACACAAAAAGTGACCAGAGTTTGATATCTATTTTATAAATCTATGGTTTCTTGCACCTTGAGCTTCATATGATCTTACCTCGGTTCCTTGCACATTTTTCTTCATCTGACTTTACCTCGGTTCCTTGCACCTTGAGCTTCATATGATCTTACCTCGGTTCCTTGCACCTTGAGCTTCATATGATCTTACCTCGGTTCCTTGCACCTTGAGCTTCATCTGACCTTACCTCGGTTCCTTGCACCTTAAGCTTCATATGATCTTACCTCGGTTCCTTGCACCTTGAGCTTCATATGATCTTACCTCGGTTCCTTGCACCTTGAGCTTCATATGATCTTACCTCGGTTCCTTGCACCTTGAGCTTCATGTGGTCCTCCCGGGTGGTCTTCCCGTCTTTTCTCTTCTTCCAGCAGTAGCCGTCCCGTCTGTAGCGCACTTTCTTTCTGGAGTAGAGGAGCATGGACCCGCTTTTCGGCCTGGGACAGAAGAGGAGAAAGAGGTGGTTACTTTAGGATTTTCTCCTTTAGACCGACCTCAGTAGCTTGATCGATAAGGCGATGGACTTGTAACCTAGAGGTCGGTGGTTCAAGTCCCGGTTTCAGCGTAGATTTAGTAAAGCGAGTTTGAGTAGTTGTGATATCACGAAAGTGATTAACACAAATATGATAACTTTAACTTAACTTTTTCTCCTTTAGGTCAGGGAGACAAGAGGATAGGAGGTGGTTGTTTTTTTTTTTTTTTCTTCCTTTTTTTCTTCCTTTTTTTCTTTTTGTTTTAGCTGAAAATGTTAAGGTTAAAGCTAATATAGCACGCTCGTTTTTATTGGCTTAGGCATTCCGTAGCCGTCGAGAGACGGTTTGTGTCTGTCGACAACATGTCATGGATTGAAACAGCAGTACGACTGCTTTGTTACGAACTAGACACGCGGTATGTAAAATATCACAAGAAACTTCCACCAATTATTGTTACAATGATTTTTGTAATTTATATTACCTACAATATATAAAAAAAAATGTACATGAAAGGAGCCTAGACATTCGATTTGGGCGTTCATATATAATCCTTTCACGACCGTGATTTAGTAGGTATCTGTGACTATCTCACGGACACGGATTTATTATTATAGAAAGTATTGTAATGAATATCATAATATCATATACGGAGTTACGAAAGATCGTACCTTATAAAAGCGTCATTGGTTCAATAGGCATTCTAGAATTCTATGTTTAGTATACAGAATTTGATGTTTGTTTTTTTTTTAAATGTACAGGCTGAATTTTTACAGGCTGAATATTTCAAGTTGAAAAAATAGGATATAGCAATACATGCTTCAAAAGAAAGATGTAAAATAATATGCTGCGTATGCTGCATTAGATCTTTACAAAAAATCACAATTCAGAGGTACCTTTTATATCATTTTTATTCAACAGGATTTTTTAGTTGTGCTATTTCAGAGTTACATACATCTAGGATACAATGATGTCCAGAATTTTGTACTGAAAATTTATTTAGACTGAGCAAATATTTCACTAGTTTAATCCTATTGATAGTACACAATTACGTATTTTTTTAATACTTTTACAAAAAATAAGGGATCTTGAGCACTGGCACTCACTTGACCACTGCACGTTGAGTGCACCTCACAAATATCTGAGTCAGAGAAGCAGCTCACCTTATAACACAGAACGTATGGGAGTCTCGAATTCAACTGGACGAAGTACGGGTAGACCTGAATGAGTCGTACCTATCCGCAAATGACGTCCGTTCTGCAAATTGTTTGCCAAAAAATACTTTTCTGCGGCTTCCGGGCAAAATTAAGTGGGTGCACAAGTAATTAATGACAAACTAAATGAGAAACGATGTACGGAGTATTGACGTAGATTTTAAGAGTAAATGAATGTCCAATGCCCATGCTTAGTAAATTGATTATCTAATGAGGTAGAGAGGAAGAAAAAATCAAAAAGTTTACCTAAAATGTTTGTGAAAAATAATAACTACTTATAATAATACCACCATATTTATACTGCCCAATTAAGACTAATTAGTCCCAATATTATGTGGTCAAAATCCTAAATGGGAGGATAACTTGTCATGTCCCGGCTGGGTTTTGAACCCGAGACCTCTGGTACCGGTACATGTAACTATGTGAAATTAAGAACTTGCTCTGATTATTTAATCGAATGAAATAACATCATAATTTGGACCTTGGTCGTCAGAGTAATATAATCTCGTCAAGAGTAACGCGCCAGCCGGCTTATATTAACAGGAAACAGAGTTTGAATGTATTTTGATTCATTGTTTTCCTCCACTTCCCATTAACTTTTGCAAATTTTAAATATTAGATACCCTGAATGAAGATTATATTGAACACAATTTATATTTTACAATAGGGTATCAAATTGATTTGACAAATTCTGTTTGTAAATAATTAATTAATTACTTTCTCTACAGTTCTAAAATCTCACTCACACTGTTACTCAGCACTCTGAGGTTAACACTGACTTGTTGACTAGTTCTGTCAGCCATCAAGTCCAGCAGTTGCGAATCATAGATAGCAATTAATAAGCTCTTAACAAATATAAAATTCAACTTTGAACATTTTGAAGAACTAATCAAAAATAAAATGCTCCTCCCGGTAGTCGCTCCTGAATATTGGAGAAATTTATTATGGGTAACTGACATACTATAGACTTAAATATAAAGTATAGAACACAGGACAAATAAAATAACCTCGCATCCAATTCGATTTATTTTTATAATAGTCAAGCAATTCTATTACAGTCAGGTCATTCTCAAGTTTAAGTCAAGAAGATCGTCATAATATACATTCATTTCCAGTTCTCATTTCATTTTGGAGTATTTATGTCGAAAGCGTAATGTAAAAGGAGGTTATTTGCACAATGTTTGCAGGCTTTTTGCGAAAAGTCTGAGTCCAATTGTGAACTAGAAAGGTTATAAAATCTTAAAAAGAACCAAACGCTGCGCTGATTGAAACTTTGATATTTATGAAAGGCTGTCACATAATTATTTATCTGAACCCATACTAATGTAAAAATAACAGGTATTTAAAAAAAAAACTGTATTCAATTCAATTTATTCAATTACGATTTTCTAGGCGAATATTAGGATATTTTTTGGGCTGAGAAGAACTGTACGATTAGAAATATGTTGTAAGAGGCAGCCTAGATTTCTCCTTTTGAACTTTAAACTACCTATAATAAAGATTTCTCTGTACTATTCAGACTGAAAAAATCATGGGCTTGAAAGTTTCATTACTACTCTCCACAAAAAAGTACTAAAAATTAAAGTGCAATTGAAAAGGCTATCTTGTGAGTAGCACAGCGCTTATCTTTTTTTCAATTTGGGTGTAACGTCGCTTTCAACTGCAGGGTCATATCACGACGGGGGTGTTACCCTCCATTCGTTAGAAAATCACAAACCCGCTACCTAAAATGACCTCACCCAGCCTGGGTTGGGCTGGAATGCCAGCATCACGAAGTCTTCACCTAGCTGGACATTGCTGATCCTAGTGCCATATCTAGGGAACATGCTTTAAACTGTCACCTCTCCTTATGCCTTAAACTATCACTCCTCCTCATGCCTTTACCTTAAACTATCACCTCTCCTCGTGGTTCAATGTAGCGCCATATCTAGGGAACATGCCTTAAACTGTCACCCCTCCTCGTGGTTCACAGTAGCGCCATATCTAGGGAACATGCCTTAAACTGTCACCCTCCTCGTGGTTCACTGTAGCGCCATATCTAGGGAACATGCCTTAACTGTCACCCCTCCTCGTGGTTCAATGTAGCGCCATATCTAGGGAACATGCCTTAAACTGTCACCCCTCCTCGTGGTTCACTGTAGCGCCATATATAGGGAACATGCCTTAAACTGTCACCCCTCCTCGTGGTTCACAATAGCGCCATATCTAGGGAACATGCCTTAAACTGTCACCCCTCCTCGTGGTTCACTGTAGCGCCATATCTAGGGAACATGCCTTAAACTGTCACCCCTCCTCGTGGTTCACGGTAGCGCCATATCTAGGGACCACGCTCAATCTCGTCCCCCTTCCCTTATTGTTCCCCCGGAGGAAACAAATACCAAGAGAAAACTATTAGAAAGCTTGCAAAGTTTTTTACCCAAATAATTTCTAGATAGAAAAGTTAGATATTTCTCTCCCTGTCTGTGGAGCATTTTGATAAAATGTCCAGTTAGGAAAATTTAGTCCTCGCTGGGGCAAAATAGAGTAGGCAAAAATTGAATGGCGAAAAAAACATTTTAAATTTGACGAACGTCGCCCTAAGTGAAAATAATTTGTAGTGTCGCTACCTGTGGCATTTTTTTTTTTTTTAATAAATAGGGTATTTTTTAATTAATAATTCAATAATTCTCCACCGAAAGCTCAAATCGGATTGATCTTTGCGAGCCGATCTTGGAAAAGAGATCAGATCTTACTCATATCTTGGATAATTTATTATATCTCTATCAAAGCTAATCTCTGTCTGTTTCTTAAACATAACATAACATTTTTACATTATTAGGATTAATAAGACTGATATCATATTAGTGTTAATGACAAGAGACAAAAATAAATTAAAAAATTAAATCAGCTGTATATTTTTTTTTACTTACCTTAGACTCGAATCAACGATCACCACGTTACAAGTCCAATATCTTAACAATGGAGTGACTAGGGTTTACTATTACAAAAATACTTTATCCACATTGCCATTGTAAAAAGTCCCTTTCTGCTAGCAGTTTAAACAAAGTCTCACTAAATTTATACTTTAAAAGGTTAGTAGAATAGTGTACCTTTACTCTGGTGCAGAGCTAGAGAGAGCTATTTTCGGGGTACAACAGTTTGCCTCCACAGCGACGGAGACTTCATAACGTGTCCAGTAAAGTAAAAGATTGTGAAAATTATGGTTTCGGTTTCAAATGCCAAGATTTTCTAGTTTTGATGTAAGCGCCGTACAAAACACATAAATA
This sequence comes from Bactericera cockerelli, assembly GCA_024516035.1. Taxonomy (NCBI): domain Eukaryota; kingdom Metazoa; phylum Arthropoda; class Insecta; order Hemiptera; family Triozidae; genus Bactericera; species Bactericera cockerelli. Next base: position 28,834,148 of record CM044955.1, on the reverse strand, counting down.
TCACCTCTTCGGTCTGAGAAAATGGAGAACGGAGATATTTTTCTGTACATAAAAAAATGTTTTGAATGGTGAGTCGCCTGACCCTCCATCAACCCTTTCTCTCACTTTCTTTTTCTTTGCGAGTTAGTCTGAAAACTCCTCAGAAGTTTGCATAAGCTTAGGAGATGATATTAAGAAATATTATTATTGTACAAATAAAAAGACCCATGTTATTCAATTCAATCTTTTTACGCGGTTTAACCTGTGCGCCCACCGTATTGAAGGTCTCGGGCTAAAATTGAGCCGGAATCCCACTGATTACAACATTTTGGAACGTCCTATGAAAAAGGATTAGTAAATCTTAGCCAACCCTTAGATTTTATCAGCTGACCGATGGATATTTTAAACAAGATTTGCCCTTGGCGGCGGAAAATCTTGGCTACAGCTCCGTTCCGCCACAGAGAGCTACAAACCTCGGCTTAGAAATGACCTCTACAGTTGTTGTCAAGGTGAAAGTTAAGGGATTGTGTTCACTAAGATTAGCTAATCCTGTTTCATATTTTGGCCATTAGTCTCGACTTAATGAATGGAAAGTGTTGCAAACCGTTGCGAAGAACCGTTTCAGTCAGTAGGATTCCATGATTCTAAGGGGAGAGCGAAGCATGTAACATTACGAAACACTTCGCAAAGCTGCGAGACAAAATATTGCACTCAGTGGGATTCTGGCCTTAAGCAGGAAAAGTATAGATCTTTGTTATAGATGGATCTCAGTATAGCTTGATCGATAAGACGAAGGACTCAGTAACTTGGAGGTCGATGGTACGAATCCCCAGTAAAGCAGATATTTAGTAAGGCGAGTTTGATTAATTGTGAGTGATATCACGATTGCGCGATTAACACAAATATTATTTAAAAAAAAAGTGCGAACTAAGAAACCTAGACTACTGCCCATTCGTCCAACAGAACTACCCACTTGGCCATTTCTCCCGCCTTCAAGAACGAAGAGACTTCCAACAACCGAGCTTATCCACATGTTATGGGGAGCAATTGGAACACACATACACAAAATAAGTCACACAATAGTATACTGTATACACAGTGCCGGATTAAGGCTGCGCGGGGCCCTTGGCATTTTCAAGGCGCGGGGCCCCAAAATTTAACTGAGTTTTTTTCTAAAATACTATTTTTAGAACTTTGAAACCGAAGCCAAGTGTCCTGGGCACTAGTCCATAATAGTATCCAAAACGACGTTTATAACACCGAAGGCAACATTTTTTCCGAGTAATAGTAGAAATATCTAAATATATATTATGAAAAGATAATATGTGTAGAAAGATGTCATTGGGTAAGATGTGTAGAAAGTAGATCATCGAGATTACATTGGAGATTTTATTGGTAGTATTCAATACTACTTTTTTTAAAAGGTCACTGGCCAAAATAATTTCAAACTATGAAAAGGCACTTCGAAAATGCCCAAAGACTTTTTTTCTTTTGATGGTACATACTAGAATTGCACGACTTGAAAAACAAGCCAAAACATCATGATAATTAAATTTGACGGCGCCGCAGGCGAAAATCTTGTAAGTTATGGGGTAAAGTACTCGGAAAATAGATACAAAAAGATATCTTGAAAAAAAAAACAATAAAAGCGTCGCAGGCGACTATAATGAAGATCATGTCGATAAAGCTGATCACTGAGCACTCAGAAGACACTTTATCGGTTTGATGGCAGAGATTACCTAAGGCGATAATCACGTCCGTCAATATTATTAATTTCAAATACGAGTAATTATATAATATTTATATATTATATAAAGAGCCGCAGGCAATAGGTATAGAGATCTACCTATTTTCATATATGTGGTCGATTTTAAGGGGGGCCCCCGTGGTTTTTCTTTTAATATTTTGCTCAACTGGCTATGATTTTATTTAATATTAAAATCCAGAAAAACCGACTTGAAGATCATTCAAAAACACTTAAAATTTCTGTGAGCTGCCCGAAACGCGGGGTCCCCAAAACTGCGGGAAACTTGGCATGTACCAAATCCGCAATTGGAGTACGTAATCCGCTAGTGTCCATGTGGTTGATTCGAGGAGTAGATAGTAATAGGGGGCCCCGCTCTTTTCTTTCAATTTATGTACTTTGCTGTGAGTGTGTGTTTTTTTCCCCTTTTATTTCTTCTTCTTCTTACTCATTATCCAAAAATACCTAGTGTAAGCTTTTAAAAAACTCATAATACCTAGTGTAAGCTTTTTCAAAATCTCATAATATCTAGTGTAAGCTGCTCAAGCGCGGGGCCCCCTAAAGCGCGGGGCCCTTGGCATCTGCCAAATCCGCCATATGGGTAATCCGGCACTGTGTATACAGTAGTATACACAATATGTACACAAGTACTTACATACATAATGTATGTTCAAAAACTATATTAATCGTATATACGTACACTATGTACACTTGTACCTACAGGTATATAAGAATAAAACGTAAAGTCGCACAGAACGTAGCTATTGCAAAATCTCAAATTGAAACAATAAATATGTGCAGTTTCTGCTTTCTAATATTTCTTGCATTTCTCTTCCGATATTTCTATTTTCTCGCATTTCCTACCTAAAGGCTTTCCTCATTTTCTATTCTAATCTGCATGAGTATATGTCTATTATTATATAATTTTCTATTCTAAACTACATAAGTATGTCTATTATTATAATTTTCTATTGTAAACTACATGGGTATTTCTATGATAATATTTTCTATTCTGAATCACTTCTATAGGTACCTATATATTTACATTCCAAACAAGATATTTATTAACTAGTTCTGTACTAAATAGAGCTTTCTTAAAGCAGGTGATTTGGAGATGGTTCGGCCCCACTCAGATTGGGTGAGGTTAATGTAAGTGTTTTCCTATTTCGATAAGACACTTGAAAGTGGCATTAAAATTGAATATTGAATTCATTGGCAATAGATTCAAATTAATATTCCCCCGGACACGGTACGTACCCACATCACTGGTCAAGTGGTCAGATCAAAAGGCATAGTCCACTAGTCCCAACAAACCCTGTCACTACAATGCTATTATTTTAATATTACAAGTATATTTCACAAATATTTGTAACGCTTGCCACTATCAAAGCAGCAGGTCATGTACATACACGTATACACAATCAACACAAAATTGTACACATTCCAACTGTAAAAAAACATTTGCTATTTGTGACTTCGAGAAAAAAATTGGAAGGGTATATAAATCCAAAGGGCGAAATAGCTCCCTCTGAGCATTGAAATGGAATATTTGTCTTCTTCATGCTATAGAACATGGAGTTCTGTATACCTCTGGAATCCACCCACAGTGAGAACCTTTGGCGGTGCAGCAGGCCACACAACCACACACACGGTTTGGATCAGTATTTTCATCAGTTAGGAAGAAATTTGGACAAAATCCAAAGCTATTTCGAATTAGTTAAGAGGACAATGCACCAGTTCTCGTCAGAGATCACTAAAGTTAGGTACCGTCGAGTGAGGCCAAAAATTGGATGTCTTATAGCGCAATCAGTCCTTGGTGACCAGTCAAATTTGAACCCTCGTGATCAAGCAGCCCCCCCCCCATCTTACCCCCTCCCCTCCCCCTCTTTTTTTATCTTTCTCTCCCTTTCTTTCTATCTCTCTCTCTCTTTTGGCACACATTCGTCCTTAACATGATCCCCTCCTCACATACTCTACCTCCCTCCTTTTCCCCCCCTCCTCTACCTGATCTCGCTCCCTCCCTCTCCTTTAACTACACACCATCCCCCCCTCTCCTCTACACAAACTACTCCCCATCCCCCCCCTCTCCTCTACCCAAACTACACCCCATCCCTCCCCTCTCCTCTATCCAAACTACTCCCCATCCCCACCCCTCCTCTACCCCAACTACTCCCCATCCCCCCTCTCCTCTACTTAAACTACTCCCCATCCCCCCCCTCTCCTCTACCCAAACTACACCCCATCCCTCCCCTCTCCTCTACCCCAACTACTCCCCATCCCCCCTCTCCTCTACTTAAACTACTCCCCATTCCCCCTCTGCTCTACCCAAACTACTCCCCATCCCCACCCCTCCTCTACCCAAACTACTCCCCATCCCCCCTCTCCTCTACCCAAACTACTCCCCACCCCCCTCTCCTCTACCCAAACTAGTCTCCATCCCCCCCTCTCCTCTTCCCAGACTACTCCCCATCCCCCCCTCTGCTCTACCCATACTAGTCCCCATTCCACCCCTCCTCTACCCAAACTAGTCCCCATTCCCCCCTCTCCCGGTTCTCTATGTCTCCAAATATTGTCTCTGGATATAAATCTCAGCTCGCGTTGCTTTCTTAATTTTCCACTCAATGCAAACAGTGAAACAGAGATTGAGAGGGAGATAGCAGTGCGGGAGGGAGAGAGGATAGAGGAGTGCGGGAGGAAGAGAAGATAGAGGGAAGGAGAGAGAGAGAGAGAGAGAGAGAGAGAGAGAGAGAGAGAGGAGAGAGAAGGCAAATCAGAATGGAGAGAAGAAAAAATTTCGTCTCCATAAATCTTCCCAAGTCTCTCATTCCTACTTCTCTAATTAACAGTTTTTTCTCAACTCTTCTAATTAAGCTACGAAAGCTCTCCCTCTCCTCCATCCCCCCTCCTCTTCGTTATCCTTTGTCACCCCTCTCTATCCTGTCACAGGGAGTTTCGAAAGCTAGGGAACAGTTCCCGATACGACTCAACAAAAGGCACATTTGCACACTAAACCAAACTTTGGAAGTAGCGGAATGGTACCATATTCAATCTGAAAAAGTGAAGTTCAGCAACGTTGACAGTGGTGAAGACATGAATTGGTATCAGCATGATGTTCTAAGTTTTGGTTTCTAAGACATACTTGCTCAAATGATCACCTAGGTGAAGTGTATGTGATTTGCTTGGGTAAATCACCTAGCGAGTTTTGGGTAGAAATAAGTCAGGTTTTGGCCAGTGAAATTATGTATTATTCAACATTCTTAATCTTCCAGACATTCTTAATCTTCAACATTCTTGATCTAATTTTAATCTTTTTTTTGTATTGGTTATTCCCATAATAAGGAGAATTACCAATGCCAAAAAAAAAAAAAAAAAATCTTCCAGACCGAAAAATGATAGAAATACTTGAAATGTTCATCCACGTCACATAGTGAAGGATCTTTTTGTGCATAGATTTGAACTGCTGGATTCTCATCATGCTAAATACACTACATAATACACCACACACAGGATATGGAAGGAGCCCAGAAAATTGCTTCTGGGCGTCCACAGGTGTTAATACCCCCAGCAATCCTTCCATCACCATGGATACACAAAAGAAAAGTAAGTGTCATCTTAAATAACGTAGACGAGAACGGAGACAAGATGGAATGGACTAAAAGTTTTGAATCATAAATCTGGCCCTGGCGGTACCAGGACCTACGACCTTTAGTTCAGAGATAAGTTCGATGTCTTTTTCAGTCTCAAACTTAACACAGAATCATCGTGGCTTTTTTGGGAGGCGTGTTTCGATGGTTTCTGTTCAAACCATCGAAACATGTTCTGTTTATTTTGCAATCGAACTGAAAAAATTTCCACTGCAAAGTCGAACAGCAATTTGCTGGTCCTAGTTTGAAGTCCAATCGTTTAACCATCAGCCAATGAGGTTGCCTGAGAAGTATTTTTTTTATCACTCTTTAATACAATCTCTGTAGTCACCGTGGCCGAGACAGTTAGCGCGCTAGGCGCATTGTACGGATGGTGACCTGAGTTCGATCCCTAGCAGGGCAGGAATTTTTCTGTTCTGTACTTGGATGTTTGGGGTCCACTCATACCTCGTGAGCAAAAATGAGTAGCTGCTTTGATGTGAAACAGCGACCAGTGGCGGAATCATAGCCAAAAAAATAAACCAAGATATTGTATTTTAAGTGTAGTCCTATGATTCTGCGCTACCCACTGAAATTGTGACATAATAACACAGAGAAAAAGCATTATTATTATTATTATTAATACAATCTCCGTGCCGGAGTCAGTATGTCAAAGGTCCCCCCAACATCTGGACATCCTGTAGTTTACTTTCCTTAAATTGCTCCACCACCCAACCATGTTATTTTGAATTTATTAACTGTTAAAACCTGTCCGTTTCATATGCTTTGTGCATTCAGAGAAGAAAGGAAGAAAAAATCTTTGCTATTTCCTTTATTTTATAAATGGCACTTTGTATTTTATTTGCTAAACTTTAAGGAAACTTTCTGTTCTCCCTCTGTGCTGTTACAACAATATTCAACATCGAACCATCTTCCTCAATCTGCTTCCTTCTTGTTTCAGACAAACTTTGTTTTCTTAATCTTTGTGTAAGGATACGAAGGCTTTTAGTCAAGAAGACAAACTCTTTTGTGAATCCGGATTTAGAAAGAGGAAATTTTTCTGGTGAACCGCACATAAAAAGTTATTATATTTGTGTTGATCACAATCGTGATGTCACAATTACTCAAACTATCATTACTAATTATTTGTCATACTAGGGATTCGAACCACCGACCTCCAGGTTACGAGTCCGCCGCCTTTACAATCGAGCTACCGAGGTTCGTGAACTCATCATAAAACGTTTGAACTCTTATGTTAAGAGATTAACGATTGTTAATCAGTTGATCTACATTCCTTTAAATGAGTCCCACATAGGCGGTATAAGAGGGTGTATGTCTGCTCCATTTCCACAGCCCCAACAGCGAAGAAAAAATAATATATGAATTGATTGACCCACCTTAAACTTAATCGCGCTGCAACAATAATTTCGACAAATTTTGTTTAATATACTTTTGAACTAATGGCATTGAATAACTTTCAAAAACAAAACAAAAATTATTAAGCCCATGTGAAGAAAAAAACAATCGTATGAAAGCTCACAAACATCAGTTACGAAAACAAAATAAAAAACATGAAAGAAAGAAAAATATCTCAAAAATTTCTCACACTCCTTCAGAAAAAAAAAGCCAAACTTTGTGCCGGTTGCATGTCGATCAAATGTTTCTTATCACCCCTGGCCGACCCACCATTAACAACTTGTGTTTATTAGGTTGAACTTTCGACACCAGTCGACCTTCGTTAATTAACTTTCGCTGCCAGTTGTGGCGGAAAAATAGCTTTCACAATGAAATTCGGACTATAAAAATAGTCGGAATACCGACCAAACACACTGGCCGGGCACGACATCTTGGAAAACCCGAGTGTGCCGTCCCTCCTCTCTGCCACTTTTCACTCAATTCACACACAAAAGGAAATACCTTGTCAAGATATGTTGTATTGTTGGAAAATATTACTACTTATATTCAAATCATTAATGTTTTATTACTTTTCAGTATTGCTACTAGTCCTGGTTGTTGTTTTTGCTTTAAGTTGTTATTCGTTTTTTCTTAATTGTGTTAAAAATAGGTTCTTGTGTTGCTATTGTGTCCTATAGTTTTGCTATTAATAAAAAAATAATGTTTTAAGATTTGCTTTGTTGTAGATGTTGTTAGTTTTGTTATGATTGATGTTGGTATTATTACTCTTAAACCTGCTGTTGTTGTTGAAGTTACTGTTGTTATGACTCTTCTCTTGATTATTGTATACATTGTTGATATTTTGAACTAGTAATCAAATTATCAACAATATGTACAATAAGAGAGATCTTCTAATAAAATCAGTTTGTAAGACTCGTATGGCACTTGTTAAAGTGTTTAGTATCAATATTCTTCAAATCTTATTGCTCATGCTGCTGACATTTTCGTTTTTTCTTCTTGATTTTTGATATTTTCTACTGTACTAGGTGTAATAGTATTTGTTTGTTTGTTTGTTTGTTTTTTTTTTTTTTTTGTCTAACAACAGTTTTTAAAATACGCAGGTACTTTGTTCATTTTATTGTTATTTGTTTAACATTTTTATTATTTTTGAAGTGGTTCCTGTTACTTTTATTGTCGCTGCTGTTCTCGAGTCTTGTTTCTGCCATTTCCCATATCGCTCAACGTTCAGCTCACCCACTCCTGTTTTTTTTACTATTTCCCGAGCAAATACTTGGAGTTCCTGGCCATTAGCAGTCACGCAGTTGCCTCTACGGTCAGCTCGGGTTACGCGGGTCATAAATTACTTACACGTCCAACTCAACAAGTATAGAATGTGTCCGGTGGCACGGTCAACGTGTTTTCTACACTGGAGGACGGTGTGGGTTTATTTCACTGTTTTTTTTTTTTTTTTTTTTTTTTTTTTTTTTCTTGTGTCAGGTCAATTTTTATTTCATTGTATATGATTATTTTTTATTTATTTTTTGTATCAGGTCTGTGTTATTTCAGTTTATATTTTCTTTTTTCTGGTCAAATTCTATTGTTCTTTGTCCGATTAAATTCTATTTTCTTGAATCTGATTGAAAGCTACCTTTTCTTACTTCACGTTGCATTTTGCCGATCCAGAACTACTGCGGATCGGCATTGATTGGTCAAACTCTTCTTTAGATTAGTTGATTTGGCACACCTGCTTCGACATTTTACGGCTGGTACAATTCCTAGTAATTAGAGGGTGAAATATCAGGACGTTAAAACCGAGAGAGAATCACTGGACATGGAAAAAGTCTACACCTAGGGTCGATTTCCTTCAAATACTTCCACTTCCGTAAGATAAGTATAGGTAAGTAGTGCTCTATTTAGACTGTCAGCGCAAGAGACCCATTATGCCAACAGTTTCTGAGCCTATCCCATGGACATGGAATATTATTACGCCTTTACAACCATATCTATCCATTTCTCTTCTCCGCACCTATCCATTAACCCCTTTTGCCATCCATCCATCATCTCTCCACCCGTCCAATCACCTATATTCAGCCAGGCAGGTGGCTAATTCGACGGCACTCAAACAGGGAAATCTCCTATGATCAATGCGTCTAATTGATATGCTCGATGGAGCGCACCGTACATCAACTTCGCTCTCTCTATCATCCGACATCAAATGTTCTGCTTGCAGTCTGGGAGCTTAAAAGATTTACCGTTTGTGCCTGGCGCGGCGGATCTACCCAGGTGGAAAATGAGATTTCGCTAATGCTTGCTATGTGTTATCGATGCCCATCAAAAAGCTCGGAAAGCTCTCGCTACAGTGAGTTGGAAAAGTTTGGCAACGAGTAAACTTTTGACTGATATACGGTCGAACCTGGATATAAGAAAAGTTAAAGTCATCATATTTGTATGTATTTAATATTTAATAATATAATCTCTATGTATATTGTACATCTATTAATAAAAATATATCGGTTTGAACCCGTAAATTTGTTTAAAAAAATTTGTTTTAGTCACTTTCGTGATATCACAACTACTCAAACTCGCATTACTAAATCTACGCTTAAACCAGAGCTTGAACAACCGACTTCCAGGTTACAAGTCCGCCGCCTTATCAATCACTCTACTGAGGTCGGTCCTGGATAATTATAAGAGAACTGGACTTAAGAGAAATCTTTAGATAAAAGAGAAAAATTTCCCGGTCTCATTTACTCTTCTACAAAGGAAAATAATCTCTTTATAAGAGAAACCGGGATATAAGAGAATTCCAGTCCCCTGAGTTCTCTTATATCCAGTTTCCACTGTATTAGAGAGTAGTAAAGCCGACCTTGGTAGCTTGATCGAAATGGCAGCGAACTCGAGTGGAGATTGATGGTTCGAGACTCAAGCTCGGTGAATTTTTAGTGAGGCGAGTTTGAGATAACAAGTAGTAAAGCCAATTGCATGCCAGCACTTGGCTTGCATGCATAACCAGTCGCAGTGTGAACGATCTCTTTTGGACTTAGTACTGTGGATGTTAAGGTGGTCTAAAATTGCTGTTTTGATATGATCAACGACCATTGGTGGTTTAGTGAGCAAATAGTAAATTACAAGGCTGTCAAGTATTGGAATGGAAGAGTCCTGAAATTTTCTGCCCATTAAAAGATGTGATGTTGTAGTAACACAAATAATAAAAAATTGCAAATGTTAAGGTGCTCAAGATGAGTTGGAATTGAATAGTTTGCCTGGGGAATGATATTAATCATTGCCGCCATGACCATAGTAGCTAACGGTGAGAAGTCCGATGATCATAGCACATACGACTAGTTATTCTCCCGTTTGGGATTTTTACCACACAATAAATAAGTCTTGGACTTACTTGCTGGAATAATGGGACTTAATAGTTCTAATTGGGCAGTATAAGTAAGGCGATATTATTATTACATGTCCTCTAACTTTCCTACTGTCCTGTTGACGAGTTGAAGCTAGTCGCGCCGTCAGTTTTTCTGGTGCACTTTTACTAAATTTCTGCAAGCTTTCACCTCTTCCTAGTATTAAACAGGGGCATTTGGCACTCAACTTTAGGGATAAAAAAAGGATAAAAGGATAGTACTGGTAGAATGTAGATTACTCTTTCGACATTTTTCCATACCAACTTTTAGCAATGATTATTATTGAAAACCGATTAATTTTTTTTTATTTTATACCATATTGGTCAGTTGGTCACATTAGGACCCCAAAAAAGTTATCATGTTTGCGATATTTGCAATAATCACAACCGTGATGTCACAATTACTGAAAACAATCAAAAAAACTCTAACAATCGAACTCCAGGTTACAAGCCCACCGCCTCAGCGGGTCGGTAAGAGATGGACAGGAGAGGAGGGTAGGAGATGGAGAAAGAAAAAGAGCGAGAGAGACAGATAAAAACAAAATAAGGATGAAGTGGAGAGAGAGAAAGAGTAAGAAAAGAAGAAATTCACCAAGGAGCTCAACATGGTGTACAAATTCATAAAAACTTATTTGCGTTCCTCCCACCCCCCTCTTCCTCAGAATCTTTATTCTTATTTTGTTTAAAAAAAAAAAAAAAAATTGAAGCTAATATTGGTCACCGGGGATTCGTACCAGATTCCTGAAACTTTTTTTAAGATTCCTTCTTTTCTTGCTTTTACTCCTTTCTTTCTAAAAGCAAGTGGATTTTCACAATTGTTAACCCTACGGGTGTTGTGGTGATGGCCCGCCCGGAAAGAGTGGTTGTAATAGAGTAATCATTCTTCATTCATATGTAACACATAGAAATTTTATAAATTTGGCTCTATAAAATTAAATATATTTTTTTTAATAACAGTTTCAGCACATTTCTTTAGTCAATAAAAAAATTTCTTCTAATGATTTTCACTGGGCAGAGTACTCAAAAATTATATTACGATAAAAAAATATAATTCGATATGAGATTATGCACTATGAGGCGGGGGAATCACTGTAACTTTTAACAGTGATCAGGTGATCACACATTAACACAACCCACGTGCTTTTAAAGGCTCTAACGGCGGGATTCCATAAAATTGAAGTACGAGAATAAAGTTGCTAAGCCTTCGAAGTTAAGGAGTTACCTGCAGTGTACTTTACATTACATCGACATCCGTAGCTTGCTAGAGAGGTCAGCAGACTCGTAACTGAAAATTCGGGGTATGGTTACCAAATATGGCAAATTATAGTAGTTAATTTATAGTAGTTAACTCGCTTTACTAAATCCACGCAGAAACCGGGACTTGAAATACCGATCGCCAGATTACAAGTCCGCCGCCTTATCGATCAAGCTATACTGTGGTCGGTTATTTCAAATATTCTGTTCAAAGGAAGTTTACTAAAATATGGTCATAATGTCCATGGTTTCTAAAAAGGGTTGATGGAAAATATAGTCAAACGGTAAAATCTTGTCTTACTTACAGAATAAGACAGACAGAAGAAAGTAAGGTTTGAATTTCAAAGACTGTTCACTTGAGTTGTGTCTCAATACTCTCAATTCAAGCCAAGTGTCAGCTATGGCTGGTTCAGTACCATTACAAAACTCGCACATGAAATTTTTAATAGAAAATTCCATGTATGCATGCTAGGCACTTAGGGGCACATTGTGAAGCCATATACGCCCTAAATTTAGGGCCACTAAGCCAGATATGCCCTCAATATAGGGCCACCAAGCCAGACACGCCCTCAAGTCGGAGTTTTAAGCCTTCACAGCGCACTATAGCCTATAGCCCGAAGGGATAGTGTCCACTTAGATTAAACTGATTAAATCTAATTATGTTTTATAATTTGGCCCTTAGGCAAGGAGGCATGTCAAACTTTCCGATAGATTTATATCAAAAAACTTATCAACCTCCATTTTCTTTTTTTAAAAAATTAATTCATTATACCACGTAACAACTTTCTCTGCCTTTCCAAAAATGTGATCAGAGACTAATCAATGGCGGAATTCTGGCGTCAGTAGTAAATTAACTCTAATAGGGTTAATTTGAACACAATGCCCAAGTGAACACTGAAGGATACCTCTTGCATATTATTAATATTTCAAAACTCAATAGACCTTTTGTAAGTTTTACATAGAGAACAAAACTTCAATGGGTTATAACTTATGAATGGACTTCAATGGTTTATAAATTAACAATTAGATTTAAACAAACAATAGATTAGTAAGAAAATTAAACAAACAATAGATTGGTTAGAAAAGGAGAAGCAGAGGGCTAAAGATATTAATGAAACACTATTAATGAAAATATCCAAGATACATATTAAGGGCGGAATTAATAGACGTTTTTGTAATACCTCTGTGGCGCTAAGTCACGGATTGCGTACTGTGTAAGATAAGCTTAAAAATGACTTGTCATCTCTATACAGGGTGTCCCACCAAACTTGGACACCTCAAATTACTAGGCCCCTGAAAGAGTTTTTGAAAAATAAAAAAATCTAGGGTACATGTGCTAATTATGCGGTTTCAGTTATGAAATTTTTTTTATACAGGGTGGTTCAAAAGTCAGAAATTGAGGTGTCAACTTTCGATTTTTAAATGGATCGACCTGAATTTTATTAGATAATTTTACTTTTAAATGATTCCTGAGTACTTTTTTAAACAAAAATATTACATACAGGGTGGTTTTTTTTTCGACCAATTTTTTTTCTAAATCTTGAATAATTCAAGTTCGGTTAATTTTTTCGATAACAAGAAGAGAATGTGTTTGTGTAATGAATACACGCACTTTCAATTGGCATCAAAAAATTTTATACAGGGTGGTTCACAAGTGAAATAATGACTTGATTTTTTTTTAAAACCGAGTTTTTTTAATTTTTTATTTAGGATTAATAATTCTCGTCTAATTTTACACATTTTTCGTTAGTCATATCGAAAAACAAAACTAAAGTGTTGTACAGGGTGAGACATAATTTTTTTATAACACCCTGTATATGGGCAGTCAAAGAGACGCAAAATTAAATATAAAGACTAAATATGCAAGAAAAACTTTGATTTTTAATTAAACTAAAAAGTTATGGTGTTTTAACTAATATTGTCGCATGGACCACCCTGTAGACATTTTCTTAAACCATCATATGGGTAGTCGAAACTGTCTAAAATTCAACGAGGAGTCCAAATCTGAAAGAAAAAAAATGAATTCAAAAAGCCATGCTCAATTTTGTGTCTACACCTACCAACTTTTTATTTCAAGTTTTAAAATCTTTCAGTGTGGACACCAAATTGAAAATGGCTTCAAATTCGTGTTTTTTACTTGTTTTTCCCACATGATTCGAAGTGTTCGTTGAATTTTATACAACTTAGAGTACCTACATGATAGTTTAAGAAAATATCTACAAAGTGGTCCATGCGACAATATTAGTTAAAAAACCATAACTTTTTAGTTTAATTAAAAATCAAAGTTTTTCTTGCATATTTAGTATTTATATTTAATTTTGCGTCTCTTTGACTGCCCATATACAGGGTGTTACAAAAAAATTATGTCTCACCCTGTACAACACTTTAGTTTTGTTTTTCGATATGACTAACGAAAAATGTGTAAAATTAGACAAGAATTATTAATCCTAAATAAAAAATTAAAAAAACTCGGTTTTAAAAAAAATCAAGTCATTATTTCACTTGTGAACCACCCTGTATAAATTTTTTTGATGCCAATTGAAAGTGCGTGTATTCATTACACAAACACATTCTCTTCTTGTTATCGAAAAAATTAAGCGAACTTGAGTTATTCAAGATTTAGAAAAAAAATTGGTCGAAAAAAAACCACCCTGTATGTAATATTTTTGTTTAAAAAAGTACTCAGGAATCATTTAGAAGTAAAATTATCAAATAAAATTCAGGTCGATCCATTTAAAAATCGAAAGTTGACACCTCAATTTCTGACTTTTGAACCACCCTGTATAAAAAAAAATTCATAACTGAAACCGCATAATTAGCACATGTACCCTAGATTTTTTTATTTTTCAAAAACTCTTTCAGGGGCCTAGTAATTTGAGGTGTCCAAGTTTGGTGGGACACCCTGTATATAAATGAGAAATATGGACGGGCTTTGTGTGCAGGAATTGTTTAGGCGAAACGGCAAGAGATAGCAAAAAATTGATGAGAGATGACCCCAAGTAAAATTGCCGAAAAACATCAGGACGACTTTCAAAGGTCCAAAATTCCAAACCGTCCTTGAGTTATGACCTTCCTCGAGTATTGCCTTGAGGAAGGGTCCGATTTTAAGACAGTCTTTGCCCTGGAACTTGAAATCTATCGCGAGGACCTATATTTTTTATTATTTAATAACACATTAGACAAAATTAACTTTCATTTAATTTATTTTAGACCACATACTGACGGTACCATTCTCGAGATATAAGCCAGAATGATCGAAATTTCGACCTTTTTTTCAGACTTTTCACGTTTTTTAACAGATTCCAGCGCGGAACTTAAAATTTATCGCGAGGACATATATTTTTTATTATTTAATAACACATTAGACAAAATGAGCTTTCATTTAATTCATTTTAAGCCACATTCTGACGTACCGTTCTCGAGATATAAGCCAGAATATTCGTAATTTCGACCTTTTTTTCAGACTTTTCACGTTTTTTAACAGATTCCAGCGCGGAACCTAATATTTATCGCAAGGACCTATATTTTTTTATTGTAAAACTGTCTCAGAACATCACATGCTTTTATTTGAGCCCTTTGTTGCCATATCTGACAAACCGTTCTCGAAATATAGGCCAGTTTGCTACATTATCAATATCGGCTATGATAGATTTGGCTCGGGATTTTGAACTTTACAGCGATGATGGTTGTGTGTGTGTTCGTGTGTGGTGTGTGTGTGTGTGTGTGTGTGTGTGTGTGTGTGTGGTGTGTGTGTGTGTGTGTGTGGTGGTGTGTGTGGTGTGTGTGGTGTGGTGTGGTGTGTGTGGTGTGTGTGTGGTGTGTGTGTTGTGTGTGTGTGTGTGTGTGTGTGGTGAGTGTGTGTGGATGAGTGTGTGTGGATGAGTGTGTGTGGATGAGTGTGTGTGGATGTGTCTGTGGGATGTGTCTGTGGGGATGTGTCTGTGGATGTGTCTTGTGGATTGTGTGTGTGTGGATGTGTGTGTGTGTGTGGATGTCTGTGTGTGTGTGTGGATGTGTGTGTGGTGTGTGTGTGGATGTGTTTGTGTGGATGTGTTGTGTGCGGATCTGTTTGTGTGTGTGGATGGGTGTGTGTGTTGTGTGTATTTGGTATGGTGTGGGTGTGGTGTATGTGTGTGTGTGTGTGTGTTTGTGTGAATGTGTTTGTGTGTGTGTGTGGATATGTTTGTGTGTGTGTGATGGTGTCTGTGGTGTGTGTGTTGTGTATATGGTATGGTGTGGGTGTGGTGTATGTATGTGTGTTGTGATGTATGGGTGGTGTGTGTGTGATGGCTTAGCGTAGCGGGTGCAGCCCGCTAGTAGAGAATAAGTGTAATAATTTCGCCCTAAAATTCCAAGGTATGCTGATAATTCTCCAGCCGATCAGAAAACAAAATGGAATTTTTTTCTGCGACACATGCAACATGGAGTTTCGCCAGCACACAAGGGTTTAGTGGATGACACGATGAATACACCAGTTATCGTTCTGTCACTCATGTTAAGTAACGTCCAGCGAGATTACCATTTGGATGGGTGACTAATCCGACCATACCATAACGAAACCTCGTACTTCTGGCTATTCTCGGCCCAACTCAGGGTGGGTGAGGTTATTTTGGATAGCTGGTCAGTTTCCAGCTATTTTTTGGTTGTTCCTCTTTTTATGATCTTGGTAGAAAGAAAAACTTTTAACACAAGATTAGAAGACTCCTCTGAGGTGTGACTACTGCCCGTAGCCCAGAGTTCCCGAGTTCGATTCCTGCTTGGAGCAGACTTTTCACACAAAAATTCTGTTCCCTCCGAACAAGTGAGTCTGGCAATTCCGGCCCTACCCAGGCTGGGTGAGCTGGTACGATTCCCAGCGAATGGAGGGTAAACCCCCGTCGTAACTACCTGAAGTCAGGGCGTTAAAACCAAATAGAATCAGTGGACATGAATGGAGCCTAATAGGCATAGGATCTGGAAGTCCATATACGAGTATATAATCCTCTCAACACCGTAATATAAGTATGAATTTGTCCCTTTCTCATGGACACGGAATTATTAGAAGACTCGTAATCACATCATTAACCTAAGTAAATCATTTTGCGTATTAATCTTGACCAATACTCTTACATTTCGTCTTAAAGTTCTTTTCCCTGCTCCTGGTCAATTCCTACCAAAAAGTCTCCTTCACATTCTCTTCCCATGCTTTGCTTATGAAACCTCAACCTTCCTCTACTTCACATTTCCTACTTCTCACTTTTTCTGGGAAATGCAAAAAACACTCCACTCAAACCCTTCTGTCCCATCCAGGAGAGGAGGTGTTTTCTCATACTTCCACCTCCATCTCCTTAATTTCTACCCCTATCTTTCTGCTTTCCTATGTCAATCCCTCTCTTACTCTCCTCTGTAAATAAATAATTATTTCCCAAAATTTCTTCTCCCTAATTTATTCTAGTTTCTCTCTCTCTTTCTCTCTCTCTCTCCTCTCTCTCTCTCTCTCTCTCTCTCTCACTCACTCACTCACTCACCCACACTCTCTCTCTCTCTCTCACACACACACACACACACACACACACCCACACTCACACATACACACACACACACCTCTCTCTCTCTCTTTCTTTTGTCTTTATCCTTTCTCCATTCTACTACCTTCGTCTCACTCAAAATATTTCCTCTCTGACTTACTCCTTCTCACACTCTTCTACTTTCTCTCCCTCTCCGTTCCCACCTCATTATTCATTCATCTTTGAAGCACGAGCGAGCTAATAATCTCCCAGCTCATCAAACTTGTATTAATTTTCACCCCCACTTAACGACACGACTTGGCGTTTTTATACTTCGTTTTAATGTTTATTGTTGTACAATCATAATCGTTATTGTTAACGACCCTGGTTGCCTCTCTCTCTCTCTTCCTTTTGTCTCTCTCACCCTCTTTCATATCTGTGTCTTTGTTTTTGAAGTTGTTTCCCTCACTACTCCTTTTCCTTCCCTTCTTTCTCTCTCTTCTTGAACCTTCTTCCTCACTCTCTCTCTCTCTCCCCCCCCCCCAAGATTATCTCACTCACTCCTTTCTTTTACTTTCTGATATTTCCTCTCACTTCTTTACCTTTCTCATTCCCTCTCTTTACTCTTCCTTGTCTTCCATTTCTCTCCTTCTCTCTTTTCCTCCCTCCCTCTCTTTCTCTCTTTCCCTCTTTCTCTCCTTCTCTTTTCTCCCTCTCTTTTCTCCCTCTCTTTCTCTGCCTCTCTTTCTCTCTCTTCTCCCTTTCTTTCTATCTCTCTCTTTCGCTCCTTCTCTTTCTCACCTTCTCTTTCTCTCCCTCTCTTTCGCTCCTTATTTTTCTCTCCCTCTCTTTCGCTCCTTCTCTTTCTCTCCTTCTCTTTCTCTCCCTCTCTTTCGCTCATTCTCTTTCGCTTCTTCTCTTTCTCTCCTTCTCTTTCTCTCCCTCTCTTTCGCTCCTTCTCTTTCGCTTCTTCTCTTTCTCTCCTTCTCTTTCTCTCCTTCTCTCTCGCTCCTTCTCTTTCGCTCCCTCTCTCTCCCTCTATTTCTGTCTATCTTTCTTCTTGAACTTACCACTTATTAAATAGTTTTTTTTTTATCACACCCATTCTATCTTATCTGCTTTTAATTTCTCTTGACCCCATCTTAGACACGCCTTCTCTGCTCTCCTCTCTTGTCCTCATTTCCTCAGAGAGGTCTCCCGGGTAGTTAGTTTTAACTGTGCCACATCTAACTCGGCGGGAAACTGACGTCGACCTGAAGAAGGGAAGTCATCATGGTCGCGAGACGGGAAGAGGAAGGGAAAGATTGGGAGGAACGGTGAGGGAGTTAGAAGAGGAGGGAGACGGGAAGAGGAAGGGAAAGGGTGGGAGGAACGGTGAGGAGTTAGAAGAGGAGGGAGACGGAATGAGGAAGGAAAGATTGAGAACGGTGAGGGAGTTAGAGAGTGGGGCGGGAAGAGGAAGGAAGGGTGGGAGAACGGTGAGGAGTTAGAAGGAGGGAGACGGGAAGAGGAAGGGAAAGAGTGGGAGGAACGGTGAGGGAGTTAGAAGAGGAGGGAGACGGGAAGAGGAAGGGAAAGGTGGGAGGAACGGTGAGGGAGTTAGAAGAGGAGGGAGACGGGAAGAGGAAGGGAAAGATGGGAGGAACGGTGAGGGAGTTAGAAGAGGAGGGAGCGGGAAGAGGAAGGGAAAGAGTGGGAGGAACGGTGAGGGAGTTAGAAGAGGAGGGAGACGGGAAGAGGAAGGGAAAGAGTGGGAGGAACGGTGAGGGAGTTAGAAGAGGAGGGGAGGAAACGGGAAGAGGAAGTGAAAGAGGGGAGGAGGAACGGGTGAGGGAGTTAGAAGAGGAGGGAGGCGGGAAGAGGAAGGGAAAGAGTGGGAGGAACGGTGAGGGAGTTAGAAGAGAGGGGGAGGAGGAACGGGGGAAGAAGGAAGGGGAAAGAGTGGGAGGAACGGTGAGGGAGTTAGAAGAGCGAAGGGGTGAGACGGAGGAGGAGAGACTGAGGGGGAACATTGACAATGGAGGAGATACAGAACCAGAGACGAAGATTAAAGTTGAGAGACAGAGGAGAGAAAATGTGATAGGTAGAGTTAGGAATAAGAATAAGTCATACTTTCCTTTATTTACAAAAAAATTGGGACCAAAAAAAATACATTTTTTTACAGATACGAACACAATGCTTCCGATTTCTAACATTAGAAATTCATCGGAAGTAAAAGCTGTCATCCAAATGCTTGCCCGACTCAAAAATTATACCATTTGCTGCACATTTCTGCTACCATTTAAGAGCTCTATCTCTGTACTAGACATAAAAAGACAAATAAAGAGCTAGTTCACAACATGTCATATTTTTTTTTACACATGAATAACATGACAAATAACTAATGCATCATATCTCCTATGTACCATCATACTCAAATATCAATCTCGTAATGCCGCCACTAGTTGTTGCCATTCCTACAACTGCCATGCATAGTTGTCATCTGACAATAGTGTATTTTTATTTAATTTTAAAAAATGAGTGTTTCACAGCCTTTTTTTAATTTCGTAGCCATGAAACAGGAGCTACTGTAGACGCTTGTGATCTGTGTTGTAGCCTGCTCTTCCCGTAGTATGCCTCCCCTCTGATGGGTGAGAAGTGACACAATACTTCCCATTTAGGTGCTGGGTAAACACGAGCGCACCAGAAGATATCTCTTACAAACAACTATAACCAATTTTTTAATACAATTTTTTCTCGGCGCGGGGGTTCGACCTTCCGCATGGCAAGCGAGTGCTTAACCACTGACCTATTCGTGCGCTGCGTGCCGCAAAAATAGAGCTTCGTATAGAGCCGCAAAAATTCCGACCCCGCCGGGATTCGAACCCGGGTCACCTGGAGTGCAAGTAGAGCATGCTACCGCTAGACCAAGGTGACTACTTTACTGATGGATATAGATTGAATCCTGGAAGGATGTCTCTCACCTGATCCGGACCTCTTTCGACTGCCATTCCGCGTGCTTATCGAAGCTGATGAGGATCGCCGCGATTTCCTGGAAACAAAAACAAAGACATGTTAATAAGGAGAGAGATGAAAAATCGAGGTGGAGTGGCAGAGAATGACTAGGGCATTCTCTTGACCCCGAAACACAAAACAATTGAAATTATAAATTTTCCATTTTCTCCAATTCATTTTCCTTTCTATTACCTATAAGGTAGAGAAAGTATTGTTTTTGGTTGTGTTTTTTATACATGTTGCAGGAACTCCCCGAACTAGAAATTCAAATCAGGAACATCTAGAACTTTTTAAGCGCTCTAGGAACAAGACAGACTTTTCGACGAAAATTCTGTTTCATCTAAACACGTGAGGCTGGCATTTCCGGCCCTACCCAGGCTGGGTGAGGTTAATGTGGGTAGCTGGTACGAGGAGGGTAAATGGAGGGTAAAACCCCCGTCCTGACTATCTCAGTCAGGACGTTAAAAACAAATAGAATCAACTGGTGACAATAGATCTTGTTCCCGCCGCGCCGTGTACCTACCTACAACCTACTATTAAATCTGGCCGCAAGAAAACTGATTTTGGTTCAATGAAAATTCGGGCAGATCAGTTCTCTGGCAGAAGCGCTCAAACAAACAACGTATCATTCTAGCGTAATAATATCTATCCTAAGTTTTTCCTTTCCAATAAATAAAGTATAACCAAGTTTGCATACAGAACTTTGTAGCCTATTTTTGCCAGGAATTCACATAAGGTCAGCACCAACCATTTTTGGTCAGCACCACTCATTTTGGTCCTTGGATCAACCATTTTTGGTCCTACGATCATACAGATCTATTTAGGTCGCAGTGTTAATTGTAAGGGTTTCATTGGAAACCCTGCAACCAGGTCAGATAATAATAATAATGGCTTGGCGGTCCTGGTCGAATTTTCAAAGTTTTCATCATCAAAATTTTAAGTATATAAATTTAAAAGAAAGAAAAATGATCCACCCTCTCACAGACATTTGAAAAAGATCATATGGGCATTCCACGGATCAAGAGAAGATGTATTGAAACTACTAGTGTGTTGGGCACTTTTCCAGTTTGTTCTACTATGGAAGATGTGTATTACTGTTAATAAATTTTGAATATACTAGACATCCTGATGCATTATACGTGATATCCAAACGTAGAAGAAAATTTTTACCATCAAGGATGTCACTGATGATATTTTAAAGAAAAAAGGCAATTGAGTTTGCGAAATAATAATAAATTTTTAATTTTAAAATGTTGTTGATGATTGTTTTGTATTAAAATTAAAGTGTAAATAAAAAAAGTAAAATAAGATATAATGTAAGCTAACACACTGATAGGTACATACATATGACTGTGAGCCAAAAAAGAAACAGCTGTCCAGATTAGCCATGTAAGTATGCATATCCTATCCATGTACTCGTATATACCTAACTTTCTACATTAAAGTATCACTTCTCTGTTTAATAATGACTGATTCTCTTTAGTAATGACAGTGCATTTAATAATGATAATGACTGATTAATCTGATGGTGCTAATTAAAAATACATGGTTGAGCTTGAAATAACAGAATTGGATTAAAACAAATTTAAAAATATACAACATTATATAAAAAAGTGGTATACTGGCACTTTTCAAGTACAAAGGAAGTAACAGCAAGGAAGAAAAACTTGCACTTTTCAAGCTCGGAATAATGCAACATAGAACAATCTATCCTCGCAACAACTTTTAGGCCGCGATTTCCAAAGTTGCCTTACATCAGCGCGAGCTCAACTTAGGAAATGAACGGTGTAAATCGTGTAGGTTCCCCTCCTTGTGTTAAGTAAGACAAGCGCTTTCCACCAAACTTGTACTTCTCGTAAAATATTTCGAAAAAGTAAAGTTGAAATTTTCCGAAACTTTACAAGATAGGTTGGTGGCGGAGGGGGGTGGGCAGGGTGGTAGAAGATAGGACGGAGAGAAACTCTCGGCTGTTATTACAATTTTCAGCCTTCTTAACCCGGGGTTTTTAGTTGAGAAAATAGTTTCCTTTGAATAAGATTTCAAGGAAGTCTTTATTGCAAAGGCGTTGTTGTTAGTTTATGAAAATGATCGATGCAATTTGTGATACATTCATTTTTGGTGATGATGAAATGGAATTTTTTGTATTAAATAACTGGATATAAATTGTCGGCTTGGTCAGAAAAAGTCCAACTTTTTAATGTTTTTTAAACAGGACAGGAGTAATTTTCACTAATAAAATAGCCGGTGTAAAGTCACAAAAAAACTATACAAGTCCACATTCATACCTAATAATTATGTACCATGCTTGTATTAATTGCAAAATTTACATTAGTAGGTATGGCAGAAACTCGTAGCCACGACCAGCTGTTGATTGGCAAATACTTTGGTTTGTATATGTATAACTATAATGCAGATAACTACCAACTATAAGTTGTCACATTTTTGTTAATCACTTTCGTGATATCACAAATACTCAAACCTGCTTTACTAAGGGTGGAATTAATAGACGTTTTCGTAATATCTCTGTGGCGCCAAGTCTCGGATTGCGCACTGTGTAAGATAGGGAAATTTGACGTTTAGCAAGGACTTAAGTGATTGATGTTGTCTATTAATTTCGACCTAAATCTACCCTAAACCCGGGACTTGAACCACCGACCTCCAGGTTACAAGTTCGCCGACCTTGTCAAACAAGCTACTGAGGTCTACCAACCATACATACAATGTTGACGTTTAGAAACTTTACGAAATTATATCCGGACTGGATAGTAGTTGAATAGGTAACCGACCTCAGTAGCTTGATCGATAAGGCGGCGGACTTGTAACCTGGAGGTCGGTGGTTCAAGTCCCGGGTTTAGTAAAAAAACGAGTGACATTGCGAAAGTGTTCAACACAAATATGATAACTTTTTTGAATGGGTATAATAAGAATTAGGATTCGAACACTTCCATGTTCAAGTGTTCAAAGTCTTTGATAGTGAAACAAAGTTTATCCAATATAAAGTTGCAGTTTTGTAAATGAAAATCTCGATGCAATTACAAAAGGCGCAAGGGTTAAGTTAAATCTGAGAAAGATATAGAAAACAAGAAATAAAATGTGCATTTTGAATTCTCGTATAGTTATACGGCCGACTCTTACAAAAGCTTAGTAATTGTTTAAAACTGTAATCTTTATTGCACCGTGAATTTTAAGCTGCTATGAATATTATTGTAAACTTGGGCCTCTTTTCTGCTTGCATTTCAGGCCTGTTATCGTAGAGGTGCAGCTTATGCAAAAGTGCATTAGAAGAAAAAAAGGCAGACGATATTGACAAAAGTTTCAATTCAATTATTGAACTTTTTTGTTCCAAGATTATTTTATGGGCAAACAACACGGTTACCGGGTTACACAAATAAGTGATAAGTCTCATCCAGCCTGCGTGGGGCAGGGAATAGCAGAACATAGACTGCCACGATGATCATTAGTGGATTCGAAATCAGACACCATGAGAACTAATAATGTATCATTTTTTTTTTTTTTTTTTTTTTTTTTTTATAGATTTGCTCTTTCAATAATATCTAAAAAAAAAAAATGAATAAAGATTTTCTTCTAAACTATTAAAATTAGATTTTTTCTGTACAGGGTTTTTATTTGAAAGCCTTGAAACATCAACAGCCACTTCAGAGTTTCGTTGTCTGAATAATGTAAAAATAGTAAGCCCTAGTTAAAGTGCTTCAAGAAAAAATAGTAAGCCTTGTGATTAAACACAAAGAAAACATGTTTTAACTTTAACTCAACATTATTTATTTACAGTTTATTTTTATACAAAACAAACAACAATAAATTAATATAAAAAAAATGAGAAAAACCTAAAAATATATATGTACAACAAAAATATAGAACATTATTAATTTTTATTTACAATCTTTTGTAATCCGGGGCGAAGTTAAGTGTTTTAGGCATTCTCTGCCACTCAATCCAGGATTTCATTAATAAAAAAGGCGGATAAGATAACATATTCAGTTTTTAAATGAAAAAAATCAAATCAGTTTAAAGTTTCAGCACTGGCTTTCCACACACCACTCCGGTCGTCTGCCCCCCTAATGCCCCTACGCCGGGCCCTGTACGCGGGATCTCTTGCTTCTAGTCTTCTACTTAAGCGTCTGGTAATGGCATCATTTAGCATTTCATTTTATTCCACATTACACACATCCAGAGATAGGTAAGCACTAAGACCCATAATCTGAGGGGGCTTTTCCTGGCGCGATTTTCCGGGAAAAACTTTGCGAGCTCACAACAAGAAAGTACAATTTTCAGTTTCTTTGTTGAACTATTATTGTGCGCTTCTCTAGACTAGGAAGCTTTGGAATATTTTTACTTGTTGGATGCATGGGCTCAGTTGGAATAGTTTCAATATTGAGAACCACGTAACCGTCCTATCTAGCTTCGAATCAATCCACACTGAGAAAAAAAAAAATATAGAGGACATCCTTGTTAGCTAGTAAGTTATCCTTAAACGAGGATGAATCATCCTTGTTAGCTAGTAAGTTATCCTTAAGGATGAATGTCCTCGATAATTTTTTTTCTCAGTGCATGATTATCAAACACCTCGGCCGAGGTGTGAAGAACGCCTATACAAAGAAAGAGACGCCTTACACTCTGCCGGGCTGGCAGAGTGTAAGGTTACGGAAAACATAGTTCCCATGCATTTCATGTACTTTCAGCCAGCGAAAAGTGCAACATGAATTTCAAAAATCGCGATTTTTATTGCAGAAATTGGGCTCTACGTTGAAAAATAAGTTGATTTGACTCTTTGTTTGACTTCCTAGGCCACCGGGAACCCTATTTTCGAGACCCCCCAACAATCGTGAAAGACATGAAAAGATTCATAATTTTGTTTTTTTTTTTTTTTTTTTTTTTTTTTTTTTTTTTTTTTTTTTTTTCATACGGATCCTTTGAGACCCTACTTCGTGTCTTTAACTTGGCACTGAAGATTAAGTGAGGTGTCTAAAGTGATCAAGATATACTGGAGATGAGCCCGGACCAAAAAAAAATTCTAAATTATAAGCGGGCGGCCCATTTGGGCGGCCTCGGGTTTTGGGAGCCCAAATCGGGAATTGAAGGATAATACTAGTCTTAAGTGGTATCAAATGAAAGATCTTGATGAGCAGATACCAAATTTATTGATTTCATTCCTTCATTCGGTCCACTTGGTGGCACCTGGTGGCTTTTTCATTTTCTTTGGCGGGTAGGTACCTTCGAATTCTTAGCTTAGTGGTCAGATCTTGGCCAGTATGTATTTTTCGAGATGACCTCGCTCTCTCACTGCAAAATTTTAAAGTTTAAGTTTCCAAGTACTAATTTAGTTCATTTTCAGTCCGTTTCTGTAGAAGATAACTTTGTCTATTGGTAGCCTGCTCGACCTGCCACCCAGTCAGCATGGGTTCGAATCCTGGCGGGGACGAAATTTTTTAGCTCTATATTTTCAATTTGGGCTTAACGTTGTTTTGTTTTTCCGATCTTTATATTTGATCTTCATGACGACCCCATTACCCTCGCGAGGAAAATTTTAGAAGTTGCAGAATTGGACAATGACCTGTGGCGGCATTACGAGATTGATTTTGGACAATCATGGTTGGATGGAGATAAAATATGATGAATTATGTAGCTCTCATAATGTCGATGCTACTCACTAAAAGTTGTGACAAAGTAGTGACTTTGGCCAAGTGGGTAGCATACTAGGCTTGGGTTCGATCCCCTTGAGGGAAGTTTTTTTTCTCTGTCCATTATGTCCGGGTACACTCATACCTCGTGAGGTATTGATAAGGGACTTCACAACCGAGTTCTCTCCCGCTCATGGTTTTATCAACACCAAATTGTCTCCAGTCGCGTCGCTTGCATTTTTACCTGATTTTATATCTACATAGTAGGCCTAGCATAAAAATTATAATCGAAACACCTAGGAATCATTGATATAGACCTGAGGAATGGCCTTCTATGTATTTTTTCTAACCCTATGATAAACCCAAGGCATGGCCTTCTATATATTTACCAAACCCTATTATAATCCCGAGGCATTGCCTTCTATGTATTATCCTTAACCCTATATACTATATTCCTGAGGCATGGCCTTCTATGTATTTTACCTAACTCTACTAAACACTGAAGGCATTGCCTTTTATTACTTAGAGATTTAAAAGATTTCCTTATAAAAGGCCCATTCTTATATAAAATGATAATTTTATAGTTTTCATTTTCTTAAATATCTAATGTAAAAAAGCATATATGGTCTTATTTCCGGGAGAGATACTCGTGGTGACCCCTGCAACAAGCCGGAGAGAATTCGGGAAAAAAAAAGGTCAACGGGAGAGAACTCATTACCTCACGTTGATAAGGTGATTACAAATTAATTTCTTTGGCATTTGTAAATCCAGGTGTTTTAGTGTCCCTCATAGGAGGCTCCGAGGTCTATTTAGCATTGAAAGATAAACCTAATCATGTGGAGAATAGAATCAAAAGATCTTGCATTGCAAATTTATATATTATTTACTCACTTTGGGGACTTAGGGGGCCAAATCTGTGATCCAAATACATATTGACCTTAGAAAAATTAAATACGTACTGCTAAAACTATATCTTAAAAAAGACAACTTGGTACATTCACATTTTCCCAGCTTATTTACTTTTGTCATTCCTAATGTTGCGGTAGTGTATGAACCTATATTTTCGTACAAAAAGAACTGATATCCCCCCAAAAACACCACTTCGTGGTTAAAAAAAGAAGAACGAATGATTATAATTAGCTAAAAATAAATGATATCAAATTGAGAACACCTTGTCCCATCTCTTTCTATATCTCTGCACTCCTCTCTGAATTTATTCCTCTTATGTTTAGCTTTATTTATCGTTTCTAGGGGTCATCCCAAACTTGATTTCTCTTTAAATTTACTTGTTGCACGGCAATAAAAAATGGCGGTCGCGGTGTAATTTTCTCGATTCAAATCAAATAACTTCAGAAAAATCATACTCCGACCGCCATTTTTTACTGCCGTGCAACAAGTAAATTTAAAGAGAAATCAAGTTTGGGATGACCCCTAGAAAGGATAAATAAAGCTAAACATAAGAGGAATAAATTCAGAGAGGAGTGCAGAGATATATAAAGAGATGGGACAAGGTGTTCTCAATTTGATATCATTTATTTTTAGCTAATTATAATCATTCTTTGAGTGAGGCGTTCTTGTTTTTTTAACCACGAAGTGGTGTTTTTGGGGGGATCATGGATTTCCATAATAATAATAATAATAATAATAATAATAACACTCTTTAGTGGAAAGTAACCACCAGGCGAGGTTAATGCTCAAAGTATTTTCTACCATCTAACTCTCAGGGTCTTATTATTATGTGGTCACAAACTTAAATTAATGAGGAAAAATCCATGCACTGGGTTCATGCATTTCATCAAATTCTTTGATGAAATACTAGAAAACAGAACGCCATTTATTGACTTACTCCATTTATTGATACGTAATTTGCGTAGTGAAGATCACATCACGGAGATGTTGACAGAATGCCTGAAGCTCAGACGTTATCCCAAAGTTAACGCTTCTAAATTACCACACATACATAACATAACGGTTAGAGGCACATACATAACTTTCCGTTAGAGGTAACTATCTATCAAGCCATGCTTCAGGTAGGCACAACTTTCAAACTTTGTGCTGAGCTTCAATTTATAAAGATTTAAAATGCTGAAAGTTTTTTCCAGCGATGCTCATCATAACTCTACCCCTTGCACTGGAGAACAGAGACAAAGCTGACGGCTTTCTTTTTATGAAGCGCCTGACGCGGGAAAGAAAAATGACTCGTTTATGTTGATTGCATTTAAAGGACCACTCCTTTAAATGAAAAAGAGTTCTTTTTGGGGATAGAGACAGAAGGGTTTAAATGAGAATTATGAGGAGATTCAGTTCAACAATAATTAAAATTGTAAATTATCTTCGACGATAATAGAAGTTGATTTTGATTTTCAAAAAATCCTTATTGTGTGGTCGTTGTTTAAATCTTTAATGAATAAGAATACAAAACGAACACAATGCTTCCGATTTCTAGTATTAGAAATTTCTCGGAAGTAAAAATAATACTGATTGGGTATGTTCTGCCTTGATCTGAATTTCCATAATTGTTCTAATCCTTGGACTCGTATACTCGTATGTGTTGTATGTAAAACCTATGTCTAATGTTCATAAGAAATTATACCTATACAAGTATAAAAGTACTTATACTTTTATGTATAATAAAAGTACTTATGCATTTATGATGTTAAGATTTGATACAGCTAAAAGAGTAGGAACATCAAAATTTCCTTACTATTTGTTGTTCAAGCTTCAAAATTGACATCCTTCAAATCCCCACCACACAAATCAATAGCAATTTGTTTCGGTTCCCAATTTATGTATTCTCCCTCCCATTGGAAAATTATTCCTTGTCTCTCACGGCGAGAAAATTGCAATCGGGGTTGGGCGGGGCACTTTATAATGTATTTTAATACAGCCATATAAGAACGGGAATCCCTTTAAGTTAAATATCGCCCTGGTTAATACACGCTAGGCACGCTAGCAGAGTATCGCGGGATCTCATGTATCGGAAAGCCTTTTGAAAAACGCTCTTGCTTGCTAAAATTACCTATTTGTTGATGTAACCTTTGGAATTTTCCATATTTTTCACAGTGTCTAACTTTGAAGACGGGTATACGTTACAAATATTATTTATATTATTGTAAAAATTATAAATTACATAAATAAATACCACCACCCCACAAAACAAGAGGACTGTATCCCCTTAGTGTGGGGTAGTCGCATTAAATATATATTACCAGATGTTACCTATTATGTACAATTATGTATTATTAATGCAAATAAATTACAAATGGAATATTGTTGAAAAAATGTCGAGAATTATTTTATAAGCAGGCTCGCAAGTTTCTAGGTTAAGCCATCTTTCAGTGGAAAGGTGTCGGAAGTTTCCTGATTAAGTCGGGAGTTTTCTTTACTGTATTGTAAGAGAAATGAACTTTTCACAGTGCTTTCAGCACAACATGATTGATGTTTCAAACGACAAGTTTCTAGGTTAAGCCATCTTTGAGCTACTTCAGTTTAGAGTGAGCATATTCCCATGCAGAGTTTTTTGTACAAAAGGTTTCAATTTCGCATCTTTTGCCTATTATTTATTTACACTTAATTTTTTTTATACATACAAAACACTCAACAATTAATTAAGAACAAGGAAAAAAACTTAAAAATACATACAAAAAATATAGAACAAAAATACTTCCTATATTTACAATTGTCTTGTTATCCGGGGCAAAGTTAATGCCTTAGGCATTCTCTGCCATTTAACACCTTACCACGTATCTACTTAATTCGTAGAAACACGTTAGAACAGCCCTCTAACCGCAAGTCATAAGTGTCATAACACACAAAAAGCTGGCACACGAAAGTTTATTTTTTAATAAAAAAAGGTCCCGTCCCCACAACCGAGTCTTTTGTTTTCACATCTCATAAAAGTTAATGATTCCGTTCAACAGTTTTTATATCAAGTCCAAAAGCGAACAAAAGTAGCATCTCGCATGCACATGTGTTGTGAAATGTTAATAATAATAATAAACAATAATAATACCTCGTACTAGTAATACTAATAATGATAACGGTGATATCAAAGGTTTTGGAGTCGGAGAAAACCCACGTTTAAATTCATTAAGTGGTAATATCAGACATTGCCTTTTGCTTTGAGAAGAAAGGCTTTTTGTAATGACCCCTCTCGTGTTATGGTTCCAACTGCATGTGTATGAGAGAAAGCTTCGGCTGTTATGTATGTAATGTACACATGTGACTATGTATGTAAATATGTATATGCTTGTTCTTCTGTGGGTTAGGGACTGTGTGAATGTGCATTAGATATTTGATTAAGAATAGAAAGAGGAAAGAGTAAGAGTGGAACAAGATGTTGATGAGAGGGGAGAGAGATAAGGGAGAGGAGAGGGAGAGAGGGGAGAGAGAGAGAAAAGGAAGAGGAGAGAGAGAGGAGAGAGAGAGAGAAAAGAGAGAAGGAGGAGAGAGAAAAAGAAGAGAGAGAGAGGAGAGAGAAGAAAGAGAGGGAGGAAAGAGAGAGAGAGAAAAGAAGAAATATAGAGACAGGAAAAGAGTGAAGAAAAGAGAGAGAGAGAGAGAAAGAAGAGGAGAGAAGAAAAGAGAGAGAGAGAGAGAGAGAAAAAGCGCGTACACCAGGCGAACTACAAAGGACGAAGAGAAGGAAGATGTTAGAGAGAGAAAAGGAGATAATTCTGTACCATGTGTATAATATTTAAGCTTTTCATTGTTAAAAACATGGGGTCTACCTCCAGTCTACAATGTACAAACATATAAAAACATATACTCTAAAAAGAAATAAAAACATATTCCTGTAGTATTTGGTGTAATATGATCTGACAAATTTTGAAAAGTTTGATATTATCTTACCAAATAAATTTTGAACACTTGTATGGCCTACTAAATTTACGAACATAAAAACTTAAAAATAATGGACTTCAGTTTCTACTTATACAATATACATATTAGTAGCTATATCTATGTAACGCGAACATAACTGAGACCTAGACCCTAGGGTGGTCCCGGTACCACGCAGAATAATCTCATATTAAAATCTAAGCGGGCTTGACGGAGTCCCGAAAATCGTCTACACCTTGGTGTAGGTACTAGGGTTTAGGGTCCAGTGTCCAGGGTATAGGGTCTAGGCCCAAAGTCCTCGTTGTGGTCGCCTACTGAGGTACATAATTATGCTCAGAAAATTTTATTTTATTTCGTCACCATCGGCGAACACTGGGAAATAGCAAAATATCTATTTGACTAGGTAATATTGTATTTGAGCTAATTTTATTCAAATTCGCATCTTTAGACTAATGTTCATCAGTTGTTTGTGTAACCATAATACTCTTATGTATGTAAGTGTATACAGCATACATAATATGTTATGCAGTTTTGTGCCTATTTACATATATTGTTAGGTTTTTCCTCGTGTGCTTTCTGCTTTCTCTCTTGTAGCACATATCGCTTTCACCCAACACCTAACCCACCTCTATTATTACTACATGTACCTACTTACCTCATGACTTACCAACAGCTTTTTATATTCACGCCTGTGTTAGCAAAAACTAACACGAACAGAATCGCCAACACTATAAGGGACAGTTCAATTCTCTGGGGTGAAATTGAAAAGAAAAAAATCTGGTGTAAACATCACACGACTTTCCTTATCCCCCAAAAAGGAGTCGAATTCCGCCACTGGTGACTCAACGGTAACAGATAACTAAAAACCAATGCCAAATTCGTAATCAGCACTTCAAAATCATTGAATTTGATATGTCACAACCCCCAACTACGATGAATAATAAAAAAGTTAGTCAAAGCGGGTCCCCCCCAAATACCGGTAAATTGGGGCCGAGTTCCAAAAAGTTCAAGATATCAAAAAAATGATCAGAATAGACCCCTATTATTTTTTTAATCTAAAAAAATGTTGTTCTCTAAAAAAATTTGTATCTTTAACCAATTTAAAGAAGCGGCGCTTGCGGCTAGCATTTGCGGCCTTGTGGCCGCAGAATGCGGCCGATTTCAACCAAAAGTTTCGTGGTTCGTCTGGTGTATAAAACTAATTTGTGTACCAAATTTCAAGTCTCTAGCTTTTACCGTTCTTGAGATATCCTGTTCACACACACACAGACAGACAGACAGACAGACAGACAGACGCACGGACCAATGGCTGAAAACAACTTTTTTGGTATCCTGAGGCCATGATTCGTCCAGAAATGTGAAAAACTGGGTAGGTCAAATTTTCGACGAATACAATACTTTCCTTATTATAAGATAAGGAAAGTAAAAAATCATGGTCTT
Organism: Bactericera cockerelli; assembly: GCA_024516035.1. Lineage (NCBI taxonomy): Eukaryota > Metazoa > Arthropoda > Insecta > Hemiptera > Triozidae > Bactericera > Bactericera cockerelli. The sequence goes on along the minus strand of CM044955.1, from coordinate 28,802,346 downwards.
GTAGGTTGACATACCTACAATAGGTATTAAGTATTTATGTTAATCACAAAAGTGATATCCCAATTATAAATACTTATAATAATAAGACTCTTTGGTGGAAGGTGACTGCCAGGCGAGGGTAACGCTCAAATGCTTCTACCACCCAACCCTCAGACTCTTATTATTATATGGTCACATACTCAAATTAATGAGGAAGAATTCATTTATGTTAATCACAAAAGTGATTTCATAATTATTTCAAATATTTGCGGGACTCGGAACACCGTGTTTCAGGTCGCGTCCACAGTGACTACTTAAAGAAACTACATGATAATATGTATTTGCACAATATACATAGCAAAATGGTAGTATTACATAGCAATTAGGTACTAGTACATAACAATATGGTAGTAGTACATAGCAGTATGGTACTAGTACATAGCAATATTGTACTAGTACATAGCAATATGGTAGTCGTACACAACTGGGAATAACGGACTCTTTTCTTCCCAGCTCTATGTGTTTCTGGTTGTGCTCGGGTTAACAAGAGAAGAGCACGCCAGGCGTGAGTGCATCTGCTTAATTACATTAAATAAAGTCTCCGTGATAAATTAGGCTCTGGTAAATAACACCCCCTCCACCCACACTCCGGGAGTGCTCCCTCTTTAGTGCCGACAGTAACTGTAGTCATTCTGGTAAGAGACGGTAACTGAAAGGGTAGTCATTCTGGTAATGGACTGTAACTGAAAGGGTAGTCATTCTGGTAATGGACTGTAACTGAAAGGGTAATCATTCTGGTAAAAGACAGTAACTTTAGTCATTCTGGTAAGAGACGGTAACTAAAAGGGTAGTCATTCTGGTAAGAGGCCGTAACTGAAAGGGTAATCATTCTGGTAAGAGACGGTAACTGAAAGGGTAGTCATTCTGGTAATGGACTGTAACTGAAAGGGTAGTCATTCTGGTTTGGGCAATATTAGGGAGAAGATTAGAGAAGATCACAGATTATGAATAGATCAGTAGTCTGGCTGGAGGATTATGAATAGATCAGTAGTCTGGCTGGGGGATTATGAATACATCAGTAGTCTGGCTGGGGAATTATGAATACATCAGTAGTCTAGCTGGGGGTTATGAATACATCAGTAGTCTGGCTATGGGATTATGAATACATCAGTAGTCTAGCTGGGGGTTATGAATACATCAGTAGTCTGGCTGGAGGATTATGAAGAGGGAGTAGAATACATTGATCTGGCTAGAGGACTATGTATAAGGAAGAAGTAGACACTTCTTTGGAATAATTTACTATAACCGGGAAAATATTAGGTAGACAAGTAATCTGGGTGAGCGACTTTCAAGAAGTAGACAAATTGTAAGGGTTAGGACTACAAAAGATCTGTACATAAGACTACTTTTCTAGTAGGATAACTAAATAGACAGTTAACACTAGAAGTGTGGCTAGGAGACTATAAAAAAATGAGGACCAGTCAAACTCTTAAGGGACTATAAACAGGGTAGTAAGAAAAAAGACCAGTTATCTAGCTGGTGGACTAAAACTGTAATAAATACAATAATATATAGTAAAATATTTCCGTTCTAATATTAGAAATTTATCGGAAGTAATATCCATGAGTTGAGGACACGAGTCCCGAATAGGCCCATGTGAAAGTTGTAATGGGAAATTTAAAGTTTTTCTTCATGACTCTACTCAGCATGTTATTCCTCTTGTGTGTGTGCAGACTCCCCAGTTCTGTTGATACATGGTTCTGGGGACGCTTCTCATGACTCTACTCAGCATGTAATGGTTTGTGTCTGTGTAGACTCCCCAGTTCTGTTGATACATGGTTCTGGGGACCTTCCCATGACTCTACTCAGCATGTAATTCCTCTTGTGTGTGTGCAGACTCCCCAGTTCTGTTGATACATGGTTCTGGGGACGCTTCTCATGACTCTACTCAGCATGTAATGGTTTGTGTCTGTGTAGACTCCCCAGTTCTGTTGATACATGGTTCTGGGGAACCTTCCCGTGACTCTACTCAGCATGTAATTCCTCTTGTGTGTGTGCAGACTCCCCAGTTCTGTTGATACATGGTTCTGGGGACGCTTCTCATGACTCTACTCAGCATGTAATGGTTTGTGTCTGTGTAGACTCCCCAGTTCTGTTGATACATGGTTCTGGGGAACCTTCCATGACTCTACTCAGCATGTAATTCCTCTTGTGTGTGTCAGACTCCCTTAGTTCTGTTGATACATGGTTCTGGGGACTCTACTCAGCATGTAATTCCTCTTGTGTGTGTGCAGGTTCCGTTCTTTGATACATGATCTGGGATGTCAACATCCAATACGTAATATTTTTTCCCGGCAAAAAAGGCTGGTGCAGGTAGCTGTAAACTAGAAAATTTCTATGAATGTTTCTGCTAAAACAGTAAAACAATTTCAGGGAAATATTTTCTTTTTTTTTTTTCTCTCTCTCTTACAAAACAAGCCAGATCACTGTTGGTAGGTGTGCACAGCACGACTTTCTCTCCTAAAGAAATAGGTGAGTTATTCACATCGCGTCCTCGCACAAGAAAATTCTCGACAGCTCCTCATATCAAATGGCTACTTGAGTTCGATTCCCCAAACTGGACATGAAATCTGTTCCCAGAGGTATCAATCAAAATTTCCTGAAGCAGTAATCCCTCATCAGGGCAAACGATTACCAACCCTTCCTTTCCTTCCCTCATCAACACCACCACCACCTTCAAACTGTAATTTTTTCCTCATACTCCCTTCACTAGAGTAAATTTTCCCTCATTCTCTCCCTCATAGGTACATGTACTTTCTCCCTACTCTGCCAATCAGTTGGTAATGGGATTTTTAACGGGGTCTTGTCTATTCCCCTTGAACATGTTCCCTGGGCATTTCCTATTTCTTATTCGAATAGTGTCTACTGCAAGCAAGCCCTGGACAGTCTCTTCTTCAGTTGGTAATTCAACCTAGAGGGAATAATGACGACTATTTTGATTTCACGTGAAACAAATTCAATTTAGCTTTAAGATTTAAAGAGGTAAAATGATTAGGCTCGCACGGTAGCCGATTTCCTATAGTATTGCTCCCCAAATCCCCCAATCAATGGTAGGAAACCTTCAAGTTTATGTACTCATTGTCAAGTAATATTTTAAATGTACACTTTTTTTTAATTCATAGCCGATAGTAAAAACTATAAAGTAATAAAATTCTTAAAATAATGTAAAAACATATTTGGAATAGGTCTAACCCGGGACATTGTCATCGAAAAGAACATGTTGAGAGTTTCTAAAAAATATTTACTATAAAATTATGCATAGCACATCTGCAGTATTTACCTTTGTGTAAATTTCCACTTTTCCATACAGAGATACAAGATACAAGTCATAACAGAGATACAAGAGTCATGTACTCTCTCACTTTAGAAACTTTCTTGGTAATCCAGAGGTTGCGGGTTCGAAACCCAGCCGGGACATGACTTGTTATCCTCCCACTTGGTACTTTTACCACATAATAATACGTCTTGGGCTTATGCTGGAATTATTGGACTTTATAGGTATAAATAAGGACGATATTATTATATCATGCACTATATCACTATACGATTCTGGCTACCATCTCCACTGTCTGGCTACCATCGTTCACGATGACGCCACCCTATGATGATGACTATACTATAGTTTCAAATAGGATAAAATCAAAAATCAGCATAAAAGATCCTCTTATTTTTCTTTATCTTTTGCAATTTTTCCACACCCTGTACATTGAAATGTCATTTAGGAACATTTTTCTAGCTCCAGCAGCATTGCTTCAAATTGGCAACTCTCAACCACGTGCTGAATTCCGAATTCCTGGAACTATGTACGCTACGTGACATACCTATATTACCTATATCCCTGGTCTTATTCGTCTTTTCTGACAGTTTTTGATTGGTTTGGTAAAAAAAAAAATCTATGATAAGAGGCTACATTTTCTACGGATAATACTGTTTAATTCTGACAGTTTTTGGTTTATTTGGTAAATTTATTTGTTATTTTTTTGTATTCTACTTGCTACATTTTCTAGGGATAGTAATGTTCAATTTTAGTTTTGACAGATTTTGGTTGATTAGGTCATTTCTCACGGTCTTGGTGGATTTGGACATTTCTAACAGTTTTTTTTTTTTTTAATTGATTTGGTAAAATCTTTGAAACTGATTGCGTTTGGTTTGGTAATCTCCATTTTCCCAAATCAAACACTTTTCTTGGTAATCTTCATTTTGCCGACCTCCGTGGCTCAGTGATTAAGAGCGTTGATTACTGACCCGGAGGTTGCGGGTTCGAATCCCAGCCGGAGTGGAAAATTCTGACGGAGTTTTTCCGTTTCCCGAATGGATGTAAAGGTAAAGTGCCCTGAAGTGCGGTTCCGGGGCACAATACTGACAAAAAAAATTCCATTTGATTTGGTACATTTATTTCCAACAGTTTTTAGTTGATCTTCATTTTTAACAGATTTCAATTAAATTTGGTAAATACATTTTTAACAGTTTAATTTTGATTTGGTGAATTCATTTCAGACAGTTTTTGTAAAAATTGTCGTACGAGTAGTTAGTCCCTATCTAAAGGTTGGATCTACCAAAGAGTTACATCGGTCATCCCGGGCAATGTGTCTGTAAAATATTATATTAGAGTTAAAATACCCAGCTTCTCAGATTTAAAGTTGGATGTGCTGGCGAAATGGTGGACCCCTTAGATGGACCCCGAAGAGCCTATGCAGGACCATCTTATTACTGGGGAAATCTATTAGAGGGTTATAACTTTGAAAATACTTATTCCGGTCTTATTTTTGCATTGGTTAATGGTCATTCTCCTTCTCATGGGAATTTGCCATACAGCCACCCCGTCAATTTAAATAAATAACATACTTGCCACAGTGACCACGTATCCACGGATGTTAAGTGCACAAAACAATACCTTTGCAACAGGGGACACGGAAACTAAGAATTATTACCTTAATTAAAAATGAGAAAATGCAATTTAATAAATTCCCAAAACCACATTTCTTGCACCTTCCAGGGCGGAGTGAGCTTCTGGAAAAATTTCGTGGTTTTCGCATCTTTTTCACCCAGCAGGATTAGTCTCCCCTCTGTCTGGCTTCTTTTTTGTTTTCATAAACAATGCTAGGAATTTTACCTTAATTTTTAATCCCCCAAAAAACACTACGTGTAAAAATAGTCGTCAAGTGTTGGAATGATCAAAAAGAACTGATATCAAAAACGTCAATTTTCTATGTTTGAAGGAATTATTTTTCACGTAATTAGTCTCTTGATAATTCAACCAAAATAATAGCCTCACAACAACAATACACCTTTGAGCAAACTTCGATTTGGTATTTTGAGAATTTAACCAAAAAAAAGCCACACGACAAAACAATGCTCTTGTAAGAACAATGGCTCTGTAATTATGCAACATTGTTCTTACAAGAACATTGTTTTGTCGTGTGGCTTTTTTTTGGTTAAATTCTCAAAATACCAAATCGAAGTTTGCTCAAAGGTGTATTGTTGTTGTGAGGCTATTATTTTGGTTGAATTATCAAGAGACTAATTACGTGAAAAATAATTCCTTCAAACATAGAAAATTGACGTTTTTGATATCAGTTCTTTTTGATCATTCCAACACTTGACGACTATTTTTACACGTAGTGTTTTTTGGGGGATATCACTACTTTTTGATTTAATTGATTTTCCTCTGATAGATGAAATAAAACTAATCAACAATCAACAGATAAAAGACTTTTAATTTAAGGATGTTGCGATACGCAGTAATATTATAAGACTATCATGTAAAATGTTGGGTAGTTGATATTGAACTAGTGAGGTGACACTACTTTGTTTAAGGAAAAAAATTATAATGACTTGCATGCTGGAAAATTATATTGTGACCCAAGTACTGTTCTGTAAATAATTACAATTGCAAGGAGAAAAAAAATGAGGTGACACTACTTTGTTTAAGAAAAAAAGTTATAATGAGTTGCATGCTCGAAAATTATATTGTGACCCAAGTACTGTTCTGTAAATAATTACAATTGCAAGGAGAAAAAAATGATAGAAAAAAAAACATTGAAAAGATGCTGAAAGAAAATTTCACAGTACTTGCTGAAGAGAGGGGAAATCTTGAGATAACAGGTGTGATCCTTATTTGAGTGACACTAGATAGCGCCCAGAATTTTTTTTGATCTTTTCAAATTTTGAAACCCACTACCGAGGTTCACTAACAGAAAACTACCCCGTTTCATTATTTTTGGCAATAATTAGGGTGATATCGAGTATTTCATGGAACTGGTACTTCAGTAATCGATTACTTAAAAGTACCGAGTATTTATCCAATTACTTTTGTACTTGGTTTTTGAGGTTATGAGAGAGGATGTAAATGGAATAATGAATTCGAGTAATCACTCAAGAACCAAGTGCAAAAGTACCGGCTCTTTCATTATTCAGTACACTAACTGAATCTCACAATTTTGCATTCAGAACGTTTACAGGAGATGAATCTCGGTTCACAAAATTTGTTGGGTGTTTTAGTTTCAAGTGTTTCAATAGATTAGAAGCTCCACCTCCTATTTTATAAACTGAATTACATAATGTACATTTTCCTAAACCGATTGTTTGACAAATAAGTTTCAAAGAGAAGACTTGTTTCTACGAGACAACGAGAAAAATATTAGGACACAGACAGCCTGAATATTATTCATAGATAATATTGAAACAATTAAGTACCTCTCGCTGCTGTACCCAGTTCTAGAAATAAAGAAACCAATATTCCTTTATTTTTAAGAGGATAATTTTCAGCCAAAAAAAAAAAAAAAATCTGCCTACACGGCCCCAGTCAGGCTGAACATGGACCAGCTTTAAAATCTTAAATACAATGGTGTGTCTTGTGGTATATTGTTTTAAAGGTGTCTTAAAAATAAAGAAATACGGGTTTTTGCGTTTTTTGATATTTTGAGTCGTTTTCGAGAAACCCAGGCTTGGGTGAGACTTTATGGATGTCCTGTATATGTAGGTAGATATTTGTAAATTTTGAATGAGATCTACGTAATTTACGATTCAAAATACAAAAGTATTGATTCAAATAAATGCTTTATTTAGACTGTCAGTGGCCAGCATCCGTGGCGTAATGGTTGTAACTACTGCCCGTAGTCCAGACATTTCGAGTTCCATTCCCGGTTGTTGCATACTTTTCTAATGTTTTTTTTCCCCTCTTAACACGTGAGTCTGGAATCACAGCCCTACCCAGGCTGGGTGAGGTAAATGTAGGTACCTGGAATGATTCCCAGCGAATGGAGGGTAAAACCCCCCGTCCTTACTTGTTCAAATCATGACGTTAAAACCAAATACAATCAACTGGTCACAATCGTTTTAAAATGAGTTTGGTGTGATAATTGGATAATTGGTGCTCATACCTATTTAATCTTAAAATCCATTAACATTAATTCATTAATAATCAACTAGTGTTTTAACCTTGTATTGAAAAATTAGTAATGAACTCGTTAAAAAACTAACAGCTCGGTTTCGTGCTTTTGTTTATAATACAATTTTAATTATACAGGGTGGGGCAAAAGTCTGGAAACCCCTGAATAACTTTCGAATGGCTTCTTCGGTAAAATTAAAATTTTGTAAGGTGAACCGGGCTAATAAGACCTTCTTTTAGAGTCGGGTTGATTTTTGTTACCGGCCCCCATGTCGGGGCCAGGGGGGCCAACTTCATTTTTTAAATACGAACCCCCACCTTGCGATACATTTTTGGAAAGGTCTTTAAATAAGAAATACATTGGTACAAATTTTATTTTTTAAATATTAAACTGTTTGCAAATGGCGTCCAACTTTGTGTATGCAGTAAAGTCTGGAAACCCCTGAATATCTTTTTAAAGGGCTTTCCCAGTTAATTTAAAATTGTGCACGGTAAGTCGGGGTAATTAGACCTTTCCAAAAATGTATCGCAAGGTGGGGTTTCGTATTTAAAAAAATGAAGTGGACCTCCCTGGCCCCGACATGGGGGCCAGTAAAAAAAAATCAGTCCAATTCTAATGTAAGGTCTAATTACCAAGGATTACCGTACACAATTTTAAATTTACTGAGAAAGTCCTTTCGAAAGATATTCAGGGGTTTCCAGACTTTACTGCATACACAAAGTTGGACGCCATTTGCAAACAAATAATATTGAAAAAATAAAATTTGCATTAATGTATTTCTTATTTGAAGACCTTTCCAAAAATGTATCGCAAGGTGGGGTTTCGTATTTAAAAAAATGAAGTTGACCCCCTTGACCCCGACATGGGGGCCGGTAACAAAAATCGACCCCACTCTAAAAGAAGGTCTTATTAACCCGGTTTACCGTACAAAATTTTAAGTTTACCGAAGAAGGCATTCGAAAGTTATTCAGGGGTTTCCAGACTTTTGCCCCACCCTGTATTATGTACCTACGTACATGGTAGGTAGATGGAAATTCGATCTTGGCAAAATAAAGAGGGAAATGAAAGTGCCGAGTATTATTGTATGTTCCGAAAGTGCCTCTTACTATGGCTGTAAGAAATGTTGACCCATATATTTGCCTAACTTCAAGTTGCTAAACATGGTGTCATTTCAGCATAATCAATAGATATAAACAGAAGAAGTGAGAAATTATACTAGATATACAATTAATAATTATAAATTAATAAGCAAGCATTATATTCATGGAATATACCCTGAAAATTTCAGCTCGATTGGACAAAACATGCAACTTATATCATGTTACAAACATAGGTAGATGGATAATTAGATTGTGACAAATCAATGTTGATCGAGAACTATACTCACTTCGTTCGAAATTAAACGGTCATAGGAGGTTGACTCAAACTACCAACTACTGTTTTTTTTTCTCCACGAGAAAACCGGACATCCAAAGTACAGAGTAAAAAAAAATTCTACCTAGCCGGGATTCGAACCCAGGCCACCTTGCAAACTTTGTGTTTTACCTACACCAGTCGACGACCACAGAGACTGCTCAATACATAATATTTTATTATAATTTATCATTGTTTTGATCTACATGAATATTTTACTTCTTACTGGCCAATATTTTATACACTTCTAATAATATAGACCTAGTTTACCTCTTGATATAGAAATCTTTGATTGAAGTTATACAACGTTATTGTTCCCCCTCTGATAAAACGGTCTGCTGGCAGCTTGGATGAAGCAATGACGATTGAATTTCACCCGTATTTTAAGTTATATGTGAGGCGAAGATTTTTTGTTACTCTCATAAATCTAAATTCAGTTTTTTCTTTTTATGTCTCACACTGTCGCTGATTTTTCTAAATTTTTATTTACATCGTAGTATAATTCTGCGTAATTAGACCTTTAGAAAGAACCTTCAGTCATCAACTTGGGATAACTAGGCGTGGCTCCAGGGTTCATTATAGATATTCCTTTAGAGGGCTTTAAAGACTTTTCTACTTGTTTCAACCATCTGAAATTAAGTGATCTCATTCCCTTTGACTAGACCCTTCTAAAAACACCAGAAATACATCTCTAGGATAACAATAGACGGCTCTGGGCTCCAAAATAAGTATTCCTTTCAAAGGCTATAATTCAAGTTTGGTCCAGTGTAATAATTTGGTTATATTTTTATATTTTTTCCTATGATAAGGCCTTTCGAAAAATACCAGAATCGCAGCTCCAAGATAACCAGGGGCGGCTCTGTGCAAATTTCCGCTTTTATTTTAGAAGGCTATATCTCCTATCCTATAAAAAATAAATACTTGAAACTATAAAAGGTATGCAGAGATAAAAATTCCCTATTCAAAAACGTAGCTCACGTCTTTCCACGACAAGCACACATTGCTGTACGCTTGACAGAAAATTGGTCTGAAAAAAAAAACCTGTATGAATAATTTCATGAAATTCAAGATTTTACGCGTGGCCAGAAAACGACTTTAACTGATCGTAGGAACCTCGCGCTTTCGTGAAACACAATCTATTTTCGCGTCTAATTACGAATTTGAAATAAAAATCGATAAAAGTTAGCGGGAGGTGTGCGAAAACAATAAAACAAAATACATATAAATTCTGTTTCGTGTTAATATAGGCCGGTTGGCTGGCGCTACTTGACGAGCGCTCGCCTACCGGCGAGCTTGATAGGATCTATTCCCGCTTTTCTAGGGAGAAAAGTGGAATTTTTCTACACAAAAAAAGACTACAAAAATAGGTAGAGGTATTTTATCTTCTATGTGAACAATGTATCTTAGAAACCAAATTCACTATTAGAAGAAGAAAAAATGTAACAAAACAGTTATGGAAGTAATTGGACTGTGGACACCAGGTAAACAAGAATATCTTGTTAACCTCTTGGACGATGTTGGTACTTAAGCTCCGGAGTTCAACAAAGCTCTCAACTGCTATGGTAATATCGGGACGGGAGTTTTACCCTCCATTTGCTGGATACTCATCAACAAGGTATCCTCACCTCGTCTGGTTTGGGCCGGGAATGATCGAATTGAAATAGCGACTCATCCAGGTCCTAACTTCGGTGGACGTTGCTTAACATAATTATGTGCATCGCTAGGTTAGAATTGCAATTTCCATCCAGAGGTATCATATGAAACCATGTTTAACTTCTCACCTGCATGTCTTAAATCTAACATGTACGATTGTACGTGTCTATCAGAATTGGCTCTTGAAGACAATATCAAATTAAGAAAGAAATTCGTACATCGTATAAGAGAAGGATAACCAGAGGTTGAAGAAAATAGGAACAGAGAGAATAAATAAGGTACACTAAAAGAGAAATAATCAATATAGAGATAAAGAAACAGCGATAAAAAGAGGGAGCACAGTGAACAAAAAAACAGGTTGGTGTAGAAATATATGTACAACCTTTTAAGTATATAAAAAAAATGGTGTATTAGAAACCAAGAAGAAAAATAAGGTACAAAGTACTATAAAAGAGACATCAGGAATATAGAGATAAAGAGATGCAAAGAGGAGCACAGTGAAAAAAAAAAAAATAGAATAAGGGTGGTGTAAGAAAAACAAGAGGAGAAAGAGAGATAAGAGGGAGAGAGAGCAAGAGAGAGATTCTAATGTGACCGGACAGGGCTCATACAAAATTAACCGGGAAACACAGCTAGCATCCTGAAGAAACGGAGAAGCAGACGCTACACATAATAAACAATCTAACATGTCTATAAAAGTTGCCAAGCTTTCAAAGTAAAAGTCAGATGGGAGGGCAAGATAGAGAAATAAAAAGTCAAACCTTTACTCAGTGATGTGGACTCGGGAAAATACAGGGTGACGGGCTGGGAACAATCTCGATTTCTAGTTTAGAAATTAATTTATCTCAAAATCTTTTTTTTTTTTTTTTTAATTTTAAAAAATCTTCAGAGAATTAAATTTCTAGTTTAGAAATTTATGGAAACCAAATATCCCCTCAGTCCCTAACGGATTGCATCTCCCTTCGTAATGACAATAGATAACACAATCTTTAATTTCTCAATATTTTTTTTAAATTTTCTAATACCCGAGTTTTTTGTGAATAACGTTTGAGGCGAAAATTTAACAATTTGTTTTATAAACATGGAATTTTGTAAACGTCATATTATATTTTCTGTTTATACTGATTAAAATGGAGAGATGAGTCTGTTGATGGCATGGATATTCAGAACTATTAGGGTGATTCCGGGATAAGTACGGTTTTCTATGTCCTTTGTATAAAAAGAGGTAACATTACGATATTTTAGTGACTTTTAAATCTTCTTTGTGATAAGATATACTTTGGTTTCAATATGGCGATTTTCATTTCCATATAATGTTTTTTATTTTCGACTTATGTGAAGATATTGTGTCCAAATATCATTCCTCTGACATGTCCCTAGCACGAGTCTAGAAACTAATTCAAGTCAAAATTAAATATTCTGTCCTTATTTAATATTCTTGGATTATGTTACAATATAGTCAATCATGGACTATTTAGAAACGGTTAAAATTCGTCATTAATTTCATTTAACAATACCCGTAGGATGCTTTTTATTTTGTCCCTTAAATAAACATCATTCCTCTGGACAATGTAATAATGCTTAAAATTAAAGAGAAGGACGAAAATATTGTATTGAAAAGTGGGGGATCCTGCTTCTAGGATCATCCATGACAAGTAAAAATCATTTTGAAAAATGTAATTGATGGTGTAGGATGTCTGAGCGCTTTTGAACTCGTAAACACAAGTTTGTAATTTTGATTACCGTCATTCCTCTGGTAAGTAAAAATACTATTTATTACAGAAATTTTAAACATTAATCTGCATGTTAATTTTATTTTAAGTGTTTTTTATTTATTTAGAACGTAAAATGTGTGATTTCATTTCCTATTAATTTATATTTGTTGATTCAAAGTGTGTAACATCATTCTTCTGGTATCATTCCTCTGGCTAAGGTTGTGCCAGAGGAATGATGACTATGCCAGAGGAATGATAATATGTGTTTATATTAGGGACAAAAGAAACGTTTTAATGCTTTATTTTTATTTTCGATATTATTGACCTGTCAGTGTATCTAAAGGGTTATTTTTCCGGTCTTAATCATATGTTTTCTTAGGACTATGACCATTAGGTATGACGAGAAAAAAATATGTTTTGAAAATCAGAATCAAGGGGATCATTATTAATTTACATAACTGGCGCGCGACGTTGCCTACTAACTTTCCTCCCCGCTCTTTTCAGAACATGCCACAGTCAAAAGAAGAACGTTTAAGAAAAAAGAGAAAAGGAAGAAGAGGAAGGAATGGAGACTTAACTCAAAATCATATAGGAAGAAGAAAAGAGCAAATAAAACTGCAGAGCAACACATGGCTATGAATACACCACCTCAATCCAATGGAGAGGAAGAAGAAAGAGACCCACCATCCAGGCAGCAACAAGAAGATAGAAGGAAACAATCAAATAGACAAAGAATGAGAAGATACAGAAAAGCTAAAGAGAGGGAAGAAACTATCAACAAGTTAAAAAAACAGCTTGAAAAATACAAGAAAAAGTACTATCGAGAAATGAAGAGGACATGTAATGAAATTCTAAGAAGACTACCTAGTGCAGATTCACCAAACACAAGAGTTACAAAGATTCTTCAAAACAAGAGTAACAAAAAAACTTTAGCAACGAAGTTGCTCTTTGGCGAAGTTTTGAATGATCAGCTGCAGGAAAATTATGAACTTTTGAAATGTGAAAAGGAGAAAAGATTTTTCAAAAGATTGACAGCTGGAAGTCTAATCGAGAAGTACCGCCTTAGAGGAGCCCTACCCAAGAAACTGAGGTGCAATAAAGATTTACTCAAAGCTGATTTGAAAGCAAATTTTAAAAGAAGCCCTAAGAGAAACAGGAAATTAAACGAGAAGATGAGAGCCACAATTCAGAAGTTCTTTGAAGATGATCTCAATAGTCGTATGGCTCCCGGGAAAAAAGACTACGCCACAAAGCAAGGAGATATGAAGTAAATTAGGTATTTGAACACTACAATGAAGAATCTACATAAAACTTTTCCGCGTCAGCATTCATCAATTAGCTACTCTTCATTTTGTGGTAACAAGCCCTTTTGGGTGAAACAGATGAAAGCTGCTGAACGAAATACCTGCACGTGCACAGTGTGTTCAAATATAGAACTGATGGTTAGCAGCATGCAAAGGGTTGGACTATTAAAGAAAAAGTCTGTAGAAATAGTACAAGAACTGTATTGTTGTCCACAGAAAACAGAAAATTGTCTTCTCCGAACATGCCCCAACTGCCCACCTATCATTGTGCATCCAGATCAGATGGAAGATTTGAACGTTTTACGATATTACCAATGGAAAAGAGTGAAAGAAACATTAACAGACGAGAAAACTGGGAAGAACAGAGGTAACTAAAATTATAAAAGAAAGATGTTACACGAAAGGCCAATGTTTAATAACAATTTTCAAAGAAATGGTACCAAAATATCTGGCACATGTTGGAAGAAAACTTCACCAATACAAAGTATTGAGTAATCTTAAGAAATCCATCAAACCAAGTGAAGCTGTGATACATATGGACTTTAGCGAAAATTACGCAACAAAATACCATGAAGAAGTTCAAGCTTTCCATTTTGGAGGCTCAAGAAGACAAATAAGCATGCATACAGTTGTTGTTTATGTAAGAATTGGAGAAATGGTAAAACCTGTATGTTACTGTACTCTCTCAGAATCATTGAGGCATGACGTGGCCGCAATTTGGGGGCATCTTACTCACATTTTGGAAGATATTCGCAGCAAGTATGGCATCAGTAAAATCCATTTCATCAGCGACTCTCCGGCGACCCAATATCGCAATAAAACAATGTTTTTATTCCTTGGGACAAAACTGAAAACCCTGTATCCTACTCTCAGTTCCTTCACATGGAACTATTTGGAAAGTGGACACGGGAAAGGTGCTCCAGACGGAGTTGGTGGTGTCTGTAAAAGAACAGCCAATCGTGGGAGGAAAAAATAGGAACCGTGAGAACCCGCCTTAAACTACAAGTTTTGTCTACCAAAGTGTGTTCAAATTGAGTTCCTTTTTACATTCTGTATCCTATTTTGTTTTCTTACATTAAAAACTATTTTCTTTTCTTAAAAAAAGTGTACTTTTGTTAATCATTTACATTTTTCCTACTACATATTACAGAAAATATTTATTGAGCTTATTAATGAATACATAGTAGGTATATCATGTATTCGTAAAAATCACCAGTAAATCAAAAATGCCTTGAAAGAGGTACAATAGTCATTCCTCTGGTGTGGTCATCATTCCTCTGGCATGTATTTATTGTATTATAAAGTTGTGTAAAATCATCAAAAACGGTTTTTCGTAGTGTTCCTTTAAAAGTATGTTAGTACTACTGGTTATAAAGTGGAATATCGAAATTCAGAACTGAAAACATGATGTTTTTGGCTTGTCAATACATTGACCCAAAAAACCGTACTTATCCCGGAATCACCCATTACCAGCTGATGAGAACAAATAAGCTCAAAACAATTGTCCAGTAAGTGTTCTGATATTTATGTACATCTAATACAACTTCTCACTTTTCTGTTTAAACTGATACTGATATCATTCTTACTTTACTTTATAACACTTCAAATCACTGTTGACTAGTTGAGAGTCATATTTATAAAGAAAATCCTTGGTACAGTAGATACTCTCGCGCCTTTCTCTACTGACCTTTCATCGCAATTTATTCGCGACAAGGTATCATCCACTTGCAAACTCACTCTACAACTACCTACATTAACCTCACCCAGCCTGATTTGTTGGTCGGTGCCGTCGGTGGTTTGATTCTCAGACTTGGGCCAAAATTAAGAAAATTCAGAAAGACCCATGACATCAAATAAGGGCCTACATACTGGATTAGGTGTCATAATTATAAACCACATTTAACTTAAATCGACATAAAGTGCGCTGCGATTGGTTGAAACTCCGACTTGAGGGAGGGTCTACGGCATATCTTAATTTTATAGCTGTTTCATAAGCCAGCCCTAGGATAACCGTTTATCTGTTTCAACATTCTCTTTTCGATCGTTACTTCAGCACCTCCCTGTATAGCTCGCTTAATATTCAGGTGACACGTTGAATAACTTCTGGACATTCCTCTGCTCTTTCCTTATTGATTGTTTCTAAGGTTCCCTCTCTTGCATTCTCCTCCTTATTTCTATCCCAAGTTCCCTCTCTTGCATTCTCCTCCTTATTCCTATCCCAAGTTCCCTCTCTTGCATTCTCCTCCTTATTCCTATCCCAAGTTCCCTCTCTTGCATCCTCCTCCTTATTCCTATCCCATGTCCCTTCTCCTTATTCCTATCCCAAGTTCCTTCCCTTGCATCTTCCTCCTTATTCCTATCCCAAGTTCCTTCTCTTGCATTCTCCTCTTTATTATTATCCCAAGTTCCCTCTCTTGCATTCTCCTCCTTATTCCTATCCCAAGTTCCCTCTCTTGCATCCTCCTCCTCCTCCTTATTCCTATCCCAAGTTCCCTCCCTTGCATCCTCCTCCTTATTCTTATCCCAAGTTCCTTCTCTTGCATTCTCCTCTTTATTATTATCCCAAGTTCCCTCTCTTGCATTCTCCTCCTTATTCCTATCCCAAGTTCCCTCTCTTGCATCCTCCTCCTCCTCCTTATTCCTATCCCAAGTTCCCTCCCTTGCATCCTCCTCCTTATTCTTATCCCAAGTTCCTTCTCTTGCATCCTCCTCCTTATTCCTATCCCAAATTCCCTCTCTTGCATTCTCCTCCTTATTCCTATCCCAAGTTTCCTCTCTTGCATCCTCCTCCTCCTCCTTATTCCTATCCCAAGTTCCCTCCCTTGCATCCTCCTCCTTATTCTTATCCCAAGTACCCTCTCTTGCATTCTCCTCCTTATTCCTATCCCAAGTTCCCTCCCTTGCATCCTCCTCCTTATTCTTATCCCAAGTTCCTTCTCTTGCATTCTCCTCTTTATTATTATCCCAAGTTCCCTCTCTTGCATTCTCCTCCTTATTCCTATCCCAAGTTCCCTCTCTTGCATCCTCCTCCTCCTCCTTATTCCTATCCCAAGTTCCCTCCCTTGCATCCTCCTCCTTATTCTTATCCCAAGTTCCCTCTCTTGCATTCTCCTCCTTATTCCTATCCCAAGTTCCTTCTCCTTATTTCTATCCCAAGTTCCCTCCCTTGCATCTTCCTCCTTATTCCTATCCCAAATTCCCTCTCTTGCATCCTCCTCCTTATTCCTATCCCAAGTTCCCTCTCTTGCATCCTCCTCCTCCTTATTCCTATCCCGAGTTCCCTCTCTTGCATCCTCCTCCTCCTTATTCCTATCCCAAATTCCCTCTCTTGCATCCTCCTCCTCCTTATTCCTATCCCGAGTTCCCTCTCTTGCATCCTCCTCCTTATTCCTATCCCAAGTTCCCTCTCTTGCATCCTCCTCCTCCTTATTCCTATCCCATGTTCCCTCTCTTGCATCTTCCTCCTTATTCCTATTCCGTTTGTTTTGTCCCTCGCAAGATTCTAGACGATGGAAATCTTTCTCCAGTGTTCCTGCGTCCGTCTTGGGCGTGAGAGAGATAAGGCCTTATTGTCCTGGCTACTTATTTTCGTCCCCCTACATCAGGGGTTCCCAAACTTCCTCAAGCCACGGATCACTTTTGAATTTCATAATTTTCCACGGACCACTAGCAGTAGGTTCTTTCAACAAAAGTTAGAGGATTTTTTTTCTTTGTAAGAATATTTGTTTTGTTTTGTTTTTGTTATTTTTAGGGACCACCTCGCGGAGCCCTTGAAACCTTCTCGCGGACGACAGTTTAGGAACCCCTGCCCTACACAATGGTGTTGTCTACCTCTCCACTCTCCACCTAATCCTTGCATCCATATCTCCCCTCCTGTGTCCACAAATTTGGCTCCTCTCTCCCGATTTCAACTGTTGTGTTCTATCCATATTTTTCTTCGTCCTAAGTAGCTTATGAATAAGTATGGAACCTGTTGTTAATATTTCACTAACAGGTCTATACCTGTTGGTGACTTACATAAATAGCTTTCAGTGTGTTCATTGGTGGTCATAGTGGTAATAATATTATTGTTATAATAAAATATTATTGTTATAATAAATATGACCATTTTGATATATTTATAATGGGCCGTATGAATTTTTTTATGAAGATTTTGGAAACTACCAGTTGCAAAGCATAGGCCAGTTGATACGCACAGATAATTATAATATGTATAGTTGTACATGGACATCCTTTTGATATATTATAAATTAGTCAATTTTTATAGATGTATTTTACTACAAGGTTTATAGCAAGAGTGCCGTTTTTAAAACTTGATAAAAAATCTGTTTGGTTCCGATCAATGAGCGCCTGAAAAAAGTAAATTATGCAATATGCTACTTTGTGTGTGATTGGTGGATGTGTCTCAGTTTCAGGATTTATATATATAAGTCATCTTTCTCCAGAAGAGCATGCATACTTGCATAGTTTGACTGTAAGATTGATTAGTCACCTAATGTACCGCTTACCTCATTGGTGTTCCACCGGTGTCTCTGGGTGGGGAAATGTTCGGCTTTAGGAAGACTTTCGAGATTTTCTGGAAGTTTGATTGCTTCTCCATCTGTAACAGATAAAATAAAAAAATCTATTAATATATTATGAAAACAACTCTAGATTCAAATAAAATCCATACTATGTATGTAGAAACTGTATACCCATTGTTATACCATCAACAAAAAATATTCAAGAATCTCGAGATCTTATAATAATAATAATAATACTCTTTAGTGGAAGGTTACCACCAGGCGAGGTTAATGCTCAAAGCATTTTCTACCACCTAACACTCAGAGTCTTATTATTATGTGGTCACAAACTCAAACTAACGAGGAGAAATTCGTGCACTGGGTGGGATTCGCACCAACGGATCCCTACGCTACCTGGATTACCAGACTAGCGCGTTAACCACTTGACTACCATATCTTATGTGGATATCAATTGAATGAAGAGAAAAATATTATACGACACAGAATATTATTATTATTTTAGGGTTTAGCGTCGGTTTTTACTGTAACGTCATATCACGACAGTGGTGTTACCCTCCATTCGCAGGAAACTCACAAACCTGCACCTACATACATTAACCTCACCCAACCTAGGTTGGTCCTTTAAATATTTTTTTGAATCAGTCTATTAACTTACATTAATTCATGATCCAGGCTCAAGATTAATTTCCTGAACCTAGGTCACAGGACGCAAAGTCTAATTTATCACGAAGTTAAAATGAGTTAAACTGATATTGATTGATACGCAACTTAGGTAGGTCGACGGGATTAAAGTCTATGAATTAAACTTCAATTACGTGAGGTGACCAAAAGCCATCAGTCTTCCTAGAGCTCTTTCATTTATCATTTTTATCTAGAACCTGTACAGTGTACAATCCGTCTGGTCAATAGGGTTGGGTGGAAGAGATTGCCACAGGCAATAACCCCGCCCTTTAGTTAAGACATATGTTTCTACATATTTTTTTCATTTTTATTGTATATATTGTTTCTATTTTAAAATTATCTATTTTAGATGCATATCTGTTTTATCATAATTTTAAAATATCCTCTGATTGAGGATATTCATGTCTAATAAATGAATGAAATAAAAATAGATTAGTCTTTGATAGATTACATCAAGCCTAATAGATCACTCTCACAGTATCCTACACAACATCCAGCGAAAATTCCCACCCAATAGTACAAGACTCAACAAGAGGGAACGTTCCGTTCTGTTAGAAAGCTACGAGACAGCGAGTCCCACTGTATTGATAGCGACACACAAATAACACATGTTTCTACCGTAATTAATAGACGACGATTAAAACTAAAAAACGAACGTATGGCTTCTCATTAATAACAGCCTAGAAAACTGCCTCCACACTTTCTACCTCCACGATCTCCCAACCTACAGCTTACCCCCAACCTCCAGCTTAACCCCAACCTCGTTCTGCAAGGGGGGGCAGAGTTGACCGCCCCCCCCCCAGACCTAACATCACCTTTTCACTCCTCCCCCGAAGGAGGAACCCCCACTCTCATACAAGCCTTCCCCCTCCCCACCCCGCTTCCCTCTTAAAAGGGGCCAGGGAGAAAACTCACCCCCACTCTTACATTGCGAGCCTCACTTCCAGACTATCTCCCCCCCTCCCCCCTAATAGAGGACAGAGAGAAGAAAGTCCCCCCCTACCCCCACTCTTGTACATGCCTAACCTCCAGCCTGGACCCCCCCCCCCCCCCAAAAAAAGGAGACGTGACGAAGAGGGGAGGAGGGATAGTTGTCACATGCTGTTAAAACTAAATTCACACATGAGTCCAAGGTGGTGGAAAGTTAGCTAGCTTCCCTAATCCACTAACCCAACACGTAATAGAGTCAATCTCTAAACATAGTAAGTGTATAACAGTAGGTGTACCTATACTATACAATAAAGGGTTGGGGGAAGAGATTGCCACAGGTAATAACCCCGCCTTTTAGGTAAGACATTAGCTTTATTCTCTTTTTTGTTCTTGTTTCTTTGTTCTTGTCTATATATTTCTTTAAACAAATTAAAACAAAAATACGTATGGAAACTCATCATTATTATAGTATGCTATATTAGGTAAGACAAATATATATATTATATATACAGTAAAATACAATGAAATTATAAAGAAAAAAATAAATAGATTGAGCAAAGAAACAAGAACAAAAAGGAGAATGAAGCTAATGTCTTACCTAAAGGTGGGGTTATTGCCTGTGGCAATCTCTTCCACCCAACCCTTATGTATCAAAACCAAACTCCAAGACATTCAGCAAGAAGAGTAGAAAATGAGAATTATAATGGTATTAAGAAAAGAAAAGGTTTTTTGATGGTTATTGTCTGTGAAAAGATGGCTAAACATGGTAACCCGCATTTTTTTCGAAATTGAGTTATTAACAGATTCCTAATGTACTCGACGAGCTCTATCTACTGGTAGCATCAGAATTTCGCTACAATGTATAGTTTCTTGGATAATAATTTTAAAAAAAAACGTGATAAGTGACATTTTCGAAAGTTCAAAAGGTGGTAAAGCATGTTCAAGTATCTTAACAAGAAAAAATCTTTTACTTTTCAACAAATTCTATCTTTCATAAGATGGCTAAACTTGATCAAGTCCAGTGTCATATTTTGCCGTCTGACGAAATCGTATTATTGCAGTATAATGAACTGGGCAAAATATGATAAAGGACGTTATCAGAATTTGGTATCGCACAAAAATTTTACTTTCTCAAGAATTACAAGATGGCAAAATAGGAAAATCATTTATCAAGTTCTACCATCTTTTGTACTTGCTACATTTGCAAACTTTGAAAGAAGCATATGATGATAAATGCTCTAGACATGCTACTCCTATCAAAGTAGCTCCTCATTTGTCCTCACGAGGTATGTGTCAACCCCGACAGCTAAAGTACAGTGCGGAAAAATTCCGACCCCGCCGGGATTCGAACCCGGATCACCTGCGTGCAAAGCCGAGCATGATAACACTCGGCAACCGTGACTACTCAGACTAATAAAGTAAAGTAAACGTACTACCTAATTAGTACGTTTAACATAAATTGCCCTCATAAAAACGACTCTTTCACTCATTGTACACGATGGCAAAATAAGACATGTAATTATTCTTGTTTGTCTAGTTTGTAATGACTGCTTTCATTTGATATGAAAGATGGCAGAAAAAGCAAGGGACTTATCATAATTTACACTTTCGAAAACGTCTTTTTCACAGTATCTGTAAGATGGCAAAACATGTTAGCAGGAAGAAAAAGTTAAATATTTTGATTCCTACTCAATATGTTTTAAAAATAGATCTATCACTATAAAGCTCGAGAACATTCTGCCTTATGTTCCAAAAATGAAGCTTTAAAGTTTTAATACAAAAAATATAAAATTATTTTTGTAAAAAAAAAAACGAAAAAACACCGTCCTGAAAAATTTGAAAATTGCGGGTTACCATGTTTAGCCATCTTTTCACAGATTGTTGGTCTACGATGCTACATTAAAACAACCCACAACAACTAACAGGAACCACAAACAGCTTAAAGCTCTTGATTAAAAGTAAATCATTGCACGGACTCTTTGCCGACACATGCTTCTGGTAAGAAAATTGTCCGTAAGTTTCGAGACTTTTTCATATAAAAGTTTTCACATAAAATTTCCGGGACGCAAAGTGAGAATAGCCTTTTGAGACAACACAATTAATAGTTGAAGTATTGATGGAATGAGATTGAACCAGGTTCAGTGGATCAATCTTCAAGACAGCGGACTTACAACATAAAGAAAGGTCCGTCCTGATTGATTTTGACATCAGAGGGGGAATGTAGCCAGCATTGCGGGCTCATTCCCTTTCCCCAAATTCGCTAAATGAAGTATTTGTTTTATAGTTAACGTTTCAATAAAAAATTAAAACATTATTGTAGAAGTATTTCCTACAGTCCGACAATTAAAGTATCTCACAGTTCTTTTTTAAAATTATTATATTTGTGTGAATCGCTTTCGTCATATCACAACTACTCAAACTCGCATTACTAAATCTACGCTGAAACCGGGACTTGAACCACCGACCTCCAAGTCCGCCTATCGACACACCGACCTCAGAAGTTCATCGAGCTGACCTCCATGGCTCAGTGGTTAAGAGCATTTCTTGCTGAGCCGGAGGTTGCGGGTTCGAATCCCATCCGGAGCGGAAAATTCTAACCGAGTTTTTCCGTTTCCGGAATGGCATAGATGTAAAGGTGCCCTGAAATAATGCGAAAGCGGTTCCGGGGCACAACTACCTACCTTTTTTAAATAAAAAAAAATACTTGATCGATTTAGAAATTTGTGAAATTCAATTAAAAAAAAAAACTCATTTTTCTGTCTACGGCAGACTCTAAATAAGTTAGAAGTAGCTTTAGAGGTAATTATATTGTATCAATAATTATTATAAATAAAGTTGAAAATTCAAATTAAAAAAAAAATCTCTCTTCTATCCATGCCTGATGTCCTCAATAGAAACTTCACAATGATCATGCCGGCAACTTTCGCAAATAAGTTATGTGCTCGCAAACAATATTTCACGACGTGATCCCTCATGACGATAATATCCAAAGTTTTCCCAACTTGCGTCAAGTGGTGGCACAACTCCATACGAGAGAAACTTTCAACTCAGCTTCAAGTCTATTATTCCGTTAGACATAATATGCAAACTTTTGCGAGCTTTCTGCACATATCAAAGGCCAAAAAGTTGTGCACATGCTAAAACAAAGAATTCTCGACAGGGGCGAGGAACGGGGGCGGTGAGGAGGGGGTAATTTTTATGGCTCGCAATAATAGTTCACGATTCATATTTGAAATGCGAAGGTAAAATTGTTTGTTGATGGTTTGTTTATTTCATGTAGTTGTTTATGGATTACTTCTTTTGTTGTTTGGTTTTTTTCTTCTCCTCTCTTGTTTTTGTTTTATGCGTTTTAGAATGCGAGAATTACTCCCGCATGTTTGAAACTTCAAATAAACCGCGACCGATGTTTGAAATAAAACATTCAGAGGGGAAAAAATAGGCATTTGAGTCACTTCAGAACCTAAGTTTCAAATTCGTGTGTCGTGTGTTAAAGACAAGTTCAAGTTCAAGACGATTGTCGAACTTAAGGGCCGACTTATAAAATGGGATAAATCAAGGGTGGGCCAGACCAGCGTTCCTCACGTCGGAGATTCAAACAATCACAGCGCACTATAGTCACACTTGAGGGACGGTCTGGTCTGGCTTATCCTTGAAATTCTATTTTTAAAATCAGCTCTAAATTATTATTATTACATCTTGCTTTATTAGAAGAACATACATATACAATATTAACAAAATAAAATAGTTCGAAAATTAATAAAAGATAGAATTGTTTGAAAATAAATAAATAGTAACGAAGAAAATAATAATTCCTAAATAAAGGGTGGGGTTATTGCATGCGGTAGTCTCTTTCACCCTTAAATCTCTACAGGCCGTATTATGAAACAGGATTAGATTACTCTATTAATCTAATCCTGTTTCATAATACGTGAGCATCTTCATCTTCATCCATTGTTCCGATCAAGTACAAAAGATAGATTGCTTCAATCAAAATCGATTGTTCCGATCAAAAACAAAAGATAGATTCAATGGTTCATGTTTCAATCAAATATGTACAAACGATCGATTGTTCAAATGACTTAGAACAGACAATAAAGAAATTCTTAGCGTAACAACTCCCTCCCATCGACCCTCCCCAAAACTATGTCCGCCCCTGAAGGTAACTATATCATAAACCTCATCAGTGGCTTATCACATTGGAGGTGACCAGGGCTGAGGGGGTGAATAATGGCATATTATACTGTGGGCTGGGCCCTTTTTTAATCATAGCACTGTCACTTATCGGCGAAAGCCGATACTCTTTTGTGTTTTTGAAACTTTATTTATACTCGAATTTTATTTATTGTTTAAAATTTTCGATGAAAGTCTCGCGGGGGACGAGAGCCATTAGCCTGAAAAGCCCCCCCCCCCCCCCCCAAAGTGCTGGACGCACACAGGGCATTAGCACAATGCACTACTATTTCTGTACAACACACCCCAAACAAAAGCTGCGATGGCCCTCGCTCCAAAACAGTCCAATGGGCAGGTCACCACCTTGTAATCCCATAAAATAAAAATCTTTTTTCAAACGAATCTCCACACCCCGCGCGTTGAAAACATATATTACGCCTGCTATCAGAACCTCGCATCAATTTGCCGTACAACAATACGAGGTACCACCCCGACAATATTAATCGCTTAACAGGTTGTTAAAAAACAAATGTGCGATACAATGACCGAAATTAATACGTTTCGGCCTCCTCACGTCGCAGGGGGGGGGGGGGAGGGAGGAAGGGAGGGGGGTGATCTGGGGGAGAGGGGTGTTCTGAAACATGTAAAATTCGGTGTGAGCTCCGGGGTGATCTGTGCAAAGGGGGTGCTGAGCGGCGGTACTTTGTACACAAAGGGGTGTGGCAATTAGGGGTTGGTGTGCTCTGAGCGTGGACGAGGGGTGTTTGGGGGGGTAGGGAAGTTGTTTGGGGAGGGGGTTGGGCGATCATGTTTTTCCAAAAATTATCCTGTCTGATTGTAAACAGTTAGCGTTACATAATTTACAACAAAAACATAAAAGTTGTGTATATTGTGTACACTTCTAAATAATCTAAATTAAGACTATATTATTAGCTACATCAATAAAAAAATAATATTTATACTAGATGTAATTAGATGATATCAGAACATAAATAATTATCTGGACAGCTATTTCAAGATCTTTGGCTCTTCACTACAGGAGTAGTGAAGAGCACACCAACATCGATTATATATTGTAAAGAGGTCATCACTACACCCAAAAATCAAATCGAATCTTGCTCCTCCTCATAAGAAAGTAGATAAATTCAATTTATTGTTTTTAAGATTTCGGTGTATACAATTTTGTCTCTGGTAATGTCGCCCACAGGTCGTTCGTTACTCGTTGCTCATAAAACCAACTACTCACTTTTCCTCATGAGATCAACTGAGGTCGGTGGAAGAAAGGAAGAGCACGAGTATTAAAAGGACACGGAAGAGAATTAAAAGGACAGAAAAGTGAAGAAGGAAATGGCAAAGGGTTCCAACTCATATGTTTTGTTTTCCTTTTTCTTTCAATGAATTATTGATACTACGTCTCAGCACACATGCTGCCAGTGTCTCTTTTCTTTAATAATAGTAAGAGATGTGAGCGGAAAATATGAATAGTTACAGGGTGATGTGGGAGACTTGCAATCTGATATACAGGGTCTCAGCACAGATGCTGCCAGTGTCTCTTTTCTTTAATAATAGTAAGAGATGTTAGCGGAAAATATGAATAGTTACAGTGTGATGTGGGAGACTTGCAATCTGATATACAGGGTCTCAGCGCACATGCTGAAATAACATGAAAATGTGCGGGATTAAATGGGAAACTGGCAATCTAAAATACAGGGTCTCTGCTGAAGAAGTAACTATTTTTCTATAATAAGAGAAAAAAATATGTGGCCAAAAAATATGAATATGTCCAGGGTAAAATATAGAATCTCTATATATAAAACAGAAAAAAGGACTACCTACCTACCTACCTACCTACCTACCTACCTACCTACCTATGTTTGTTTGTCCGGAGTTGTTTAGCCAAAACGGTAAGAGATAGCGAAAAATGTCTCAGGATTGACCCCCCAAAACCATTATTGCTTTGTCCAGAAAAATTATAAAAAGTTCAAAAAGGCATTGCTGTCCAGCAGTACGGCCATGCCTTAGTAAATTTGAAATTTAGTCCCGTTACAAAGCACGGGCAACGGCTAGTAGAATATAGAATAGAATATGTAAATAATTGTATTTTATCAATAATGATTTTACAATGGTGAAATATTAGGCTAATATACAGGGTCGTTCTTCGATTAAAAGGGCAAAGTAGATTATTTGAGTGATAATACTTGAGAGGCTTTTGATCTGAATGGACAGTGATGCCAAAAAAGCATTCAAATCAACTCTAATGAGTAAGGTAGTAAGAAACAATGCTAAAACAATTTAAGTTTAACAGTTTTCTATAGGTCCATTACTTGTTGAATAAAATGAAACTTTGATTTGTTGTTTAAAAAAAGTGACTTCTTAATTCCACACCGGAAAAAATACTTAAACGAAGTATTTTATTTTTCGTAAGGGATAAAAAAAAGTTACATAAAGCTCCTTTTTAAAATAAAAATGCATGAAATCCATTGTCTTCCTGTCCAGCGTCCATGTCAGGATTAAGCTGCTGTCAGCGGTAGCATCCCAACGAAACTGTGAAACATGATGTAGAAAAACCCTGTGAACGTTTCTCGTTAATCCGATCTCAAGAAGATCAGGTTGCTAATCCCTGACAAAGACGAGAAAAAATGTATCGGAAGAAATATTTTTTATCATATTCTTTGTGTTAAACACGATGTGCATCATTCCTCAAAATAACTTTATTAAGTGCTGAGCTATGGACTCGAACTACCAAACACCGCCTTACCGATCCAGCATGTAACGTCCGTCGGTTATCGGATGGAATAAATGGGACCAAATAGATCTTAATTCTACTGCCTAAACAGGTTGTGATGATGCCTTTTTTATATGGTCAAATTATCAAACCCATGAGAAATAATTGATGCACTGGTCGGAATCCTATCCAGCGGAGATCCTTAACCACTTGATCACCAAAACAACAATAATGGGAAGATAAATTGAGGAAAAAGACAAATCGCGGAAAAATAAACGCACTTATAAAATGTACCGACACATGTCGCGGAAAAAATCCGATATGTAAGTCGGACGTCGGTGCACATTACAAGTAAGTTAAGAACAAACGAAAATAATACCGACCTCAGTAGCTTGATTGATAGGGCGGCGAACTTAATACCAAGTGGTTCGAGTCATTTTATCATAATATTATGTTAATCACTTCCGTGATAGTTCAACTACTCATACTAGCTTCACTATATCTACGCTGAACCCGGGATTTCAACCACCCACCTCCAGGTTACAAGTCCACCGCCTGCTCGATCAAGCTACGTAGGTATCGATCAAGGAAAAATTTAATAAGGCGAGATAAATTGTTAAATCACGATAGTGATTAACAAAAAATGATAGCTTTACTTGATCAACAAATAAGAAAACTGTTGAGTCTCCGTTTTATCAAAGAGTAGATACCGTGACTTGACGCTAAATAGAACTTATCGAATTAAAATTAATGAGCGGCGAAAGGAATTTTCCAAGTTGCCCACAGCAGGTCACGTTGTAGGAAGCCTTTCTTCATTGAATTAACACGCTGAAGATGAAAAGCTGTGAAACTAAGCAACGTCCAGCGGGATTAAGACTTGATGAGTGACCCCCCGTTCGATCCTATGGATTTACCGCCTAACTCAAGCTAGGTTAGGTCAATGTGCGAGGCAGGTAAAAGATGTTTGAAAGTTTCCTCCGAATGGAGTGTAAAACCCCTAGGATGAATTAGATATTTAAGAGACGCCGCAACAAGTTCTAATTTCGACATTAGTAGATCGATCGATAAGGCAGCGGACTTGAAACTTAAAACCTTTAGAAGGACGGCGCCGTTTCGGGCACATGATACGGCAAATATCAAGTGTCTTACTTATAAAAGGCACTTAACATTTGAGTTCGAATAATTGTGAGTAATACAAATGTGAAAATAATAATATCCTAACCGGGGAGCGTATCCCGATTAGGACTTCGAATTTCCGTTGCTCCAGCAGTGACCAAGACGTATTAAATGTAGTTAAACTTACAAGTGGGAAGATAACTTATCATGTCCCCGCTGGATTTCGAACTCGCGACCTCTGGATCACAAAAGCGACGCGCGACATCTCGACCACTGAGCTACCGGGACAGACACTATTTTTTTACAATAGAAAAATGAGCCACACATCAACGACTTGTTCAAGTTGCCCCGAGCGCCACACGTTCAAAAGACTTTCCTAATTGAATCAACACGCCGAGAATCGAGGGTCGTGCTGGCTTTCCGGACGAGTGGGGGAAAGCTGAGAAAAGGCGAAATGCATTTTGTGTGTTGAGTTCGTGTTATTTATGAGCGGGAGTTGTTGTGCGAAAGCTGCGTACAGATTGGACAACGTGGGTGTAATCATTTTACTCTCCTTATTACTAACAAAAATCCAACAACAACAAAAAATAACTTCATGAGTGACAAGAACTTTCGCGAGGAATTGCGATTTATTTCCAACATTGGTTTGTTGGTCTGGCCTCCTGCAGCCCATATTTGTAAAGGAATCACTATTCCTCCACATGAAAGATAAAAAGGTTGTCGTTTTATTTTCATAAAGCGCGAGCACAAAGGAGCCCTGGCCCTAGAGACTAGACCCTAGGATAGACCCGGTACCACGCAGAATAATCTAACCATGTTATTAAGTGTAAGCGGCCTCAACGGAACATCGTCTACATCTAGCTGTAGGTACTAGGGTCCAGGGTATAGGCTCTGGGCCTAGGGTCCTCGCTGTGTCCGCCTGCATAGACTTAGATTTTTCACTTTGGACTGATTCATACCAAAATCTATTAGCGATCTTGGTGAGATGTTTATTAGGTAATAATTTTGCTCGCACATTTTGAGATATGATGTAAAACATGGTGGATTATTCATAACTTACTTTTTTGTTTAACGTCTTAGTTAAATCTACGAATTCTACATTCTACACAATTTGAGACGCGAATTTCAACCTCCATTCGCTGGGAACTCACAAACTAGCAACCAACATTAACCTCACCCGGCCTGGGTTGGGTCAGAATAGCCTGCATCACGAGTGTTTGAATTTAAATGGTCACCCATTTAAATTTAGTCCCTAGAGACTCTGTTAAAAAAAAATACCCATCCAAATTTCCAAAGGCACACATCTGCACGAGGCCTGAGGTGTGAATATGTTGCTTATAGTTGCTTATAGTTTTGTGTACACTGTACAAGTCTTGTATTATAATCAATTTCGTTTAACTGATTGCTGATATTTATTATTCGTTTCTTTGTGTGCAAAGCCGGCGAATGAAAAATGAAAAGGCATTTCCGTGAAGGGAGGAGTGTGATATGATTTACTTTTACTGTTATTGCACAGTACAGACTCGCATGCATTTGTTTGTTTGCATCAAGAATTTCAGTTTCCAGAGGCATTTAGACTGGATGAAATATGTTTGGACCGAAAGATAGGATTAGAACAAAGATAGGTTGAACACCATCACTCCCCCAAGCTGTAGTCATGCTCGTTACTACAACATCAACAACAATAAAGACTGTTCCTATAGTCGGACTATAGTGCGCTGGGAATGCTTGAAACTATGACTTGAGGGATGGTCTGGCTTATCTTTATTGTAATCTTATTTATCGGAATTTAGAGGTAATATATGTATATGAATCTTAGGATAACAATGTCTTTTAAATGTTCGTGAAAATGTCTCTTGCACAGTTCATAAGAAGGAGTCGAAATATTGAGATTCACCACAAGGGCTATGGCTAACTGATGAGGACTAACAAAAACAGCTATAAAATAATAGTATTCTGCTTTTGTAGTGACTGTGATCCAATAATAAAGACCTTGAACATTTTCCTTAATTTATTGTAAATTAACTTAGACGACACTTATAATTATTATTATTATATACGAATAATGATACTCGTAAGACGTAAGAATAGGGTAACCTCAGGCGAGGTCCCATGTATGTATATTTTGTTTTCTACAGCACTGACTTCTTTACAACTCTCTTTTTCCAACAACTTTTTAAAAACACGGAGTGACTTTTTTCACTTGAAATTATAGCAGGAAATTAAAAAACTACGAGATAGCATGAATGCCGTGTAAACAAACAGAGGAACAATCCGAAACTCACATGGACATGCACACTTCACATTTCGAGACCCGAATCCGGAAACAATCAAACAGAAATAGTCTACGGGGAAGTCATAATTTTTTGTAATTGTTGCCACTGGAAACTTGTAAAAGAATTAATTTTTTGCGCCATTTCCGGTGTCTCGGGACTTTTTGGTCGACATGATATTAGGCGTTTGTAAAGAAACACTTTCTGAAGAAAGAGGAACACAAGAAAATTAGAGAACAATTTGGATAGTACATATTTCTCATTTAATATTTTCTTCTTGAGGCTGTATTTATAAATGAGTTGTAGTTGATGCTTTCTATGAAGGTCCGCCCCGGATCTTACGAAGAGTGCGAAGTTTTATCGAGGGTATAGGTATTTAAAAAATGTAAGAGACACACAATGACATAACGTTATGTGTAAATTTGGTCCTTCGGGCCGGATAACTTAGTTGAACCGGACAAAATGCCCTTAGATATGAATGATGATTATTTTTCTAACAAACAAACCATTGAGCTTCTGAACACTGTAGACTAAAAATATGACGTTTTGGTGTGATTTCATGACCTTGATTAACTCAACGATGTGATGTACATAAAAACTAATATTATTCATTCAACAAAAAAAATTCTGTGCAAAGATGTAGAAATACATGTATTTGGTGTGGAGTTACTTTCTACTGCCCCGAAATAACCAAAATGCAGACTGACAACTCGGAAAACAGTTTTCAGTGTTACAACCTGATCCATTAATGCAGGCTTAGCATAAGAAATGTATATTGGTGTACCGGTGCCATCGGACACCAGGCAAAAAAGTACTTACTTGCATTGACGGGCATCAAGTGGTGGTGATGATGGTGGTAGTGGCTCATCTGGGCCGCATGGTGGGAGTACATGGCGGCCCCGGCCGTGGCATGGTGCTGGTGGAGGTTGTGGTAGTGGTGGCGAAACTCGTCGGACAGAGACGGGTAGAAGGATGGGTACTCCAGCGTGCGCTGGGGGAGGGACACTTAGCGGGAGGAAAGGGACATGTGCGCGGAGGTGTGGCTGGCACTCGGGGTGTGCCGTTGAACTTCTCACTTTTCTTTTTGAACGGATAGACTTACAGACGGATTTAAAGATAAGGAGTGGACGTTATAGTTGTCCAGGCAACGCGCGACGTTCAGTGAAGTGACTGCTTAGAGTGATTAGGTGAAACAGAAATTAAAAAATCACTCAAAAACGGTTTTTTTTTTTTTTTTTTTTTTTTTTCTTTTTTTTGGTTTTGATTTACAATATGATAGTCGCACGAGAAAGTTTACTTTTTAATTGAGAATTTTTGTTTTAGTTTCGATAGAAGATGTTGACGTGCAAAACGCTATCGGTGAAGTTTCAAGACAAAATGATTTCTTCTGCCGATGGTTCATTGAATGTCTGATAGGTCGTTACAAATGTATGTCATATGCACGCAGGATGGGATGGACGGTTAAATTTATAAAAAATAAAGTATCAGAATATTATTATTGCTTTTTGGTTTCGATAGATCTGTAAAAGTTTTAAAATAAATAATAGAGAGATGATATCAGTTTTTAGCCATTATTTGTATCAACAAAATATGTGTTTGCAACAACAACAACAAAAATAAAAATAAGATAAAATCAGGCACAAAAGACCCATTTAGATGTGAAAACAAATTTCTCTCAGATTTTTTTAAGGGTATCACAAAAAAAAAAAAAAAAAAAAAAAAAAAAAACATGAATATTCTAAATTATACTGGTTTTTCTCAGGTTTTAAAATTTTTATTCTTTCAAACATAATGTTATAAATTCTATATGAAATCATCTGACTTGTCCTTGGTATGATTTAAATGGCATTCTAATGCCTAAAAGTGGTTGTAGTTCCTCGTCAAATAGTGGCATCCTTGCAAACAAAAAGTGCTAGAATTTTCAAACCATTTCTTTAGTCTGCCTGTCTACCATTACAGACTATGACGCCATCCTATGATTGATGATGAAAAGTATGAATACCAAATGCACACAAAAGAAAACTACTGTCTCAAATGACCTGAATGTTAAGGAGACCTTGAGCAACAATTTTTTTCTATGAAATAACAAAAGTACACGTTCTATAACACTTTCTAAATATACAATGCTACCCTAATTCATTTCAAAATAATAAAGAAGAAACAAAAAATTCTCAGCATACAAAAGAAAACTTTGAAGTTTTAATACCAACCTAATACTTTTAATGTTTCAAAACTTAAAAAAAAATCTACATGAAGTTTAAATTTTCCATTTCCTTTATAATTCAAGTTAGACTGGCTGTTGAAATTCAAATAGGGATTGTTAAAACACAATACCACCTTTAAAAATAAGGAGGAAAAGTGTGAACCATTGTACATTGACAAAAAAAAAACCATGGTAATTTCCCATGATCTCTTTGGTAGTTAAGGAACAGATACGTAGAAACATCGGGTCGATTCTCATCAGAATTTTGATATTGGTACCTTTCAGTCTGCTGTGTAAATTGGTAACAGAAAACTCCTATTAGCCAGATGGGCACAGATTTCAGATTTACCAATTTCCTGCTGAAACAAAATTGATTAAAATCAAAATAGATAATTTCCATGAAATACGCAGAAGAACTAGATAGAAATGACAAGATTTTTTTCCAAGTTCAATATCCGTTGGATTTAAAGGTGGGGAAAAAAGAACAAACAAATGAATAAGCACTGTGCAAGTATGTTCACATTCAACAACACATCCTCTTTTTCAATTCACAAGAAAACCGTACCTACATGCCAATAAAAGTGCAAAATAAAACGATTGAGAACTATTGGCCAAAGGAAGACCGAGGTGTTTGGGTTGCCATTATCAAGTCAAGTCGTATAGACACACCGGCGCTATTATTGTTACCGGGTTCAATTAAATGGCGCTCGGTGTCCAAAGATAAGTTACTGTTATTGCATGCCACCTCGTAAATTTAAAATGGGCAAAATGATCTATTTCGCATCCCATTTCGAAAATGGGCAACCCTTGTTTCTTTTGCAAGAAAAATGCATTTTACTTTCTTTTTTTGGAATCTAGACAGATTCTAGCCGTAAAAATAGCATTCCTACATAATTCAGACACACGAAGAATAAGCTTTAGGAAAATTGGATTTTTGGGATCGTATAAATAAGAAACAGAACTTTTGTCAAAGTAATCAATGAGGTATTAAAAATAAAATACATTCGAACTAGTTTTAGCGTGAGTATAAGACGCTCTTTTTGGTAGGAAATCTGGCTTTTTCATTAAATCGTTTGAAAGACAAATAGGCAAAAACTAATCGACAACTGACACAAATGAAGGAATTATAAAAGAAAATAATAAAAGAAATGAAGTCACAATATACTTTCCAGTATCAAAATTCAACAACTTCATCAAACCCTACGATAAAATACTTTCAAACAACAACAATCCAAATTATGAAACCACAAACTACTCTTACAATCCTAAAAGTCATCTTTTGGATTTTGTTATGGTGAGAACAGAACATAAAAACGATATTAATTTTCGAACCCCATTAACACTTATGAGACGGGTACTATTTTCTATAGTTTGTACGCTGGGACGGCTTCAAATTAGGGTATGTGTTCCAAATATGACAACAAAAAAAAAAATTGGGATGGGCGAGTACAAAAATATATTAAAAATTGCATTATTTGTGCCCACCGGTGGATCACGTTACAAGGGAAATTGGAAAAAAAACGTGACCCACCGGTGGGCACGCCGTCTCATACGTGTTAAACACCACCACATAGAATAGTGTACAAACTGTACATGCATTCTTTTACAATTAAAAAGCAAAACATTCACACCAGAAAGGAAACCAGTGGATTCTGTGGTTCAAATAATGTGGCTCTTGAGAAATAAATTATTGTTTCATGTATTCAATAGATTTATGATTGCCAACAGCTAAAGTGCAAATATTCTACAAAAACTTTTAATTCTTCTGTTTTGACAGATGGATTGAATATCTATTTTGAAGTGATTTTTCAGCAAACAGTTAAATCCCCGTTTTGAGTGAAACTATCTTCTTTTAATTACAAATCTTAGAACATAAATATACAAATCTGTTTTTACTGTATCTGTTTAGATACGGTACGAAAAATACCAGGCCAGAAGACAATGTCAAAAATCATGAACGCCCTTTACAAGGTTGCCATTGGGAAGTACACCCAGCCTTAAAATATACAAGAAGGAGTGCCAGAACCAACCAACTTCAACCACGAGAAAGAGGTTGAACAAAGCCGACCCTAAGTAGGTTTGGGAAAAGGCAAAGATAAATTTTCTTCTGAGCAACTTTGTATCAACAATGGAAATTAGTCATGTTGTTCCCAACATTCAAAGTGGACTGACACTGCAAGGAGAAGAATTTGGTGCATTTAAAGTTTTCAAGAACCGCCAGAAGGACAATCTTTCTGATAAAATCCCACAGAAATATTTCCAGGAAATACTGAAACATGTGTTAGATTTTCTTTTATTAGAGTCGATTTAAACATCTTCTACACAAGTGTCATATGTGATAAGTATATTTCGAAAACTTTTGGGGGGAAAAAACGAATTCTGAACATTTCATTTTTGGGAGAAAGGGAACACAGGAACGTGATTTAAGTATTAAACAGGTTGGAATATTATGTAACACCTTGGTGAAGAGTGAGAATGTTAGGTGTGGCGAAATGTTATTAGAAAAGTGACATGTTCAAGACCGGTGCATATATCTCCGCATTTTTATGTCCTTTTTGTATGCCTGGTTTTTTTTACTTAAAAAGGCACGATTACACTTTAGAAAGACACAAAAAAGAACACCAGATAACCAATTTATGTACACTTTCACACATAATAATACTATTAAATAAATAAATAAAAAATATACACTTGCACACAGAAAAGACACAAATAATACAAGATTGCTGAAAAAATGCACACTTGCACACTGAAAGGACACAAAGAAATGCTAGAAAAATGAGAAAAAAATCTAGAAAGCTATTGCAGCGAGACACAGCGAGAATCACAACGAGCAATCTACATAAAAAACACATTATCAATCTCCACAACCTGCTTCATTTCCCCGCCTTTATCTCAAGTTTGGCCTAAATTTTCAGCAAAAAAAAAAAGTTATTAAAACTAACGAAACAAAATTGGCGTTATGGAAGTCCTAGACGGGGGTTTTTGCAATGCACTTTATGAAGCGTGAAGAGAAATGGCGAGGCTTTTTTTTTCCTCAGGAGGCATTTTTTATCAACTTTGTAATGACGCTAAAAAAATGAAGTTTCTGTATTTTATAATATTGATAAGAGTATGTGTTAACATTGTCACATTTGAACAGAACTGAAGGAAAATATCACCCCAACAATTTCGACATCTTTTAGATAAACTTAAAAGGTCTGAAAATTGTGGTATAATGAAAATCACACCAACAAACTGTAAGAGAAACAAATTTGGAACCTAATCATTGAATATTTTCCAGGTGATTTATAACTACGTATTATTTGCAAAAGAAATTAAGAGCAAATAGCTAACAGTTAATAGTTTGAACTTAGAAGTGTTGTATTATATTTTCTTAGCTTGTTGGCTAGAAATAATCTAAAAAACATTGTATATGCTCAAACGACAACTCCATGCATTATTCTCTACCTTTTAAATTGATTCCATATAAATTAATGAAGAATTGAAGGATTGATAAATTTAAATGAACACAAAAAATTGGAGAGTAGTTAGTAAGAAAAAAAAAAACAATGAAAAGGGTAAAAAAATGAGTGTGGAGTGAGAATTGGAGGGACGGGAGAAGGAAGAAATAGCTGTAGAAAGCAACATTTGGATAATGGGGGAGCCAAGGTTCAAATATTATGCTGTGCTGTCAAAGTCAAAGACCACACAAAAGGTTTTGATGGCTTTTATGTCCAATAAAATTCAAGTTTAGCATCACACATGTTGCTTAGCTATTGTATTTCTTATTCTCCCCTGCTTTCCCCACAACCATTTGCCGTTTTTATGAAGACAATATAAATTACCGAGGAACAGCTTTCTTCCTTCCTTTTGTCATCATAATTTCCTTGATATTATAGTTCTCAAATTCATAGATGGATAGATATTTGGAACTGATGTGATGATAGATATGTACACTGGTATCATAATTAAATTAAAAAACATAATTAATAGACGACACAGTATTAGAAAACGACCTGATTATTGAAAAACACCAGACAACTAACAATAACAAAGACAATTTTCTTTTGATGAATCTGCATTCATTCTTTGTTACTTTGACAGACAGGCATTGTAATGAGACGTGGGTAATGTTGGCCACCGTACATTTCGATGGATTGTAGTTGGACTAAAAACAGCAGCTTGACTAACAAATCATCATAAATGACAAACAATTGAATGATGCAAATCAATGTAAATAGTTGGAATGTTCCATTAAATTGTCAGCCCATTGGGATTTATCCTAAATTGCCAGATAAAATAAAGGACATCATAATCTTGAGAATATGATTACGAATCCCACGACGGCAAAATTTCAACTCTGTCACGCCATAATCATATTCTAAAAGATAAAATAAAGACAGCAAATATAAAAATCTGCAATACATCAGAATAATATATTCATAGGAAACTTCCATAAATAACTGCCCAATGAAAGACAATATTAGCAGTACCACGTTTACTGTCAATTTTATTTGCTTGTGAACATTCAATTTCATAAGATTCAAATTGAGATTTTTTTCCAAGGGTAGAATTTAAATTTATTCTGATATTTATTTTAACAAGTCCCATCAGTAGTGGACATGATGGTCCCAAAGGGTAATGATGGTAATAGGGAGGTGACATTTGACAGGACATTAAAGGGGAGGATACGTGAGGTGACTAGAGAAAGAAGTTTTCACCCTTTTAGAAAACTTCTATGGTCCAAGTTCAAGTGACGAAAAATTCGGTACTAATTAGGTCAATGACTTTTTCATTCAGCTCTAGCCTGACTTGTAACTACATTTGATCCGTCCGATTGCAGTTATTCGAAGTACCATTTATTCTGTCGTCCAATTTTTCAATATGTGAAGATACATCCATAAATTGATTCAGCAAAATAAGTGTAATCATAAGAAAACATAATAACCAAATACAAAATGAGAATTTATTATCTGGGTGAATATTTCCAAACGTGGTTTTTTCAGGGCAATTTTTGTCCCATGCCAATTTTTTAAAATAACTAGCTGAATGTGGGGAAATCAAGTAGGTACCTAGGATATTAATATTTAGGTATTTAGAGGGTGCACTTCTGAAAAATTATTTTTTCCCTATTTTTCCCTGTTCTTTAAAAATTAGAGATGATAGGTACAAAATAGCCAGAGGAAGGACTACCAGAGGAGAGACATTTTGACTATAACTCTAACTTTTAAGTGCACTATTAAAAGAAAAATATTAGTATTGTTTTCGAAATGGAGAAATAATCTGCAAATAAAATAGAAAAATCTCATTTTATTTTTTTAAAGTAAAAGAAATCTTTTTTTTTACTTGCCAGAGGAAAGACAAGCTCTTCTGTGACGCACTTACTTCCTGAAAATCTTTCAATCAAACAACTAAAACATCGAACAAAACTAACGTGGAAATTAGAATCACAAGAGTTTCCCCTCCTTTCATAGAGTGACGTTACTCTTCCCTCTTTTGAAAACGGCAATAAAGTGGCTTGCCAGAGGAAGGACAAAAAGTATGGGGACACACTTTAAAGTCAAATATAGAAATAATTGAAATGGTAATTAATAAAATAAAATTCAATTTTAAGTAGTTGTCTTCTTGCCTTTTGAAAAAATTATATTTTAATTTAATTATTTAAAAAGGAATTGAGCTATTATAAATTTAAACATTCTAAAACAAGCTGGGGACAGGCCAGAGGACGGACATTTGCTGATATCATGTACTTATTTTTTATATAAATAATAATAAAAAAAAATGTTTTATGTACTTTCAAGTTAAAGCTAATGAGTTCTCTTCATTTGACTAGTTGATTCATTTATTTTTTCCTTACCGATTTATTTTTATTCAATAGGGACATCAAAAAACCACGTTTGGAAATATTCACCCATCTACTGAACGTTCAACCAGAGCACATCCATTACCTAGTACCACAAGGAATAAAAATTGGCAGAAGAAATAAAAGAAGTAAAATTCTAAATATCAGTGAAGATTCAAATAACTTTAATCAATAGAAAAGTAATTTCAAAAAAGAAAATGAAAAAACCCCAAAACAAATGCTGTGTTTCTCTTATTTATTAAAAATAAAAATCTAAGAATTTTTTCACCGGACAAGAAAGAAATAGTTTATGCATCCACCGTCCAGTCGGAGGACATAAAAATATTCACCAGACAGAAGGAAAAGACAGTAAAGGAGAATTCCAACATTGAACCTGAACGCCATAAAAGCAAATACGAAGCTAATAAATTAGAAGAGGTTAACAATAAAATATTTAGATTTTCCTCTTCCTTGAAACGGATTTTACGAAGAAGATAACTAGCTAAGACATTTTAATCGCTTTCCGAGTCTTTTGATTCCAGATTCAATATTCAAATATCAGATTTTATAGTCTCTCCCTGTACCATAACTTTAATGTACTAGGTGTAGTTATAAGGTGTCCAGAAAATTCAAAACGATGTTCTCTGTTTCTACGAAAGCTCAGTATATTATAAAGTTTCATGATGGTTAAAGTAAGAAAGTAACTTTCATGGTTTAAATTTAGACTTGAGGACGGGAAAATGATGTTTGTCTGTATTGAAACCATGAAAATTTAACATATTTTTCCGGAATGATGAAAACAACAATCTTATCGAGAGATTTATTTTCAGTAGTATAAAGTAAACAATTATTTTTATCATTTAAGACAGTTAGGAGTATTAAGAACCCAATGCTTTCTGTGCCCAAGATGTTTTATTTATTTATCTAATCTCCATTATGAATCAAAGAATCTCAGTAGTTTCAGTTTCAAATACCTATGCCTTCAACTAAACTCTTCATTTTAATCAGTCAAAACAGAAAACATACGCAAAATCGAAAAGAAGAACTATCCGGTCCATCTTCTAAAAGAAAAATCTTCGAGACAGATTTCTAAAAGGAAAGAAATAAGCCAGACAAAACTCAACTTGAAGTCCTTGTGTGTACAGATGAAATACTTTACAACTAACTTGTGCTGAATAAATTTCGTCAGGCCTCATTACTTATTCAATGGTGGAAGAATCTGTAAGAGATACGGCTGGGGAGAGAAGATGGGAAAAGAGAAGAAGGTCATCGAAGAAGGAGGAGAGGTTGACGTTGAAGAAAAGTAGAGCTTAAAGAATGAAGACGTTGGAAGTTAAAGGAGAGTAGCGATTACAGGAATTCATGTCCGAAGCGATGCGATATCTCCTATCGATATGGAAGAACTTATGGGATGGATGGAAAGGCACTTGCAAAATAGCAGCGACAGATGGGACTGAGTTATTGGATTCGATATGTTTAGGTCATATAAAGGTGGTTGCAAAAGATCAGTGATGGTCGAATGTTCTGAATATCATCAGTCCATCTAGAAGAGCTTATTAGCAAGATGGAGAATTGCCCTCGATAAAAACAAAGCACAATTTAAGGCGTAGATTTAAGGGGATGGTCTGAATATAATCAATCGATGTTGAGGAAACTATTGTTCTTATAGTATAGCTCGTGCAAAAGAATACTAACGGTGAACTTTTTTGGCAATGTAGAACGGCTCTCGCAAACTATTAGATACAGTTGAAAGGAATTCTTTGAATGCCATTCATAACTAGCTTCATTGTATACAAAATACATAAATGAATCTGTTTCTGATCAAAAATAATTTTAATAATGATCAGCTAAAGTACAAGATAGTTTGAATGAGAA
Source organism: Bactericera cockerelli (assembly GCA_024516035.1). NCBI lineage: Eukaryota > Metazoa > Arthropoda > Insecta > Hemiptera > Triozidae > Bactericera > Bactericera cockerelli. Next base: position 28,762,511 of record CM044955.1, on the reverse strand, counting down.
CAAAAATTACAAGAGGAATTGTTTATTAAACAATAAATCAATAATATAATCAAACAGCCAGTGTCGATGGTGCGTTGAATGCACCGGTTCTCGCAGGATCATAGGATCACCAAAGTTAAGCAATATCCAGCGAGGTGAAGTCTTCGTGATGCTGGTATTACGGCCCAACCCAGGCTAGGTGAGGTTAATGAGAGTAACAGGTTTGTGAGTTTCCTGCGAATGGAGAATAACACCCCCGCCGTGACATGACCAGGCAGTTGAAAGCGACGTTAAACCTATTTTTTATTTTTTTTTTTTTTTTTTCTTCTTCAAACAAACAAGTTTTTGGCAGCTTTGGTTGTGAACAGTGAAATAGATTATGAATAAAAAGATATATGAGGAATTTAGAACATATGAGACACTCTAAGCAAAAAAAGTGTCCAGATAGCTATGATATTTCAACAAATAATTGCCAATATACGAAAAAGCATTTTTCAAGAATACAGACCAGATTCAACAGAACAATCACAGTCATCAACGACTTTGAAATACTAATTATACAGAATTACAAAACTACATCTCGAGTTCATTCTGAAAGGAAATCAAGGCAAAGAGAGCTTGGAAGAAAAGAACAAAGATAACTAAACACAATGTGACTGTGACATTATCCTTGAATCAAGTCCTCTAAATAAAAACAATAAAGAAACAAAAGAAAATGGAAAAGAAGAACGAGATCTAAAATGCAAACTATGTGAAAGCCTATGAAGTGAAATGGAGTTAGAGCTTTGTGGATTAGGAGAGAAGTCAAACAAAGGAATGATTGTGATATCGCTCCTCTTGAGAAAGGCTATAAATAACAAAGGAATGTATAAAGAGAGTTCAAGAAGGAATAGAAATAGGTAATAGAACAAATCGGAACGATGTTGTTGTTGTTGTTCTAGCGACATATACCGAGAATTTTGATGGTCCCTGATCAGGATAAGATTATTAATCAAAATACTATTCCCAGCTTCTCCTGGTCAACAGTATCATTAGAATAATTTGATGGGGAAACAACCACATATCGAAAGGAGTTTTCTGTTGAAAGAGCACACCTAGCTAGATTGAAAGCATGTCTGAAAATTCATACAATCGAAATGGCACGAATGAGATAAAAAAAACACTGCCAATTATGGACACAATACTTCCTCGTGATTGTTTCACATTGTGTACACGTGCGAATTTTGAGTTTTTATACTAAATTACTTGTATCTCCAAAACCACTGAACCGATTTTCTTCAAATTTGTTTTATATGATAGAAAACCGTTTTTTCTACATTCTAGATTCTACAAAAAATTCTGTATCGGCAAGTCGTGGTTCTTATTTTTTGACTTTATTGTCCAAAATTTCGGATTTTCTTAAATATCAGAGTCAAATTATAATTAATTAAAAAGAAAATATAAAAAGCCTGTGTAGAACATTAATATGCATATACATACCAAATTTTATCAAAATCGGGTGTACCGTTCACGAGATATAAGCATTTAAGTAAAAAGTTAGTGGTCAGGCGCATGGTCTCTTTCACCCAGAGCCGCTAGTACGAATTCGATGAATTTAAAATGGGACCATCTATAGAATGTCTCCTAGATGTTTACAAAATTTCATCAAAATCGGTCGAGTAGTTTCCGAGATTTGCGCGTTACAAGGAATCGTTTTAACAGACAGACAGACCGACAGACCGACAGACGGACACAAAACCAAATTTGCTCAGGAGGTTATGAAACGTCCAGAAATATGAAAAAAATTGAAATCGGAGCAAAAAAATATTTTTTTTTACAAAAACGAACACAATACTTCCGATTTCTAATATTAGAAATTTCTCGGAAGTAATATTAATATGAATGAAATAAGATATTCAATTCACAGTTTGTGAAATTTCGAGCATATGCTTATAGCAAACTTTTGGCTATCATTCTGTAGGTAACGGCTTAGAAGTTCGGAACGCAGAGCCGAAACAAATGATATTCAAAACTTTGGGGACCGATTCATTTTTAACTAGCTAAATCCCTGCACTTTGTCGACGATATGGTTTTTTAACCGTGGCTGAGGTCTTAATTGAAATTGGTGCCAAATTTGAAGTCCAAATCACTTTCGCAGTTCTGTCAAGCCGTTTCAGTGTTCTGTTGATTATTATGAATGAAAATGCCTTTTTTATATTAAGATAAAGATACCTTTGATTCGAATTAACATTAAAACTCAATGGGAAGTATTTATTGGCCCATTGAAGGGAGAATACTGCTAGATAGGCAAGGTGTAACACAAACCACAAGTATCTGAAGTTCAATCGATAAGACGACAGACTCGGACCCTGGAGATCGATGATTCGAGTCCTTGGTGTGGCAAAAATTTGGAAAGCCAAATTTAAATAATTGTCAAATCACGATTGTGATTAACACAAATATCATGAATAAAAGTGTTGATTCGATATGAGCAAAGAAAAAGATTTTCTACAAAAAGCATTTTGTGGAGTCAACAAAGCACCTACAAGTATGAGTAGCGAAGAATGGTGGCATTACAACAAAGAAAATGATATCTTTCAATTGTTTCTTGAGAGGTAACGGAGGTGTTTCTTTCATGATGTTTGAAAGTCACAGATAAATAAGGACAACTCGGTAATTTTTGTACTCAATACACCTCTATCTTAATATATAAATGTCAAAGACACTCACTGACCACTGACCACTGACTGATCATCGCTCTACAGCCCAAACCGTAAGTCCTAGGAAGCTGAAATTTGGTAGGTAGCTTTGTCTTATAGTCTAGATGTGCAATAAGACGGGATTTTTCGAAACTCCCACTACAACACCTGCCATTGGCGAAAAAGGATTTTTTGCTTTCACGGCCATGCCTCGGCCCGCAAAGCGGGCGACAGCCCGCTAGTGGTAAATAATTATGAACAATTTGTAATAAATTGTTCTTGTAACAAATTGGTATTATTTACAAACGAATAAATTTGTTTACTAAAGTTATTATACTTCCGAGATATTTCTTTAATTAGAAATCGGAAGTAATATTTTACAAACATTATACAGAGAAATTTCAGGGGAATTTTTAAAAGATAAAAAAAGCGTTATAAAATTTACTTGTCAATTGACAGAAAGGCATATAGGTGAGGCCTCAGTGTATATTTAACAACTCTACAAAACTAAATCTCGTTGTAAGTACCTTAAAAACTAATTACTCTAATTTTTTTAACATGATATTTATATTAGACATCCTAATGTGAATTTATTATTGAAACACTTTTATATGTCAAAATCAAAATTCGAACCCTAGACTTATAAAAGTGTTTCAATAATAATTGTATACTCATTGTTGTTGCACGAGCAGCTGTTAAAAATAGAGATGATGGTTACCTATGAGACAGTTTTTGGTGTAATTGTTCAGATTAGAAGTAACTCTAGCAGAGAGAAAAAGTGTCGAGAAAACGAAACAACTTGAAGTTAACGTAAACGGTGCGGGAAAAGTTCGTGAAAATACGCGAAGGGGTAAAAGTACGTAAGAATTGTTCAGAGAAAAAGAGAACGAGAGAAAGAGAGAGACTGTTGGAGTAGAAACGACAGTTACCACTGAGGGCTCCAACTGTTAGTTGTTGGAATTTTTGAGATTTCCGCCCGGGGGCGGGGGGTGCCCAAGAGATGGGCGGACAAGGGGGGATAGTTTTCGAGGGGCGCATGAGCCAGGCTCAAGTCTAGACAACCCTTTACCCTCACTTGAAACACTTTTTCCGGCCTACTTTTGCTTCTTCTTTTTATGTAATCTCATTTCGCCGTCAAGTATTGTAATTCGTTAACTGCTTCCTTCGCTCCGGCGAGAATGTTCGAGGAGTGTGTGCTTTATGTTTTCTAGATATAGATTTGGTCTTTTGTTTAGTCTTTAGGTAAAAGAAATGTAAATGTATGATGCTACTTTGTCTTTATTTTACTAAGAGTATGAACACGGAGATACATATATAAATACATCTTGCACTCATCTATTTTCCATAAATAGTTGTTGGAGTACAAATATGTAATGTAAGCACTTGCATTTTGAGCCGCTAGTCAGGTAATCTAGAGTGGTTGGTTTGGTTTCAACACAATGCATGAATTTTCTTCATACATTTCAAATTTTAATATAAAAACCTACTAACTTCAGCTTATATGATGCTTAAATAATATGATTGTATATTATTAACATTATTTAGTATTTTTTTTATATATCAATAACCACTTAGAGGTGGTGTAATTCATTCTGTTTACATGCACATTGTCTACTAACCAATTCGTCTACATAATGTGTAATGCACCAAAAATATAGACAGTCGTTAATGCAAGACATGCATTTTTCAAAAGTGATTTGATAGTATTTGCCTAGTATGGAAATGTAAAACCTAGAAATAAAATTCTTGTGTCATCACCGAATTGAAGCAACGTCCAGCCAGGTGAATACTTTCTGATGCTGGTGTAATTTAGAGATGGTGTAATTTAGAAGTGTATATTTTCAGGTTTAATCAAGTTATGGTCATCCTCACTGGCGCTTTGAATGCCGGTTCTTGTGTGATCACCGAATTTAAGCAACGTCCAGCCAGGTGAATACTTCGTGATGCTGGCATTCCAGCCCAACCCAGTCTGGGTGAGATTAATGTATGTAGCAGGTTTGTAAGTTTCCTGATTCTTCATTTTGATGATCCTTGATCTTTTTATTTCCTTTTAATCGCAGTAAACCGTTATTTTACATTTGATTTTAATGTTTCTATTTATGTATTTTTTCGAGCCTTTTGTACTTTCAATTGCCCAAGGGGGATCGATTTTCTGTAAAACTTGTTTTATTGTAATTTAAAGTGGTATGATGTTCACACCAGTTTATTTAAAAAAAAAAAAAAAAAAAACATCAGCGAACGAAACATCAGTGAGTGCATTTAGGTCTGAACCGCTTCTAAAATGTTGTTGATTTGAAGAGCAGACACATCCACCAATTGAATCAGTGTAGCACATTGCATAAATCAATTTATTGTAGGCGCTCATAGCTACACAGGCTCTTCGCAAAAAATTTTTTGGTAATATTTTATTTTCATTTTTTTCTCCTTATTTAGATTTTTTTGAGCTTAGCATAGTTATTTACAAAATGGACAGCTCAGTTTTTCTACAACAAAATACATTTAACTAGGGTACCAAATTTCAACTTTCGAACTTTTACCGTTCTTGAACTATAATTTGTTGAGTGAAACACACGACTGAAATTTTAAATTTAAGCCTTTAGAACCTCAAAATAGTGTACGAGCACTGAAAACTGACCATCGAAAATGTCGGGCGGTTTACCTCATTTTCCTTTTTCATAGCATACGGAAAAGTAGTACGTCAAGAAAACACACATACTTGAAATTCTTACACTCAAATTAAATCTATCCGGAGCGTTTTATTTGATTAGGTGAGAGGAGGGGCAGAGGGGCGGGAGGAAGCACGGAAAGGACGCCTGGCTAACAGCCCTCGCTCTGATTTATCACGGCGAAAATCTCGAAACCTCGCGGATAGCGTGTAAACTTTGGAAATTAAGTCAAGGTTATGAGCTTTTGTGGGGAGAAAATCTTACAGAAACAATGCTTACATATGTATTCATGCATGTGTAGAAATCAACGGCTCGTGGGAGATCGTGCTAGGAACGGCCAATTAAAGAATTGTGACTAACCGTATTAAAAAAAAAAAAAAAAAAACAAAAACAAAAAAAACGAACAAAACAATACTTTCTATACCTAATAGGTAATAGAAAGTAAAAAAAAAACTGCCCTAACATAGCTGAGTGAGGTTAATGTGGTTAGCTGGTACGGTTTTCTGCAATTACAGGGGGAAACCCCTGAATAACTTGAATGAGGCTTCTTAAACCAAAATAGAATCATTGGACAAGACAGGAGGCTAGACATTGGATCTAGGCTTCCGTATAATCCTTCCACTACCGAAACTTCTGAAAGATAAGTGCACCTTTTTCACAGATTTTCCGGTATGCAGTTCACATCAAAACAACCAGTATAGATTTACTATTAAACCAGAAGACTTGGTCAATAGTTTACAGAAGGCGTTCTAGTGGGATGGTGGAATAGTTACGACCATTAAATGTACGCTTGTTAGGTCTACAGTTCACAGAACTACTGGAATAGCTTGTCTCAGAAACCAGACTTGGCCAATAGTTTACACAAGGTGTTCTAGTGGGAAGGACGACATGGAATGGAATAGTTACGACCATTTAATGTGCGCTTGTTCAGTGTTGCTTGGTATTTGTTTAATTGCTACGAATATATTCATTCGTTATTATTATTATTATTCATTTCAGAAGGAGAAAATTGCACGTCGATTTGAGAAGGTAAAATTACAAACTACCAGTTGATTACACATGAAATACTAGTAACAGTAGAAGTAGTAGTATAGTTGAAAGGTACAGCATTTCTGGCGCCAACTAATTCGACCAACTTAGTCAATGTAAAGTTTTTAAAAAAATGTTATCATTTTTTTGTGTTAATCACTTTCGTGAATTCACAACTACTCAAACTCAAGCTTTTAACGCTGATTTACGCTGAAACCGGGACTTGAACCACCGACCTCCACGTTACAAGTCCACCGAATTATCGATCAAGCTACTGAGGTCAGTGACATAGTTGATAGCAGATGGATTCATGGATCTAGCAAAACATGGATATGATTTTTTTTCTCTTTTTTTTTCATTGATCTGAGTAAGTGACCACATAATGATGAGACTATGAGGATTAGGTGGTAGAAAATGCTTTGTGTATTAATCTCGCTAAATAGTATTATTGTTGGTTATTTCCCACTAAAGAGTAATATTATTACTAGTGATCTCTTATCTAATTTAGAGCTAGACAAAATAATTAACGGATACCTCCGTTATAGATTTTTTTTGGGTCATACATACATAGACGAGTACGACAATTAGATCTAATTATAAAAAAAACTGAAGGACTACAAAAAGTTCTATGTACTTATACTTACAAACAAAAATATACATACATAAAATAAGTCACAATGTACATATGTACAATTGTACATACTCGGCAAAAAAATGAGGAATTCTTTTCTCTTAGGTATTTGGTACATACTTTGATAAAGAAAAGTAAAATGAAATAAAATGATTATGAGTCCTGGAAGTTCCACATACATGTGCAAACCAAAAATCATCTTGTTATGTTCTGCTGAAAATAACCCACCTACTAATACAAAGGTAAAAAATATAAGAAACACTGCCAATTATGGACTCTATACTTCCTCGTGATTGTTTCAAATTGTTAACACGTGCCAATTTTGAGATTTTATACTTAATTACTTGTATCTCCAAAACGACTGCACCGATTTTCTTCAAATTTGTTTTATATGGTAGAAAATCGTTTTTTCTACATTCTAGATTCCACAAAAATTTCTGTATCGGCAAGTCGTGGTCCTTATTTTTTGACTTTTTTGTCCAAAATTTCGGATTTTCTTAAATATCAGAGTCTAATTATAATGAATTAAAAAATATATATAAATAGCCTATGTAAAACAATTATATGCATACACACACAAAATTTCATTAAAATCGGGTGTACCGTTCACGAGATATAAGCGTATAAGTAAAAAGTTAGTGGTCAGGCGCATGGCCTCTTTCACCCAGAACCGCTAGTACGAATTCGATGAATTTAAAATGGGACCATCTACAGAATGTCTCCTAGATGTGTGCAAAATTTCATCAAAATCGGTCGAGTAGTTTCCGAGATTTGCGCGTTACAAGGAATCGTTTTAACAGACCGACAGACCGACAGAACGACAGACCGACAGACACACACAAAACCAAATTTGCTCAGGAGGTTATGAAACGTCCAGAAATCTGAAAAAAATTGAAATCGGAGCAAAAAAATATTTTTTTTTTACAAAAACGAACACAATACTTCCGATTTCTAATATTAGAAATTTCTCGGAAGTAAAATGTCCTGAAAATATATAGAAATATGAATACAGATGAAGAAAAGTGAAACTGTATTTCCTTTCGATTCAAAATCAGAAACATCACCAATTGTTTCGCATTTAACGCATCTGTATGTTGCTTAACTTGAGTGTTTCGTGGTGATCTAGATATTTAACGTGCATGTACTTTTTGTTCCTGAATGGGTTCGACCATTACCTCTCTATTTAGCTATCCAACTCCCATCAATATCATCATATCATAGGGCGGCGTCATCGTGGACGATGGTAGCCAGACAGTGGAGGAATGACTCAGCACAGCAATTATTCTACCACAAGGAGGCTAATAATTGACAAGGGCCCCCAGAACCAACGCATCAATAAGGATGTTAAAAAGAAAATATCTTTTTTTGAGTGTATATAACATTATAATAAAATGTTGACGCACGTTAATAAATTTCAAAAAAAAAAAAAAAAAAAAAAGAAAATATCAGAGCAATCGATATAAATAATTGCCACAATTTTCCTGCCGCCCGATGAAAGGACAATTTACAAGAACAATGTACACGAGGCAAAATTAAGGACAAAAGTAAGTTTATATTGAACAGGACAGTGGGAAGTTCTAACTAGTCACTAGTAGGTAGTTCAGCAAATCAGCACAATTCTTCAAGGCGATAATTAACTTTTGCAAGAGTTTCAAAAAAGAAAGGCAACTTGAGCAAGTTTTTTTTTCGTCTTTACTCAAAAACCTCTCAAGACTTTTCTTTCTAAATGATTATACGAAAGGAGAGTGTGGGGGAGGAGCGAGGAGAAAGGAGGGGGAGAAAAAGAAAATAAAAAGACAAAGCAAGTGAGAAGGATTAATAAGGAAAGAGGGAGAGAGAGAGACGACAGCGAAACATAAAAAAAATGGTGAGTTAGAGAGTTTCAAAGAAAAAAGGTAAAAAATTACAAGTCTGTAGAAGAGTGATAGAGAAAGACGAAAATGTCGAAAAGAGGTGTGAGAGAAAAAGAAAGAGAGAGAGGAGAGATGGGAGAGAAAAAAATGAAAAAGAGAAGATGACGAGGGAGAAAAGAGAGATATCACAGAGAAATGGTGGTAGCAGAGGATTTGAGAGAGGAGAGATAGGAAAAAAGAGAGAGAAGCGAGAAAGAAAGAGAGAGAGAGAGAGAAAGAGAGATACCAGAAAGAAATCATCGGAGATGACAGAAGAGGAAGAGAAAAAACGAAGAAAGAGAAGAGAGAAAAAGAATCTTCACACTCTCTCTAACCAAGTGGTTGTAGCCACTCTTCAGACAGAGGACCAAGAGTATTGTTCAGAATTCATTATGAGAGAGAAAATAAAAAAGACTGCCTTTGTAGAAAGAGAACGCCCGCCGGGGCAGTGAGAAAAAGAGGCTCAGAAAAAAAAACAGAGATGTGGAGTATACAAAGTGAGATGTTAGGAAATTGAAGAGACAGAGGGAGAAATAGGAAGGTGATGAACTTATTTGATACACATACCTCCACACCGTACCAGTATGAGAGGAGTGATACGATGGATATTTTCTGATAAAGTAATGACAACGTGAATACATAAACAGTAATTATAAATATTTAATTTTTAAAATAAACTAAACCTAATTTTTTTACAAAAAAAAAATGCTCTTTCGTCCTATAGTTGAAGAAAAAACTTTTACAGAACCTACTTGATCAGTAAAAAAAGTAGCCCATTGCAAAACTTTCCATACATTAGAGTTATGGAAAGAGAAATCAAGGAACCGGAATCTTATTATCACATATCCAGGGTTCTCTTATAAAGATGTCATTTTCCCTTATGGAAAGAGATTCTCTTCTATCGAGGTTTCTCTTATACCCAGTTCTCTCATAACCAAGTTCGATTTTATAATCGTAGAAAACTACAACTTAACACAATATGACGAACCAACTGATATCCAAACAAAGTGAACCAAAATATCAAAATTCAAAAACTGTGTCACCAGGCTGTTCCATTTCGACCTATCAGCGACAAGCATGCGGCTTGCAGGACATGCGGCATGCAGGGCATGTGGCTTACGGCCCGTGATGAACTCATTAGCCTGTCGAGCTGTCCCCAGGGTTGAAGTATTGCCCGCGTGATACCCATCTGATAGATTGCATTGTTTACAGGCCGAGCAGACCACAGGAGGGACAGGAGAACAGGAGGAGTAGGAGTAGCAGGAGGAGGAGAAGTAGGAGGAAGAGTAGTAGTAAGAGGACAGGAGAAAACAAGAGGAACAGACGACAGGAGAACAGAAGAATTCGGAGAATAGGAGGAGTAGCAGTAGCGAGAGTAATAAGAGGAGGAGAAGACAAGAGGAACAGGAGAACAGGAGGAGCAGGAGGATTAGGAGTAACAGGACAAAGAGGAGTAACAGTTGGAGTCAGGGGGTAACAGGAGAAGTGATAGGAGGAGTAGGAGTAACAGTAGTAGGAGGAGTAGGAGAACAGGAGGAGTAGGAGTAACAGTAGGAGTCGGGGGGTAACAGCAGAAGTGACAGGAGAAGTAGGAGTAGCAATAGTAGGAGAACAGAAGGAGTAGGAGTAGCAGGAGGAGCAAGAGGAGTAGGAGTCGGGGGTAACAGCAGAAGTGACAGGAGGAGTAGGAGTAGGAGTAGGAGTAGCAGTAGTAGGAGTAACAGGAGAAAGAGGAGTAACAATATGAGTCGAGGGGTAACAGGAGGAGTGGAAGTAGGAGTAGCTGTAGTAGGAGAACAGGAGGAGTAGGAGTAATAAACAAGACCGGTGGTGATAATAAGCCGCTCGCCCAGTTGTGAAAAATGCATAAATTAATGACCGAGGTTTATGCAAGACAGCAATGTAATAATTAAAAATCTACAGGGTGGGACAACATTGAAATCTATGCCCATAACAAAAAGTCAAGGGAATAACCTAACTCACATCAAGCGAGGATTACATATTAATCAACTAGGAAAATTTGGAACACAGGTTTCCTCTTACTACGTACAAATCTATGAACTAAGACGGAATAAATTAACTACTGCAACAAGAGGCATGAGAATAAAAGAGAGATTTTTTTTGCTGTTGAAAATTTCGGAATCATAATTTATGATTCAACTTTCAAATTTCATTTTTTTCTCTCCTTCAATGAAGTCGTCTAATGTTCATTCAGGTCAGTTTATTACTGAAATATTTTTTTTCCCTCTCGATAGTCATCATACAATAATATGATGCTTGCTAAAACATTTGTTCACAAGACATGAGATCACAATTACTTAAAATTGCTTCACTAAATCTGTGCTGAACTTGGGACTCGAACGACCGACCAGGGTACAAGTTACGAGTACACCGCCTTATCGATCCAGCTACTTATTTTTATTTTCCTTGTCCATGTGTGATGTCATGGTGGTGGAAGGATTGATATGGGTGAAAACTTTGGACGCCCCAACCCATTGTTCTGGGCTCCTTGCGTGTCCAGTGTGTAGTGTATGTGTACATGTGTAGTGTGTTGAAATTAAGCACTTCAAACTGATGATTAAAAAAAAAAAAAAAATCCAGCTACTGAGGTAGCTTTATTTTTCCTTAGTAATAATAATATACATAGGATAATAAGAGCATTTAATCCAACATCCATAGTTCAATGATGGATGCACTTACTCCTGAAACATCCAGTAAGAAAATTACTATCGAAAAAACTTGGGGTATAGGTTGTGTGCAATTTTTCTGCACTCATAACAGTGATCGGATGTTGCTAAGGAAATATGAAGGATGGAGAACCGAAGGAATAGATGGAGGGAGAGAGAAAGAAATAGCAAGGCAGTAACAGAAGTATAGAAGGAGGGGTATATGAGGGGAGGGAGATAGAAAGGAGAGGAGGGGGGATTTATCCTATAAATTATATAAGACCTGTTTGACTGCTGGAGTAAAGGGACTTTTCAGTCTTACCTCGGCAGTATAAACAAAGTATATACTATTCTATTCTATTCTACCATATGACTTGAGTATAACTTTATTGTTTACATCTAAATGAAAAAGTATGGGGGTATTTTTTGACCTTCCATACACCCCCCTTTGGGCAGTTGCAAGTATAGGTTCCCAAATCTTGGAGACTCCCTATATATTATTGTGAAGGGACCGCGGTTATTTACCAATACCTAAAACATACCTCCAGGATGTCTTCGCGGCCCCCTCCAGAGAGAAACGAACGAGGACAACTCGGACCACAGTTTTGGAAACGCTGATGTGAATTATGTACACAAACATCTAAATAAAAATTATAGCATATGAATAGATGTAAGATGTACATAAGAAGTACGGTGTAAGAACATATAAATAAATATAAAACATATAAATAATAAGAAGGAAACATACTTCTCGTCCATCACGCCAGGGCTCTCTCTCATAATTCAATCCTGGCGAGCTGTCACTCTGGGCTCTTCACGCTATCTCGGGAGGCAATTAAAATAAAATAAAAGAATAATAAAATAATTACACGAAATTACAATATCATTAATTATAGTCATGATTGTAATAAAATGAATTCTGATTATGTTGTAATAATATTAATAATAAAATAGCATTACAATAATATTAATATATTTATATGATTATTGTAATAATATTACTTGATAATGACGAGAGTTGTAATGGAAGTGGCGATGATGGTGGTTGCAAGTTGTAAGAAAAAAATAAATGCGAAATTTAAATAATAAGAAGGCGAAACATAGAGTTCTAGTAATACCTCTACTGGTGTGGGTATAATTATTTTCCAGGTAACACTGGAAAATCGTAACAAATTGTGAGGTAGATGGACCGACACCGACCTCCGTAGCTCGCCTGATAAGGCGGCGGGCTCGTAATCTGGAGGTCTGGGGTTCGTGTCTCTTAAGTATGCCATAAATTTAGTAAAGCGAGTTTGAGGTAGTTCTTGAGTTCTCGAAAAATCACTAAACGAAGGGCTAGGTTTTAATTTTTTGTGACCACTCACATAGAAACCGTCGTCATGATGGTGGCTATTTCCGGCCCAACCCATGCTGTTTGAGGTCAATGCAAATGGAGGGTCTCGAATGAAGAATGTTGAAAATAATTAAAACAAGAAAAACAAAGAGCTTAGTAATAATCAAGGTAGTGGCAGCTATAGCTACATAATGAGATGAGCAAAATATAGCAACATGAAATCCATAGTCAAAGAATCCACACAGATTGTTTAACTAAAAAAATGGATGAGTGTTTCACAGCCTTTTTTAATTTCTTAGCTATGTAACAGGAGCTATTGTAGACGTTTGAGGTCCGTGTTGTAGCCTGCCCATCCCGTAGTATGCCTTCCCTCTGATGGGCGAGAAGTGACACAATAAATATGATAAGGATCTCCAGGTTACAAGTCCGCCGCCCTATCGATCAAGCTACTGAGGTCGGTTAAGTATTTTAAATTTGATAAATAATTGCGAAAATTCACAAATTGCCTCATTTTTTGAAAACTCACTTCAATATTCATGTAAAACAAGGATGACTAACAAAGCGTCCACTGATTCCACCCCAAACGTAACTAGCTCGTCGACTGGCTTACGTCAGCAGTTGATGTGTTTACTCTCCCGGGGCCAGTGTTTAGAAAGCAATCCGGGGTCTTGTTAATTCTCACGAAAAGTGAAAATTAAAATAAAAATAAAAACGAAATGTGAAGTGAAATACATTTGAGCCTCATAAAATATGTAAGGGGCTAATAGATATTTTGTGTAAGCTCACACGAAAAGAACTTCTCGGTGGAAGAAATATTCACAAAATATTGCGCGAGGATTAACTACACTTGCGAGCAATGAAACTAGGACACTTGTTTCCTTCTAAATTCTACTATCGCTGTGACGCGATGCATGATTTTTAGGCCCAGTGTTATACCTTACTGAAAAGTAATTTTTTTCATCTCTCAAATACAGTTTGTTTCGTTCGAATCGGCTTTATTATTACCGAGTTATGGCAATTTTAGACAGACAACTCCAAATAAGCAAGAAGGTACCCTTTTTTTAAATTCTGTAGAATACGTGAAAATTTCATTTTAAACAGTTTTGGCCAGCATTTATCTTTATTTTGTTATTCAAATGATGAATTCTCTACATCATATCAGTATCATTTGTTCTGTGAAAATGGACACAGCTCCTGAAGTAGCTTCAAGTATGGTTGCTTTGCTTGAAAGTGGTTTATCAATGAGAAATGTTGCAAATCAGCTCAACATCAGCAAATCTACAGTCAGCAGACTATTTAAGAGGTACAGGGAGACCAATAGCTTCAATCACAGACCAGGATCAGGTCGTACCTGCAAAACAACAGCTCGAGATGACCGATTCATGATGGTGACCTCTCTGAGAAATTGTCACATTTCCGCAGTTGGTGTCCAGCACAAGCTGCAGAGGACACGGGATGTAGCTGTTAGCGAGTGGACAGTTAGGAGAAGACTGAAGGAGAAAAACTTGACCCCCAAAAGAGCTGCTACAGGCCTCAGGCTGGCCCCACATCACCGACAAGCACGCCTAGACTTCGCAGTCCAACATGTCAATTGGACCCATGAGCAATGGAGCCATGTATTGTTTACGGATGAGAGCCGGGCATGCTTGTATGAGAATGACAGGCGAGAAAGAGTATACCAAAGACCTGGGGAGCGGTTTGCTCAAAGCTGTATCAAGGAAAGTGTGGCATTTGGTGGTGGTTCCTGTATGTTCTGGGGTGGAATTACATCAGAAGTTAAATCGGACATTGTTTTCATCAATTGTGGACTAGTGGGGGGAAGTTTGACGGCAGAAAGGTACTAGAGGAAGTGCTGGAAGACCAGGTGATACCTTTTGCTGCATTTTATGGAGAAGAATTTGTCCTCATGCATGACAACGCCCGACCACACAAGGCAATCATTGTCACTAGTTACCTAGAGGATGTTGGAATTGATACTTTGGTCTGTCCTGCAAACAGTCCGGATCTAAATCCCATTGAACATTTATGGGATATGCTAAAGAGAAAAGTCCGAGCTAGAAATCCGTCTCCTGCGACCACAGTGGAGCTCAAAATGGCACTAAGGGAGGAGTGGAACAATTTACCTCAAAATGTTGGTAAAAATCTGATCTTTTAAATGAAAAACCGACTAGAAGCAGTAATTAGGGCCAGTGGGGGAAACACAAACTACTGAAAACCTTGAAAATGTTATAAATTTGTAAAAAATAAAATGTTTATGATGACTTTCTTAAACCCAAATGTATTCTTTTTTTGACATTTTTTACATTCCACCCTGTTACTTCAAAATGAGTTGTCCAATCTTCCTAATTTTTTCTTTAAATAAAAGAAAACAAAATTACCTTTCAAATGAAATCAATATGTTTCAGGAGAAAATTATCGGAGAGTTAAAAACTTGGAATTTTTAAGTGTCCTAGTTTCATTGCTCGCAAGTGTAGTTGAAGTGCAATTTTTATTTATCAAGGGGATTCATCCCCACAAAAACATAAATGTGAGAAGTCAAGGTCAAATTTAATTTCAGAAATGATCAGAAAAGACGAATTCCAGAAATTATCAGAAAAAAAAACAGTAAAGAAAATGATGAGAAAAAAGGGTTGGGTTGAAAAAACTACGTGTGGGTATAAGTATACATTACGTATAGTGGAACCTGCTGGATACAAGGAAAACCTGAATACAAGAGAAAAATTCTGGTCCCTCGAGTTCTCTTATATCCAGCTAAAATATGTACAATGTACGTCATGATTTATTAAGAGAGGAGGAAATCTAAGTTTAATACAAAAATCTTGAAAAAAAAACACAATTTAGATGTGAAAAAAAATATCCTAAACAAAGGCACTGAGCACGTTCAACCCCTCCTAAACTTCCCAATTACTGGAAGACTTTCAGTTTTACGTATTACTGAAACACCTGAACAATATCTCAATAACTTAGCCAGAACCAGCTCAAACACTTTCCAAAACCCATCAGATAGCAAATACAAATATCATTCTGACCGGATGGATACAGCACACCAATATCCGGATTCCTCATTAAGGAGTGTTTGAAAATAGAAAAAAATAAGAAAACCAATAAAATAAATAATTTCCACCATATTTTTATAACGAACCACCACGAATCAATAGCATTCCCCGTGATTGTTTGATGAATTCAGAAATGGATACTTCGTACTTCTGGACTTGATATTTTTTATGGTATTTTATCGTATACACAAAACACAGATGGAGTTCTTTGTTTTTTAAGTCAAGAGCTCAACTCCGCTCAACAAGCGATAAAGAATCTTAATTATACCCATATTTTTCAACAACACCACCACCACCACCACCACCAACAACAACAACTACAAGAATAACAAAAATTATGATAAGGTAGATAAGTTTTGGTTATTAAGATCTTTTTCACATATTTCCTTATTAGTTATTGCATCAGATCCTGTGGGCAGGAGTTATTTACTCATATATTCTCCTGTTTTTTTTTTATCAAATGACTGAACTTATATATTTCTTTTACTATCTATAAAACAAGTCAACCAACTCATCTCCCTGGGGCACACTGCCCAAAACTGCAGCCGCATTTCAGAATCATATTTGTGACTAACACAAATATGATTCTCCTGTTAGTTAAGCAGCTCCCACATCTCTGCTATCTCCACCCTGTTCATATTCGACAAAAAGTTTCACGATTGCTTTCGTGATCATCAAGTTTATTCTATTCTTCTCATTATTAATAATAGATACATATAATTTGTACTACGTATACAAAAACATGTAAAATCCATCCAACCTCAGTAGTTTGATCGATAAGGCGGAGGACTTGTAACCTGAAGGTTAGTGGTTCAAGTCCCGGTTAGAGCGTGGATTTAGTAAAGCGAGTTTGAGTAGTTGTGTTATCACGAAAGTGATTAACACAAATATGATAACTTAAAAACTTTTTTCATATTATTGCATGGTTGTTATAGGTTCCACTCATAAATGCTTTTTATCTCTTCTCCTATCAAGGATTAAACCAGGAAGCAAGGCTTGTGTCTCGGAACTCATCGGGCAAAGTCACCCCATGGAAAACACACTCAAGAAGTGTTCAGCGGCTGGCCGCGCGACTAAGACGCAGCCGTGAGACGCTTGCGGGAGAATAGTACCTTTATATATTTACAAAAATCCTCTCATATTGCAAATCTGGGCATTCCGAGAAACTATTGTGAAAAATGACAGCTTCATAGGTTTTGCCACTATGAGAATACACATAGAATACACTATGAGAATACACACATCACTATACATACAAGTAACAGCACTCAAAAGTTGCTGACTTTCAATAATCAATTTCCTATCATCCTCTCATTGTTCTAGTTCTTAGGTTAGTCTTAGAGTTGCCAGTGCATCAAGCACAAGTAATATCGAGTCTTTTTATATTAATAAACTTCTAGTATTTAATCTTAATAAATATATTTGTTCTTATTTAAAATGATAAACCTTTTTAAAAAGCCCTTCCTAGGCTTCACTCTTGTAATTTACATACATATTATGTAAGTATGTATACAAGCATTCAATGTAATTTATTTTTATTTATTTTATAGATGGGTGCTACCCATACGTAAAATTTCTATCAGGTATCAGGTAAAAAACATAAAAGGTAATCAGAGATAATCACCGTCGTTCTACAAGGCAATCTGGTAATCAAAATCCGAAGGCACAGAACAAAGCTCCCACAAACCTACATGCACAAGAACTATTCATTGTATCGCAAGAGTTAGGAGTCATTATAAAAAAGTTTTAATTAAAAGATATATTTTTAAAGAAAAAAGAAACGGGGGAAAAACGCTGAACAAACGACGAAACAAAGAGAAAAGAAAAAAACAGAGAAAAAGAATTAAAAAGAAACTTTTTCCTTCGGATACTTTTTAGCGAACAATGGGGTGACTCATTCACATTGAGAGAATACAAGATGAGAATAGATAAATATTATAAAAACCGTGAAAATAATTTATTAATTTGATCCGGAAATGAAAACTAATCAGAAATTTAATATAATACAACTTTATGAAAGTAATGAGCGAAATTCTTAACATTAAATCTATGACTTTTATCTATTTAAATTTATAAAAATATAATATGAATGAATTAGTAATAAGCTCCAATTGAATATTAAATAATTCATAATATTGATATCTAATGTAGGTCGCTAAAAATCTCCCCGAAGTCCTATGAAAATGCTTAAATTTCAAAGATTCTTGAAAAAGAAAATGAGTGTAACTTTAGAGATAAAGAAGAATTTCCAAACTAAATAAAATTGATACAAAAAACATGGATTAAACAAAAATGACCTTCTTCGCTCCAACCGTTCATGAATAATATTTTTTTGATTCCGTAAATCCGTATTGTTGTCAAATGTTTATTTGCAATGGTATTATGTTACAATATAAATACATTAATGAATTTGACCAAATTCATTTGACCGACCTCAGTATAACTTGATCGATAAGGCGGCCGACTTGTAACTTGGAGGTCGGTGGTTCAAGTCCCGGTTTCAGCGTAGATTTAGTAAAGCGAGTGTGAGTAGTTGTGATATCACAAAAGTGATTAACACAAATATGATACCATTTATGAATTTATATTTTGAAATATGACCAAAAATATTTTTTTTCTTTACAAATACGAACCCTGTCTTAGGGTATCGAATCAAATCCTTCGGAAATTATCTGAAACGAATCTGTAGATTCAAATCCTCAACACACTGAAGAATCTACTGTAGAGACAACTAAAATAAAT
The DNA here is from genome assembly GCA_024516035.1 of Bactericera cockerelli. Classification (NCBI taxonomy): domain Eukaryota; kingdom Metazoa; phylum Arthropoda; class Insecta; order Hemiptera; family Triozidae; genus Bactericera; species Bactericera cockerelli. Next base: position 28,743,839 of record CM044955.1, on the reverse strand, counting down.
TAAAAGAACAAGTGAATTACTGAGTCCGTATTGGACACTCCAAGTGCTTCTCATGTAACCCCAGTCGTGCCTCGTACTCTAGACCTCTTGAGACCAGTCGTTAACAATTCATTGCAAGATGTTTTGTGCTGGGCTAAGGAATAAATTAAATACTTCCCTCGGGCTAGGCTCATCCCCTTTCAAATCTCACCTCAGCAAGTTTCCTTGCAAATCTTACCTCGAAACTATTACTTCTCAAGCGTTTCAACTCAACATCGATCTCTTCATGTAGCTCTTCTTACGTTTCCATTATTTTCTCTTCTGTACATCTTCGTCTCAGAGAATATTATCACTACTATATTCTGGGTAGGTGGAAGGATTTGGTGGAAGAGATTGCCATAGGCAATAACCCCGCTCTTTAGTTAAGACATAATTATGTGACTGTGCATCATATATTTATTTATTTTCCTTTTTATTGTACATATTGTTTCCATTTTTTTTTGTGATTTTTGTATCCATTTATTTATTTGTACTGTACATATATGCCTTAATATTTAATAAATAATTTATTATTAAAAATATTAACATGGTTTATTCTATTTTAAATCCAGCAAATCTTTCATACATGCATAAGAAATGCGAGTATGCAATGCAATGATTATTTTTGAAGTATGTAACTATGTAGGTATAACCCAGGGTGGGTGAGGTCAAAGTTGGTTACCAGCTAAGTTTGTGAGTTTTCTGCGAATGGAGTGTAAGACAACGTCTCCAGATGACCTAGCTCTTGAATGGGAAAGCTCTTGAAAACCAAAAGAAATATACCTATATGCTTTTATGGATTGCATTTTCACTGACAGACTCTGATTCTTTCATGAAAAATGTGTCCTTAGCCATAAAGTTGTTTGTTAACTTTATCATAAAATATGTCTATTACAGACTGATCAATTCATAAACTAAAATGGTCCTCAGTCATAATCGTTAAATTTAGGATAAAATATGTCTATGCAAAAAGATTCTACAGTTCCAAAAACAACTGTTTTTTCGACATGGCTCAAATTTTTAAGCAACAAATTGGGTCAAAGTATATTCCTTTAGGTAAGGATTTACCTCGGTCGTTAGCAAATTTCTTATTTCTCTTCTTCAAAAATCATCTATACTTGCACCTTGAATTAAATTAGATATGAGAAACATCAAAACAAATAACAAAACTACCCCAAAACAGTAGTTCCGTACTCTCGAAAACAATTCTCACCGCCCATTAAGGCGGGTCGTACACTGAAGAAACGCGTTTCACGAAACGCATTTCTTGAAACGTGAAATTTGGATTTCACAAAACCGATAGATTGAAATACACAGAGGCGCGTACACTGGGTTACAAGAAACTACAGTTTCTAGAAATGCATGAAACAAGTTTCGTTGAAACCGAAATATTTGGTTTCGTGTGATTCAGTTTCGTGTGATCTCTCGGTGATAAATTAATTAATCAGTATTTAATAGACCGTAGAGGTTATTATTATTTAGTTGTTTTACTTCCGAGAAATTTCTAATATTAGAAATCGGAAGTATTGAGTGCGTTTTGGTAAAAAAAAATATTTTTTGGCTCCGATTTCAATTTTTTTCATATTTCTGGACGTTTCATAACCTCCTGAGCAAATTTGGTTGTTTTGTGTCCGTCTGTCGGTCCGTCGGTCTGTTAAAACGATTCCTTGTAACGCTCAAATCTCGGTAACTACTCGACGGATTTTGGTGAAATTTTGCACACATCTAGGAGACATTCTGTAGATGGTCCCATTTTAAATTCATCGAATTCGTACAAGCGGTTCTGGGTGAAAGAGACCATGCGCCTGACTACTAACTTTTTACTTAAACTCTTATATCTCGTGAACGGTACACCCGATTTTGATGAAATTTTGTATGTATATGCATATTATCATTTTACATCGGCTATTTATATTTATTTTTTAATTAACTATCATTTGACTCTGATATTTAAGAAAATCCGAAATTTTGGACAAAAAAGTAAAAAAATAAAGACCACAATTTGCCGATACAGAATTTTTTGTAGAATTTAGAATGTAGAAAAAACGATATTCTACCATATAAAATAAATTTCAAGAAAATCGGTTCAAATCACGAGGAAGTACCTATTGTGTCCACAATTGGCAGTGTTTTTTTTCTACTTACAAAAAATGGACTTTCAAGTGAATCTGGTAGAGACTGTAGAAAAGTATCCCTGCCTATATAATTAGAAGTTGAAAGAATATTCTAACAGGGATTTTGTCCAATGTAAATGGGAGATGGTGTCGCAAGAAGTGAACAGTAGAGGTTAGTATTTTTCAAAGGTTTCTTATTTATTTATTTTTCATGTAGGTAGACAATATCATCTTCATCGGATGACATGACGAACGAAACTGAACTAAAAAAGTTTCACCAATGTGCGCGGTCTAGTGAAATCCGTTTCGGGAAATTCGTTGCATGAAATGCGTTTCATGAAACGCGTTTCTTCAGTGTACGACCTGCCTAACATTCTCCCACAAAATCCGGAAAGCACTCCCCCGCTTTCTCAGGCCTGAGTCAATATTGGGAGAGTAACTTCACGCCCAACCTATGGAGGTGATGAGTTATGTAAATTGCATCCTGCTCACATTGTCAATAATAAATAGCTTCTGCCATCATCAGTGCCGACTGTCGAAGATATGTTCGATTCCGTCTCACGACAGGAAAAAAGCGATACATTGCGAAGTAATTGGACAAGTGTTTAGGGGCAAATTATTAAACAGGATGAAAGTTTAAGATAAGCCAAACTTTCCCTAAACTCGGACTATAGTGCGCTGTGATTGGTTGAAACTCCGACTTGACGGCGTGTCTGGCTTATCTGAACTTCATAACTTGGCCCTTGGAAAAACTTTCCCGATTACATTCTTATGGAGAAGGAGATGACGTACAAATATTGAGAGTGAGAAGTGAGAAGGCTCTTCCAAACGAAGATCACGTCCTTTATGTAGTTCAGAGCTCTATCCAGAAAATAAACTCCGCCCCGCCACTGCTCAGGAGAGCGAGATGAAATATTTCTATTTAATTAGGTGCTGCGGACTAATTAAATCATAATTTTGCAAGAATTTTCGCACATTGTCGTTGGAATTTGCATTCGGGAACAATATTTGCTACCTGGCCTTCGCGGACATATAGATTAAATGCGTTCCAACATAAATCCGTAAGTATATATGTACATGTGCAAAGCAGCAAAATTATTGTGACCAACACTCGAGTTACTGTGAAATATGAGGTAAACTTAAGCGGAAATATGAGGCGTTGGTAAAAGAAATGCTTGAATTAGTAGGGACGAATTTGGGAGATTGTTTTTGATTTAGTTCCGTACAGTTGTAATAAATTTTAACTGGATTAAGTAACTCGTATATCACTTTGAATTAAAATAAGCATAGATATATCTGCACAGGGTACAATGTGATTGAATAAATGGACGCGATCAAAAGTGGAGGGTGGTACAGACTGAAGGAGTTCGATATTTGAGCCAGCGGAGTCGTAATTTGAAGGTTGGTGGTCGAGACTCAAGCATGATAAAAAAAACTAATGGGGTGAAAAAAAATATATGCTATTCTCTTTGAATGGTAGAAATCATATTTTCTGGTACAGTTATCTCAATAATATCTAGATTTTTCATTCTAGAATTGTTTAAATCAATAGTAAAACTAAAAAAGAAAGTAAACAGTTTGAGTACTCACCGACAATGAGTTTGTTACCGGCCCCTCCTCCGCTCTCCTCCGCTTTCCCCTCCTGGGACGAGACGACGACAGTAGCCGACTTCTTGCCGACCTTTCCCGAAGCAGTCACAACAGTAGGCGTGGTCTCATCTGTCCCCGCCCCCCGAGATCCACCCGCCTCCTCCTCATTGGTGTTCAGGCAGAGCAGGTCATGCTGAGAGATGTTCGCATTGTTGATGATGTAGTTGAACTTGAGAGGCGCATCTTTGCTCGAGGAGAAGAGATTGATCAGGTTGAAGTTGGAGATGGGGATGAGGATTTTGGTTTTCGACGAGATCGTGTCCGGAACGACCACTTCGGTGGCGGCACCCTTTTTCGATTTGCCGCAAGGAGCGCTGGTCTCCTCTGAAATGTTCATCGCATCTCCTGACGCCGCTGGTCCGAGATTGAGCGATCTCTCAGCTCATGATTGAGGGTGGTTCTGCTGGAGCGATCGCATCTTGAATCTCAGTAGCTCTACTGCGAGTGACCCCACTGGGTGGACCTCATGATTTCATTAGGGTTAATATGAAACACTTGGGTGGCGTTCAAATGGGTTATTACGGCAAAACCCAAACCAAGTGAAAGTTGCTTTGTCTCAAGACTTTTAGAGTGGAATGTTTTTAGGATACATTAGTGACTGAAATGTATTCAGGATGATTTGGTCTGGCAGTCATTTCGACCTGTAACAGAGGAACGTTTGCACAAAATTATTTAATTGTAAGTAAATAATAATAATATATAACCTTATTTATAATTGGGAGCATTTTTATAATGATTATGATGAGAGTTTAACAAAGTTATTCCATTGGGAGGAATTAAACAAGAGCCACTGAATGTTTACGCTGAAAGAAAGAGTACACATGATATCACTTCTTATTTGGGGAAATGTTATGGGTTCTCCTTTTTTTAACACGAAATGTATTTTTTGGGGGATACAGAATTACTTAAAACTGAGGATTAAATTAGATTTTAAATAGAAATCGTACATACTATGGCTGAGATTCTTTTTTAACCATTACAAGCAAAGAAACCACTTCCACATTAAAAAAGAGCGAACATAGCCCTCACATAAACTGTACCAAGCACAAGTTCAGAGCACGGAGAGGAAGAGAAATTACAACTTGTTCCATCATAAACATTAAACACATAAACATATGAAATGAAAGGAAACTAGTATGGCGCCTTGAGGAAACGACGACACTGTGTGGAAATAAAACAGTGAGTGCATCACACGACTTTCTATTGCAATTCACAAGTTTTGCTCTAAATGTAATAAAAATAATAACACTCTTAAATGGAAGGTAACCACCAGGCGAGGTTAATGCTCAAAGCATTTCTAAACCCTCAGAGTCTTATAATTATGTGGTCACAAACTCAAGTTAATGAGGGAAAATTCGTGCACTGGTTGGGATTTGAACCAATGGATCCCTACGCTACCTGGATTACCACTTGACTACAAGTACACGATATGTACAATGTACATATTTAAGGTTCAAGAAACATACTGATACATAATATACATATGTTAGTTATATTATTCACGGAATATTTAACACTTGGATATAAATCTAAGAGAAAAGTTCTAAAAAAAGTAATGGAAAAAAACAATAATAAAATTTAGATGTAAAATATGCAATTTACAAACCAAACTTGTAGATGTAATATTATATTACTCAAGAAGAATTCAACTGGTTATGGTCAGACAAACTCTGAAAATATAATAATAATATTGATGGTAAAAAACTGAATAACACTTCACCAGACTGTTTTGTTATAAGAGAATTTTCGAAAGCTGTAACGATACATAAAATTATGCTCATTTTACATATTTGAAGTCAATTTAACTTTTGGTAAAATTTTCGAACTGACTGTTAGATAAATAATAGAGAAAAAGATAAAACACTTGTTAGATAAATATCACTTTTTTGGAAACATGCATGTCATCTGCTCAGTTTCGAAAAAAGTGAGCGAGTGGAATACTTTCTAAACTTTAAAGGCAATAGAAAGTAAAGGAAAACGAGAAGAAATATGAGGAGATAAAAAAGAAAATAAGAAGAAACTGTCACGAGGTTTTCATTCAGAATCCGAAAATGTTTTTCTTTTAATGTTTGAAAAATATGAATAGGAATCATGTATAGAACACTTTTATAATATCAGTTACTTAAATGTTTGGTATTTTCTGGATGTTTTTTCAATGAATACTTTCTGGACTGACTGGAAAACTACATAAATAAAAAGTAATCCAAAATGTATGACTATGTCTTTAAGCGAATCGACATGCATTTTAATTTGTTTAATTAAATTGCATGTGTGTGCAAAATTACAAGTTTCTATTTCTATTCAATGAGATGTTTTCTTAAAAAAACATAGCAAGTCGGCCTTCAAGGGTACCCTTGAGGTCAGTTTTAGAAACTCAAGAATAATATTCACTCGTGATTAAAAAAAAAAAAAAAAAAAACAACCTCAAATGATGGAAAGCGGCTGTTAGCAAAGATTGAAAACAAATGAAAAGAAGAAAAACATATTCAACAGGGTACAAAGTAACAAATAAAAGTACTTATTTAAATTGTTACTAGTTAGATAAAATCTGCCGATATATTTAAACGTTTAAGGGTTGGGTGGAAGAGATTGCCACAGGCAATAACCCCGCCCTATAAGTAGGACATAAGCTTTATTATCCTTTTTTGTTCTTGTTTCTTTGTTCAATCTATTTATTTTTTCTTTATAATTTCATTGTATTTTACTGTATATATTTTACTTTGTCTTACTTAATAAAGCATAATATAATAAAAGTATTAAAAGATACATGAAAGAACTGCAAACAATTTCTGAAACAATTTTAAAAGATTCAATATATATTTTGAAACCACATTTATAAGTTAAAAAAAAAGAAGAAAAAAAATGTTTTTGTAAACTGATTGTTATGCTGTGATTTTTAGCAACCCACCATATGGTGGGCAGCACGAATATTTGTATAAAAAATAAATATTATTCTTCTTCAAATAAATCCACTTTCACGAATGCCCAAACATCCTTACCAACTGATCCGAGAAACAACGTCCGATACCAGCTGAGGTAGATAAAAACAATTTATCAACATAAGACGTGTTTTACCAACACAATTCAAATATACCTCAACAATGAACATAATTATAGTCGTACATAGTAAAATAATGTAGAATTGTAGATGCTAGAAATAAGCTATTGCAAGTCCATGTACTGGCAGTTAGCTCAGACCTGGCAGTCGCTACATAATAGATGCCCACAGAACACTAGGTGCACACAGAGGGAGAATACGAAAACATCTACGCTCCCATCCACGACAAAAACAAAGACCGAAAAGAAAATTGCACAGGACGATCGAAAAGTTAAACGATATTCAACGTGGTACACAAGAAGTTTTGCTTCCGTGGCACTAAAATCCCAGGACATGAGTTTTGGTCTAGTGGGACTTGTCAGCATGGAGCTGTCCAGAAGTCAGGAAAAAAAATTATACATCCATCTACAGCCTTTAAAAAAAATGTTAGTATGTTGAAGTAGTAAAAAAAGTGTTGAAATGTTAGTACGACTCCTCGTGGTTTACCCTGGGCAACGCATTGACATGCTGCTAAAGTACCGACAACTTTGGCGATTAGACAATCACTGCCATCAGATTTCCTGATCAAGTTATATTACATGTCTTCTCACTTTGAGATGTGTAATAAAGCCATACGATAAAAAAAGATAATTGTTCTCCAGAACCGCTTTTGCATTACTTCAGTGCACTTTACCTTTACACCCATGCCATGACGAAAACGGAAAAACTCTTTCAGAATTTTCTGCTCCGCCCGAGATTCGAACCCACAACCTCCTGGTCAGTAACCAATGCTCTTAACCACTGCGGTCTTAGTTATCAAGCTTTCGTACAAGAAGTGTGTAAGGCGCCGGACTTGTACAGCCTTAGTTACCAAGCTTTCGCACTAGAAGTGGTTAAGGCGCCGAACTTGTAATGTAAACAAGTGAAACGATCCATGGATCCGTGAAACGGATTCCACTTAATGCTTGAATTTTTTCTCATTGATTTGAGTATGTGAGCATCTATCTCAAATCAGGACGTTAAAACTAAAAAGAATCAACTGATCACAATAGATCTAATTAGGTCGCAGTGCTAGTTGTAAGGGCTTCACTGAAAACGCTGCAACAAGGTCAGATAATACTAAAAAGGCTGCAGAAATTTTTGCACATAGATTGTCCGTGAGGCGAAATGGTTGAAAATTCATGACGAGGCCTCCTTGATATAAACAAAAGTGACATCTTCCCCATCCGAGTCTATTATTTGCATTTTGAAATCCTGGGCAGGTTGGGCCCATTAATTCTGTTCGGGGCACAGAAGCGGCGGCCATGCCTCTAATTTCACCGCCTTGTTGGCTCAGAGAATATAGCTCCTGACTGTGGATCGCTGAGTCGGGAAATCGATTCCTGCCTTGGCAAAATATTTCTTAGAGTTTTCACCGACCTCAGTAGCTCGATCGATATGACGACGGACTTGACACCTGGAGGTCGGTGGTTCAAGTACCGGTTTCAGCGTAGATTTTGTAAAGCGAGTTTAAGTAGATTTAGTAAATATGATAACTGATAACTTCCAAAATATTTCTTTTAAGTAGATTTCAGTAGATAGGGAAGCGGATTTGTAACCTGAAGGTCGGATGGTTTGAGTCCCAAGATTTAAAAATTAGTGACGACCCATCTGGTTTCAAAAAAGATGGTAATAATAATAATTTTGACATTTTTTGTAACTTGTAATCAACATAAATAAACGATAAATATTAAAACTTCATTGTCTTAACTATACGAGTTATTTGTAAATCATTAATCACAAGAAGTTACATATATGTACATTTGAACATTATACATACATAACAAAGGAGCTCTTTTAGAATAATTATAAAATTTATCTGAAATTTTAACCTTTATTTATTAAAAAGGAATTCATAGATGTAGGCAATAAAAGAAACTCCGAATGTTAACGTAGTAAGCGAAATTTGTACGCTTTTTTTCTTATCTTTTTATTTCATTTTTGTTACATGCCTAGTAATTAAAATAAAGAACCTTTCTGTTAATTGCCCCAAATGGGGCGATGAAGGTTTAACAAAATTTGTACTTCTTTAGAATGCATCAAGTATATATTTTTTTTTTTTTTTTTTTTTTTTTGGTGTTCTTTTACAATTAAAGTTTACGTAAAGTCCAATATTTTTTGTACTTTTAGCAACAAAAATTCATTTTTGTACTTTAGGAGAGAAAAGTTTACAAACAGAATAAGGTGGCTTCACACACACCGACTCGACAGTTAATGATATCATCGAGATTCGTCCAGCGAAGTTAAGACTCTGATGGGTGACCATTGAAATTCGAACCCTTGTGATGCTACTATTCCCGGTCCTACTCAGGCTGAGTGCGGTTATTTTGAGTAGCTGGTTTGAAAGTTTCCATTCGAGGGTAAAACCCCGTCATGATATGACTATGCAGTTGAAAGCGACGATGGATGGAATTATATGCTATCAAAAATCATTTGCAGTAACAAAGTGCGGGAATAGAGCTATTTTTTTTGATGAAATAAGAATGAAATAAGAAAAAAAAAGGGTTGGGTGGAAGAGATTGCCTAAGGCAATAACCCCACCCTTTAGTTAGGACATATATTATGTATACATTTATTTATTTTTTCTTTATTCATTATTTTTTTTTATATTGTATTTTGTATTTTCGTTTGTAATTATTTGTATTGTATATGTCCTATTATCTAATAAAGTGTAAATAAATAAATAAATCTTTCATAACCTCACAAGTTTTTGAAACGACTCGATTCAAGAGCGAACAAATCTACAAAAAGACCAATCAGCAGAAAATGTGCTCATTTCTGCACGAGACCTCTTGAAAATCGTGAGACGAGGTTGTCAAATAAGAACAGAGAAAAAAATCTTCAACTGAACCTGATGATGTTTAAAGTTCAAATAAAATAAGTATGAAAACCTCAGGATTGCAATTTTTCCTCTTCACTTGCCTCGCAGGCATGGCTTTCCCATACCAATGAATGAATAAGGGAGAGAGATATGTAGGAGAGGGGAAGAGATAGATATATAGAGGAAAAATGGTAAGACAGATGGAAAAGAAAGAAGGAGCAGGGGAGAGAGAAAGAGAGAGAGAGAGAGATATAGAGGGGAAGATAGTTAAACAGACGGAGAAAGAGGGAGAGAGAAGAGGATGAAAAAAGGGGAGAGAAAAAGATAGGAGATATGGAAGAGAAAGATAAAAGGAGGAGACAAAGAACAAGAGGTATAGTAGGAGAGGAGGAGAAAAAGAGAAATACACAAAGGGAGATATAGCAAGACAGTGAGAGAAAAAAGGGGGAGAGAGTAAATGAAAAAAAAAGAAATGGTAAAAGAGCGAATATTGGAGAAAGAGAGAAAGCTATGTAATAAGACAAAGCGAGAGAGAGAGAAAAAAAAAGAGGGAAAAGCATAGAGGAAGCCTAGAAGGGAAAGCACGAGAGAAAGAGAGAGATGAAAATATTAAGAGGCATAAGGAGGAAGAGAGAAATCGAGAAAAAGAGGGAGTTAGGAGGGGTGCTGGAAATAAATATTGGGCCGTAGGTATTTTCCCGCTTACGACGGCAAAATGAAATCATATTCCCAACTTGTATGTTATTTACTCTTGCCATCTAGGAGACAAGAAGATTAGAAGCTGAGGTGAACTCGGAATATTGTCAAGAAGGTAATATTTTCTCGTGAGGTGGGTCGTTAGGGGGGAACTGTTACTTCCGAGAAATTTTTAATATTAGAAATCGGAAGTATTGTGTTCGTTTTTGTAAAAAAATAATATTATTTTGCTCCAATTTCAATTTTTTTTCTATGATTTTTTTTACACTTGTACTTTGAAACAGTTTGATATTTGCAATCAATTTCTTTAAAGCGCATAATTAGCTCGGAGATAAGGTCCTCGCTCATCATGCTAAAGGTACTGGGTTCGAATCACACAGCAGACAAAAAATTGTATTCGTAATTTAATTATAGATGTTGTTAGCTCAATTGGAAAAAGCCTCCGACTCATAACTCGCGGAGGTCGGTGGTTCGTCGCAGACATCCGGAATATTATTTTTGAATTGTTT